>JBBCBC010000029.1:16627454-16950030 GCA_037126765.1 Stenogyne calaminthoides
TTTAGTGAATTTTACTTCAATTCGATCCAACATCCCTAATTTGGTCGGCTAATTCTCAAAATCTTGACTCCAAATTAAAGGTCTGTGTTGGAATATCGCCTTTTTGTTTATCAAGATAAATTTTCTCCATCCCGGAGTATCTTTTCTTCAACAAGGTCTCTAATAAAAATGATGTCTGATGTCAACATGTTTGCATATCCGTGTGCAATTCGGATTTTGTGTACAGCAATTGCACTATTATTGTCACAAAATATAGGTACTTCATCGTTATTATCTTATAATCCCTCAATTGTTGTCTTAGCCAAAAGAATTTGTACTGTGACCCTATGACCATGTGATCTCGCTCAGTAGTACTAGTTACAACAAGTTTGTTTCTTAGAAAATATCGATTTGCTTCAAGAAATTGACATGTTCTCAAGTGGACTTCCACACGATTCTACAACCACTATAATTAGCATCCGAATAACCCGGTTAACTCAGGTTATCATCATTTGATACCATAATTCTCAATCCATCGCGGCCTTTAAGATATCTCAGATCTTTTACTTGGCTTCCATGTGACTAGCCTTAGGATTAGGCTTGGTATCTTGCACATCCCAAACAAAGCAGTAATGTCGCTTTAGTTGTGTTGTGAGATATAGCATGATCCAATGATCCATTTATAATCGGATGGTTAATCGATTTACCTTCGTGATCGATCCATCCTCGTAGTTAGTTTTCATAGGAATCTAGCTGCATTGCAATGTTGTACATCATATTTAGCACCGGGGATACGTGTACTTTTGCTTGTTTATGAATATTCCTTCTCAGGATTGCTTTACTTTGAAGTCCTAGAAAGTGCATCCTCCCTTCATTGACATCTCTCAAACTTTCCTTTCATGAGCTCACACGCCTCATGATTAGAGATCCAAATATGATGTCATCTTACATAAATCAACTAGTCTTCTATCCTCAACAAGTTTCTATCCATATTCCTTTTCAGAAACCATGATCGAAAGAACTTGCAGAAAGTGGCATCATACCATGCCTGGTGTCAGCGGACCATACAAAAGGCTTTCACGAGCACGTAAATCCTGGTCATTCCGGAGCGGTCAGGTTGTTCCACATAAACCTCTTCTTTAAGCACCTGATTCAGAAATACTCTTTCACATCCATTTGATGATGGTATGAACTTCATGGAGTAAAGATATATGCAAGAAATAATCGATGTGGCTTCTAGTCTTGAACAGTGCAAATGTTTTTAATCATAATCCAAGCCTTCTTCTTTGGGAATAACCTTGTCAACTAGCTTTGTCTTGTTCCTCGCAATGATATTGTTCATCTCTCTTGTTCTGAATACCGCATTTAGTTCGATCACATTTCTTCTTGTTCATATCTACCGCTCTCAAACTTCATTTCTTGGAACACTACAAAAAATCATGTTTTAGTGATAAAAATTTGTGACAAATGAATATTTATCACTAAAAGTGCACATATAGTGACAATAATTGGTTATTACTTTAAACAACATAATTAGTGATGCAGTTTCTTGACTATTATATTACCTTAAAACATCATATTTTTCTTTGATAATAATCTGTCATGACTAAAGATCTTAATTATAGTGGCAAGATTTTTTTAACTATATTATGTATTTTACAATGAGTAAATGTGACTAAAACATTGTGTAAGAGTGACACTAAATATATGTGACTAAAACATTGATTTATAGTGATAACAAAGGTGACTAAAACCCTAGAGTAATAAAGTGACAAAAAAATATGTGTGGCTAAAATATTAAATGTGATTGACAACAAACATCGTATTAAAACCTTTGAGTAATAGTGACAAAAAGATGTGACTAAAAACATTGGCAAAAATAAACATATGTATTTATAAATTGAGGCAATGACAAAAAAAAAAATGTGATTAAAATAATGAGTAATAGTGATAAAAAAAAAGATATGTGGTATAACATACAGGTTTGGTGACAAAATATGAATGTGACTAAAATATGATTTATAGTGATTTAACTAACACTTTTAAATCAACATCGATCTTATAGTGACACTATTTATAGTGACAATCTAGTATGACCTCTAAAATTTTCACTAACTATTTTTAGTGACAAATTTGATGTATATAGTAATAAAAAATAGTTGCATAGCAATAATCAAAAGGAATCTGAAGAGCTTCTTCAATCTTGGTAGGTTCTTTTCTCGGATGGGAAGCAATAGAATAGAGCACTTTCTCCATGGAACCTTCTTGCTTTAACTCCTTTAGATAGATCACCCACAATCGACTTGAGGATGACTATCTAACCATTTTCTCCCTGGATGTTCCCTTGAAGAGTATCCTCAACATCAGAAATGTTAGGTTTGGGTAATTCATTAAACTCAGGAACAACGGAGAAAAAGAGAAAGGAATCATCTTCCTCGAGGAAATTCCATTGTTATATTACGATTCGTTTTCCCCCGCCGTTATTGAAATTTGCCTCATCTATGACCCACATCTTCGTCGGCATTACATACTGAGTTTGAACCCAGGGTTTGTTGGATGGGTCACTTGATGTGTTAGCTTTCCTTGGTGGAGAACTATCGTCACGAGTTCCACCGGTCTACGTGTTTTCATCCTCGAGTTTCTTCTTATTATGTGTCGATCTCACTCCATTCATAAGAATGGCGATTGACCTTTTTTTCAAATCGGAATGATGTTTGACATTCTTTTTTCGGCTAAGTGCGGTGATTCTCTTTGTCAACTCTCCCGATTCATCTTCCTGCTTCTTATGAACACAAGTAGATTCATCAAATACAACATGAGTTTTTCTTCCAATAAGGGTCCTACGGTTTGAAACTCAAGAGGCTTTACTAGCTCCGAATCCCAAATATTCCTTCATCGCCTTTCTTTGTCAAAGGTTTTCAAATGATCTTTACCCATTATTGTGTATGAAAACACTTACAACCAAACATACTTAAAGAAAGAGATAAGAGGCTTCCTTTCATTCCACACCTCATATGGAGTTTTTCAGTTCTTTATGTATGGATCTGTTATGAGAATAAGCGTCACGTGTTATTTACTCAACCCAAAATCTCTTAGGAATATCTGCTTCAACAATCATTGTTCTTACGAAAATCTTTTAGTGTTCTATCTCTTCTTTCAACAAACCATTACATTGTAGAGGTCTTGTAATTTATGTTTAAAATTAGCTATTCCATTTCTTGACATAATAATTATATATAATATGGTTGATAAACTCGATTGCCTTTATCTCGATCTCGATTTTGACTCTATTAATTTTATCTTTCATTACCGAGTCTTTTAGTAATTCTCAAGTATTGTCTAAGTCTCCTTCTCATCGAGTAAAGCATATTTAATCTATGTGTATTCAGAGTAGCCTTATCAACTACTACAAGTGTATATTTCTACCATTAGTGCTCACAGGTACTACTTCGACCAAATAGATCAATATGTAACAAATTGAAGTATTCTATCAAGAGAAACTTTATTTTGCTTTTGAATGATGCTCCATTTGTTTGTTCTTCCGATAAAGATCACATACATGATCCTTACCGAATATTTCATTGGGTAACCCCCCATGTGCTAATCTTGGTAAGTTTATTTAGGGTTTGAAGTTCAAGTGATTCAGTTTTTTGTGCCGCCTAAATTCAACTAGTTTTTAGTAGCTTAGCACCAAACATGTATCATAGGACTTCGGTCTCGAATCAAGAAGATACACATTTCTTTCTAGTACGGTCAAGAATACTTGTTGTGAAACATTATCTTTCCGCATAGCACAAGTTCTTTGAGAATTCAACATTGAATCCTTTGTCACATAATTGACTGATAGAAAGCAAGTTATCTTTTAAACCGAACATATGATATTTTGTGGCTGTGAACAATATAAAACTTTAAGTGTTCCATATCCTTGATCGGTCTTCGAATTGTCTCGAAAAAGTTATCTCGAGGATTTTCTGCTCAACATAACAAGGAGCAAATGCTTATATCTTTAATAAATGCTCTTGCCTTTGAGCATCCACCGCTCAAGTACCATGCAATTGCTATTTCGTTCCACTCATCGTAGCTATGTTGTCTTCGTTCAGCTTCGGTGCCGCTCCTTCACCTCAAAAATCGAGGCCTTTTACGCCCATTTGGTGCAGGGTCCTACCCGTTAGTTGTACCTTTTGGAACCCTGAATCACCACAACTCTAATTACTTTAGAAATTGGTGTATTTGTCTTCCATAAACATATGCATACACATTCACCAAACTAGATGCCTTGGCGAAGACCACATGTATAGTGTCGGCCTTAGTATTTAACATGAGCCTTAGAGTTCTTCTTGGGTTCGAGGCCTCTTGTTCGGTGCCTTGGCTTTAATTTTTTTTTGATCTATGTCTCTGTGACTTGGGTTTAAAGGAAACCTTCACCAAGGGCAAGTGGGGTTTAGGGTTACTGTCTTGAAATTGGGGTCTTCAGTTAACACGAGGACTAGATCTCTTGAGTTGAAATTTCTCGGTGAGTGTTTCTCTTCTGAAGATTCCTCACGATGGTTCAGAGCATTTCTCCGGTTGGTATTCTTTGCATGAGGTTAATCTTGAATTTAGGATTTCCTACTAAGTTTTCGGTTTTTCTAGCCTTTTTCAGTTTTGGGCTTTCTTTCTGAACCTTCCGAGTTCTCTCAAACCATAGGTCCTTTACCCTTGTCCAAACCACGGGGTTGTTCTTCAATAAGAAGATCGATTACAAAGCTTGGGTTTAACAAAGATCGTTTTAGTGCCACTAGTAGAAGCATCATTCAAGGATCATGTGAGGTTCCCCTCGATTATATATCCTGATCCAAATTTTTATAGTTCTTGGTCTTTGATAACTCTCAATTTCATCTATTTCATGAATCACGCAGAATTTACTGTAGCTAACTTTTCTCCACAAATATCCTACTTTTTTTAGAGTTTCATGTTTTCTCCAAAAGTCGTTGAATTAAGAAATCGAATGGTGATTTTCGATTATTTCTCAACTTTTCGCTTTCCGGGGCCTCTGCACCACTCTTCTTTCTCTCGAGTTGTACTTTTGAGAACATCTTAGTTCATCAAGAATTTCCATCAATTGAGAAGTGATCTCAAAGAAGATTAGAGTTTTTCCACCTCAAATTATCGGCGATGATTCTTCATTCCGTTCTTGAGTTTCAATGAATAGTTCTTGTTACCTGAGATAGTCCTTCACTCGATTCTCCGAACCCCATCCAATCAAAAATTACTTGTTACGTATGAACTTGATAACTCAGTGCTTGTGTAGGGAAGCGACAACGAAGATGGAATAATTTTACTCGCCGATAATAAAGAACAAGGCGGAACATCATCACTATCACTATCTAAGAACATTTCTTAAGATCTTGATTACTCCTTCATGTGTTCTTCTTCAGCAATCATAACCATTTTGTCAATACTTCTTTGTCTCTTTTGGCTTGCCTCTCGCTTCTTTCCTGGAGCTCATTTGAGCAATCATCAATCGAAGTGACCTTTCTTTTTTGCAATTGTAGCATCTGTTGGCATCATCATCCCCGATCACTTCTTCCTGACTTGAAGTCCCTTCTTCCCTGATAAAAGATCCTTCCGCCTTTTGTGGTCCTTCTTCTTTTCTCGGTAGACTTGTCTTCGTACGAGTTGTTCTGTTTCCGTGACCGTGTCTTTTGTAATACCTTTTGTATTTCCCATATTCATCGTTCATTTTCTCAAACCTTCTTGCCATCCTGGCAATTATCTTATCTTTTTTCATCCTTATAATTGGATGAGATCTCAGTTCGCTTAGTATTGCGATTTTCCTTGTGCTTTGAAAAAACTACATTTTTTCTTAGATGACGGGCGATGCTGCCATCTCCGAGTTTCTTAGTTTCTTATCAATCACAAACTCATAGGTTTTCAACTCAGAGAAAACCTCAAGGATATGGCATAGAAGCAATATCTTTGGTGTTCTCGATCACACACAGTAATGTATATCCCATTTCTTAGAGAGTCCTCAAGAATTTTTTCGTGAATTTCTCTTTTGGGATATCTTTTCCCGGAGCAACTCAAATATTCACTGTGCTAGTGAATCGACCTCAAAAGCCTTTCAATGGATTGACATTTTTCCATTTCAAAACCATCAAATTTGGCAATGGCCACATATAATTTATTTTCCTTGATATGATCGATTAATAACGACCTAATAAATAGCAGTGTGTCCCCAAATTTAACATGGGTTTTACAGTGGGAAATCATTCCCATACACCATCATCAATAGTGTTATATAGTATATCTTTAGCAATGTAATCCGTGTTAACTAACTTTCTTCTTCAGAGTGGTTCGACCATCAAATTTGGGAAATTCATTCCTTGATCATCTCTTTCATTATTAGTCAATCTAAGATTACAACCCTTATACTCAAAGGTCCGGTGAGACACAACTCTCCATATTCTCTCATGTTTTAGAGTACAGATGTAACTGCATTCTCTCAATCTCCATAGATCATAGTTCCTAAGAGAGAACATAGGTAGTTTTTAGAAGACATGATGAAAGAGCCTTCAGAAGATATCGGCGTGATGAGATCTATTAAGTAGACTAATTAAAGTCTCTCAAGAAGAAGACTACGCTTACCAAAAGCAAAGTGGTCAAATGAACCACTTCTCCGATACCCTTTGTTGGTCCCAGTAAACGAGTCTCACACGTGTACGTAGGGGGATACACGTATAGTGATTTTTTAAACTTTTTACTAAATTGTGGATCAATTAGTCGAGGTGTCTCGAGAATTAAATCCCGAGAAGACAAGATGCTCGAGCCAAAGTCTACTAAGACAATAACACGAAAGCGAAGTTGAGATTCTGGGATTAAATACCTAACCGATTCTGGAAGCTTAAAACAGAGTCCAAATAAGCTATAGACAACAATCTATCTGACAATGATGAAGCCGACCGCTTGACAACTATCTATACTAGCTTATTCAGAAAGTGAATGTGTAGCCCTAAGTTTATAAGCAAGTTTTATCTTGTCAAAAATCTTTGTCACTTAGTAAAACAAATGTTAAGGCCGTGGATCAATTTAATGCAGTTCTCAAATGATTTATTCCAACCGGGATTATCGAAAACACAAAGATGCTTTCAAGGAAAATACGAATGTATAAAAATGCAAAGCAGAAGCAAACAACATAAAGAATTATAGCTGTTCGTAGACTCAAGTCAGACGCCCACTCTTCCCATCCTAGAGAAATTCCTTAACCTACTACTACTACTACTACATAAAGATTTCAGATCGTAACAAAACAAATTACTAACTTTCCACTATGAATTTCAGAGTCGAACTATACCGCAGCCTTACTAACTCAACTCACACACAAGCTTTAACCAACTCACAAATTTACTAACTTTTCTCTAGAGCTTTCAACTCAACTCAAAATTTTCATACTCACTTTTTACATAACCTTCACTTTCCAACAACTACACACCAACTTCCTAACAAAAGTGGTTTTGGTTTTGGTTGGAGTTCAACTACAGTAGATATCCTTTTACAATAAGAACACAAGGTAAAAAGTGCCATTTAATATTCTAATCCAAG
Organism: Stenogyne calaminthoides; assembly: GCA_037126765.1. Classification (NCBI taxonomy): domain Eukaryota; kingdom Viridiplantae; phylum Streptophyta; class Magnoliopsida; order Lamiales; family Lamiaceae; genus Stenogyne; species Stenogyne calaminthoides. The sequence goes on from JBBCBC010000029.1 coordinate 16,635,015, forward strand.
TTCTTTCAATATGCTTCAATCCGTGCTTAGTGAATGAAAGCTCTTCAAAGACGCCTAAACACTTGGGAAATTTTAAATATTTCGAGTGTCACATTATAAACTTGAATATAAATGAGCCTGAAGTTGTTTCGATTGTGAACTCCTTGAATGTTGCAAGGCCATGCATTTATAGGCAACTCTCTAAGGTTACTCTTTTGAAAACTATCTGGAAGAGATTGTTGTGCTGAATAATTTAGTGGGCGCCGCTTAGATCCTCGATTTAGGAATAATTCTCATGTTTAATTGTATGACACGCCAAATTAAAGATTACCAACGACCTAAGTAGGTCACCAATACAGAATCACTCACCGATCCGAGGTTTCGGTAAGCTCACACCCCGCGAGGCATTTGTTAAGAAATTAGGACTCGCATGGTCTCCAAGAAAGCACAATTTCCTAACAATGCACTCGTGACGCCTCAACTCGAAATGAAAAGGTCAGAGAAGACTTTTCTTAAGGAAATCGCTTTTGGCCAACAGAGGGCAATCAAACAGATGCCCAAAGAGGGAAGGTCAAAGGCGACTACTTTTGACTCTGACCACCTCAAGCACAAAGGCCAGGACCTCCGCAGAACTCGAGATGACAAGGTCACGATAAATCGGCCGAGACACTCCACCTGTGAATCGAGGCTCTGGTTTCATTTAATGTAGCCCCTTGAGCCATTTAATACATAGCCTATAGGTCCTTTAGGCTACACCCCAAGAAGTTAGTGGTATAAATACTTGTAATCAAAGCTCGTTAGGGGTTCCAACTTTACTCATTAAATACTGAGACTTTTGATTGGGTATCGTGAATTGCTCAGATTTATGTAATTTTTCATACCCAATTTGATAGGAATACATGCTTTTATTGCACTAATTTCAATGAATTTGACCTAAATGTGGAGAAAGGTTGTGTTTTGCTTTTTTTTCGTGTAGGAAATGAGTAAAAAGAGCTAGAATGATTAAATAAACTTCTGATCTAGAAGAATATAGAATAAGAGAGTTGAACCATGAAATAGCTTGAAATTAGGGTCTCAACGCAAAAAGAACCAAGTCAATCGGAGTTCTAGAGCTCGAGGTTACGGGCTTTAAACAAAAATATCACATTGTTGGTTCTACTCGACTTTAGCCAGCGTGCTCAAGTCAAGCCGAAGCTCGAGTCGATCCAATATTCTTTCGCATTTTGAGCATTTTGAATACAGATAGGTTGGGGGAAAATTATGGCCAAATCGTCATAGCAACAGCGCTCAGTCGAATGCCCAAAACAATCTTTGCCGCCAAAAAGCCTTGGGACGCGTCTTTATCGATTCCAAGCATATAAAAAGGCCCAACTTTTTTTTTTTTTATGATTCAGCAGCCGAGAGAGATGGGGATAGATAAAGCAATACTTTTGAGAGCTGCGAACTAATACTTTCATGTTTTTTCATTTTGCCTATAGATAGCTTAGATAGTCATAAGATAGCATAGATGAAGTGTTTATTTAGGTTTGAGCATGAAATCAAGGAGTATTGATGAAATTTGTATGAATTGGTGCTTGAATCTCAAGAGTAAGGTGTTTATTTGTTTTTATTGTTGTTTATTGCTTATTTTCATATGGGTTTCTTGTTTATTTGCATATTAGCCATAGCTGGTATTGCTCAGAAGACCAACATTTTAGGTCCTTTTTGTGTTTGGGTGTTTGAATTGGGTGATGATTGATTTACTTGTTAATGGTAGATTATCTCTATTGATGGTTGTCTGAATGATGGGTTGTTTAATGATCAAATTCGATTGGGTTGGGTTATTAGTTTGTTCGCTTTATTCCAGTTTTTATGACGAGTTGGGTAAATGGGGGGTAGACAGATAGGTATTGTGTGATTCTTATTTTGAGTCAATTCACATCCTATCGCAAATTGAGTTGGGTAGGATCGTTAAATTCCCTTAGTTCCATTGATTCACCTAGTTAGCCAATATTGTTGAAAATGAAGATATTAATGTGAATGATCTCTTTGCCCAAGTGGGAACAATACGGGGTGCTGGGGGAGTAGTTAGTCGTTAGAGGACTCTTCCTTTGCAATTACCCGGTGAAAAAGAGTGAATTCCGTCCCGATCTTAGGAGGAGTTTAATGAAATTGGATCCTAGGCTTACCAAGAATGCGGTGAGGTTAATGAATTATGATGGATTTTATAGAGTAGCTTATGAAGATAACCACAGGCAATAGTTAATCTAACATCATCCGAAGAGCATCAACACCTAACACCTTCACTCACAAAACACAAAACTCTTTTAATCTAGTTGCTGTTTACTAGTTTATTGTTTGTTACTTGTTTTCTAGTTTATTTTTACTTGTTTTAAGTTTCCAACCATGTCACACTATAATCATGCGACTGACATATAACATTGGGCTATATTCCATACCTAGTCCTGTTGATTGATTTTAAACTGGCACTCCAACAACCCTCTTTATACTTGAGAGGTTGGTGTGTTCTTAAAACACGGTCAAGTTTTGGAGCCGGATTGTCGGGGACTAGGTTGTGTTGAGTATAACTAGTTGCTCGTTGAACTTGATTACTAAAGGTCTTTTTAACTTTAAAGAACTAACATTGATAATAGTTGGCTCGATATTTGTGAATGTTTGTTGATTCTCTATGTGTATGATCACAAGAGCAAGTGGGATTGAACCAATTCCCATTGATCTTGAGATTGAAGCCACTAGAGAAGAAATCGAGACCGAATCAAGATTAGCCCAACAAAGAGCAATGGGCAAAAATCAAAACAATCGGATGAATTTGGAAGGGGGTGACAATGGAGATGCGCCCAATGTGGGAATACTTCAACCCTCAGTCAAAGGCACTATGATGGCATCGCCCGATATGGGAATATTTCAACCCTCATTGCGGCGAATAACTTTGAAATCAAGTCGGCCCTCATTCAAATGCTCCAAAAACAATGGGGTTTGATGGAGGGAAGAATGAGGACCCAAATCGGCATATCGCTTCAATTCTTGGAGTATCTCGGACACCGGCCAAGATCAATGGGGGTCACGGATGACGCTTGGAGAGCTCGAACCTTCACTTTCACCTTGAGGGACAAGGGAAAAAGATTGATAGTCTCCTTTTGATATTCTTGGCTAAATGGGACATACTATGCCAATAGTTCTTGATGAAGTTCTTTCCACCCACAATGACCTTCCAATGCAAGAAGGAGATCGCCCAATTTAGACAAAGAGGTGGGGAGAAATATATCTGGGCTTGGGAGAGATATAATGCTATTTAAGGAGATGCCCACAACACAATTTTGTCAGCGATCAAGTGGTAGGTTATTTTACTATGGTTTTGAGCGATGAAGGAAGTTCGTTCATCGATTCATCATCGGGTGGATCAATTTTTGACAAGACCGTATGAAGGGTTGGCATTGATTGATAGGATTTCAACAATACCTTCACTTGGCCGTCCAGATGTTAAAAAGATTTCCCGAGTTGATAGTGATCCTAACAATCTGACGTAAGAGGCGAACAGAGTTTTATGGAACAAGGTTGGATTAGGTTTAGAAAAGCCAAAGAGAGGAATATTGAGGGAAACAGGAGGTGCTTAATAATCTAACAAGTTGAGGAAGCCAATTACATGGGAAGGGGGAATTATCGAAAGGAAACTACCAAGGAATCAACAATTCCAAGGTAACTACTTAAAAACCCCCAACTAAAACTTCCAAACCAACCTTCCACTACCAAAATCCCAAAAACTTCCAAAACCAATCCTCAAACTACCATAATCGTTGCAAACAACCATTCACAAAACTCTCAAACCAAAAACAATCCATCAAACTTCCAAGGCCAAAGAACGAAAATCAATCATCTACCAAAACCAAGGTCAAAAATCAAACCAAAACACCCGATCCTTCCCGCACAATAACTCCTACAACCAAAACCTCCAGAAACATGAAAAATTTTCATACTTAACCAAGGTCAGCTTCTCTATCTACTAAATGATTTGATCCTTGAGCCCGTGCCAAACAATGAAGGAATACCTACTTTGGAGGATAGTTTGGCCACCTTCACAATCTTTCAAACCAACAAACTCAAAATTCAAATCAGGTTGATAAGATTGAAGACTTGAAGACCCTTGAAATATTCCAAAATGCCATTACCTCTCTCAAGCCAATTGAAGAACTTGGAATTCCAACTAGGCGCGGGCATCTCGGCCAAGGAAAGACAGCGAAAGTTCCCTCCATTCGACGGAGGGGAATCTGAGAACATTGTAAGGCCGTTGAAATGAGGAGTGGGTACGAGGTATGATAGGCAGCATGACTTTGGAAGATGATGAGGTAGAAAAGGAGGAGAAAAGAATGACAAGGAGGAGGAGATTGTTCTTTGAAGATATTTTGTTGGCGAGGAAGGGGTTAAAGAGAAGAGGTTCTTAAATGGAAGAAATTTAAATAATTGAATACGAGAAAAACAAAAAGGTGGAGCGTGATGGATGGGAATTCCTAAAACCCCCATTCCACCTCCTTTTCCTCAATGTTTCATGAAAAAGAAGCTTGATGATAAGTTCACAAATTCTTGAAATTTTCAAGAAAGTGACCTTGAACGATACCTTCTTGGAGAATTGAGGAAAACGCCATCTTATGCAAAGTTTCTAAAGAGTTGGTCATCAAGAGAAGAGAAAAACGGAAGGTAGGTGAGATGATAAGCCTAACAAGTGTGTGTGTAGTGCTCTCTACTACAAGGGAACCTTCGAAAGAAAAGTCAAAAGATCTCGGGGAGCATCAACGATGTCCGAGGCTAAACACGGGTGAAGAGAAATGATACATGTGATGTTGGGCGTAGCATCAATCTTATGCCAAGATCAATCTACGATGGCTTTGAAAATCGGTGAGTCTCAACTAACGTCGTGACACATTACAATTAGCGATCATTTTCCATGTCACCACTGCGGATGGTATTGTGGAAAGATATTGTTTCGTAAAAATTGGACAAATTAATCTTTCTCCGGCGACTTTGTGGTGCTTAGAGATGGAAGAGACGTTGAAATTCCCTTGATCTTGGTAGACTGCTTCTAGCTACCGCAAGAGCGTTGGTGGACATGTACACCCAGCAAGGTGACGCGGAAGCTTCGATGATGAAGAAGAGCTCGTTTGACTCATAAAGCCGTAAATCTATGGCTTGCGAGAAGGAAGAGTGCAAACTTATTGATGTCATTGAAAATAGTGTTCAAAATGGAATTGAAAAATCCTTTCGACCCCATACTTTGCCAATGGATACTAAGCAATGCACTCTTTGGGAAGCGGCGAAAGCCCTTGAGGAGGATGATTGCAAAGATGTTAAAGTGGATGTCAATAAGTGTGGGAAGGAACAAGATCCCAAGTCGGCCATTAAGGAGAACCATTGAAGGAGTGGAAAATCAAGAGGAGAATAAACCGGTTAAAACCATTACCCGAGCATCTCACATATGCCTATCTTGATGATGGTGAAAATTCTCCGTAATCGTTTCTTCCTTTCTCAATTGCATTAACAAGTTAGATAAATTATCGGGGGGTTTAAGTTAAAGTCCGTCAAATTGGGTGGACAATTGAGGATATCAAGGGATTAACCCCCTCCCCATGCATGCATAGAATAGAGTAGGGAGGGTAGTAAACCAATCGTCAACACCAAATTCGAGGGTGAACCCTATCATACAAGAGGTAATTAAGAAAGAGGTCATCAATTTTCTTGATGGGTATGATTTACCCAATTTGGATAGTCCGTAGTGTCACCACCCACGTGGTTTCTAAGAAAGTGGAATAGCGGTTATCAAAACCGATAATGACGGCGGATACCATAACGGATACGGGTGAAAGTGTGTGTAGACTATAGGAATTGAACAAAGCTACATGCATGATCACTTTCCCTTCCTTCATGGATCAAACGCTAGATAGGCTTGGGGTTTCGATTTCTATTTGCTTTTGACGAGACTCCGTGTACAATCAAATCATGATCGCACTTAGAGACCAAGAGAAGACGACATTCACTTGTTCCTATGGAACGATAAGCTTGGAGACGCATGCTTTTTGGCTGTGCAATGCTCCGCTACGCATCAAAGACGATGATGTCAAATTTTGCTTTGATTGAAAACGTGATGGAAGTTGTTGCTGGAATGATTTTTCCGTGGTTTGGTGAATCATTTGATAAGGTCTCTTTAACCTTGAACTCATATAACAAGGTGCCAAGAGACTAACCTTTTTGTCCTTAATTGGGAAAAAATGTCATTTCATGTGATTTTGATAGTACTTATCACCACAAGCTTTCTTCAAAGGGACTCAAGTAGATCGAGAAAAAGTGTGGTGGTGATTGAGAAACTTCCTCCACCTTTCAATAAAAAGGCATTTGTTCCTTCGGGACACGTTCGGGTTCTATAGAAGGTTTATAAAAGATTTTTCCAAACTCTCAAAGCCCCTCTCTCATCTACTTGAAAAGGATGTCCCATTTGTGTTCACTTAATGATTGTCTTTAAAGCTTTCTTAGATCAAGGAAGTTAACTTATAAAATTTCATTTTTTGGTGACCCAATTGGGAGGAACCATTCGTTCTCATGTCAAAGGCGGTTGGTGCAAATGGGGTGGTACTTTAGGCAAGTCCGAGAGAAAAGGTTTAGATCTATCTATTATGTTCAAAACCTTCAACCCCCGCCAAAGCTTTCAATTACACCACAACGGAGAAGGAACTATTGGCCGGGTCTATATAGGCTTATAAGTTTCCACCCCATCTTATGGGGGGAAAAACTATTGTGTACACGGACTATGCGGCAATTCGGTATCTTATGGCAAAGAAAGATGTGAAGCCAAGGTCGATCTCGATGGGTGCTTTCTCCTTCAAGAGTTTGATATGTAGATTCGTGACAAGAAGGACTGAAAACGTGATAGCTTCCATCATCTTTCGAGGCCAGAGAGGACTTTTCAAGACTTTGTAGAATAAGAAACCGAGGTAAAGTGAAGAATTCTGATGAGCGAAGCATTTGAAGTTGGAGAAGTTTCTTGAAGAAGTTGGAGAAAATTTCTTTAATGGTGGAATTGAGGTTAAAGAGCCCATGACGCCGACTTAAGCTAACTACTCGCTTAGGAAAGTTCTTCCGAAGAATCCTCTACATGCCAAAAGAAATTTCTCTCAAAGATGTAAAGAGCTCTATTTGGTATGATCCGTGTTATACAAGAGAGGTCAAGACTTCGATCATGAGAAAGATGTGTTCCAAAGAAGAGGTTGAGATCTTGACCTATTGTCGCTTCTTTGCATTAGAGGCGTTTGAACGCCAGCTGGGTAGAAAGTTCTTCAATCCAAGCTTCTTTTGGCTTGCGATCTTCAAAGATAGCCAAGAGTTTGTTCAAAGATGATCGATGCCAAAGGATTTTCTGGACTATCACCAAGAGAGATGAAATGCCTTTTGACATCTTCGAGGTGGTAGATTTTTTACTTTTTGGGGGATTGATTTCATGGGACGTTTGGACCGGATTCATCTATATCCTTGTTTGGGTGGATTACGTGTCAAAAATGGGTTGAGGCCATTCCTACCAAGCTCAAATGCAAAACTGATTCAATTCCCTCAAAACGGGTTCACGATTTGGAGTGCGAAGAGTCTTTGATAAGTGATGGAACCCACTTTGTTAATCGAGCTATGGAAAAGTTGCTTAGGAAGTATGGGGTCAAGCACAAGGTCGCCACCACATATCACCCACAAACAAATGGATTGGCGGAGGGTTTCAAATCAAATTAAGCATATCCTGAAAAAGACGGTGAACCCCGAATGGGAAGATTGGGCGACCATCGCTGGAATGATGCCTTTGTGGGCTTACCGAACGACTTACAAAACTCCATTGAACATGTCTCCGCACCAACTTGTCTTTGGTAAATTGTGCCATCTCCCCGGTGAGCTAGAGCACAAAGCGTATCGGGCCACCAAACAATTGGAACATGGATGGCGATAAGGCGGGGAGAATTGTCTTCTTCAACTCCATGAGTTAGAAAGAGTTCAGGTGGAGAACGCCTGTGAGAGCTCCCGTACACAAGGAAAAGACTAGCGTTGGCATGACCAAAGGATCAAAAGAAGGAGTTCAAAGTTGAGATAAGGTGCTTTTTTCAATTCGGTTGAAACTGGCACTAGGGAAGTTAAAATCTCGTTAGGGGCGCTTGAGATTGCAAAAAGTGTTTCAAGTGGATATATTGAGTTGAAGAATAAAAGGGTGACCACTTCATGGTCAATGGTCACCGAAATAAGCATTACCTTTCCACATCCCAAGTTGGGATCGTTGGTGTCGATTTTCTTGAATAGAGTTGAGTTGACTTTTAAGCTCGTCGACAAAGGGCGTTAAACCTAGCCTCAATGGGAAACCCATTTTTTTGCTTTTATGTATTCGTGTGTTCGTTTGATAGTGTTTTTTGTATAGTGTTATTTTTGTAGGTGATGGGATTGCGTTCGTTCGAGGCTTGGTGGATTATCGAGCTTTAAAGGAAGATGTGTACTCGAAGCACTTTAGGGTAATATGCATTTTCCCGAACTTAGATTTGCTTTGCAAAGTCTAAGTTTGGGGGTGTCTTATTTTCTTATACATTTTGTATGCACCGCACACCCCCATTTTGATTTTGGTGATGTTCACCTTGTGACATGTTTTAAGCTTAATGGTGAAAATACTTGTATATGAATTTTGGCCAGGTTGGCTCTTTTGTTGGAATACTTGCTTTTTAAGTTGAATGATGATGAGCTTAATTGTTAAGATTGTTAGGAATTAAAGAACAACAATTTGGTTACCCTGTTAAATTGAGAATGACTCGTGCCCTGGGGCACCAAGCGAGGAGATTCACTATTTTCGCGTGGTTTTTCAGACAAGAGCAAGAGAGAGAGAGGCAAATACAATGAGTCAAAAAGTATTTATATGAGAACGGGCCTAAAACCTAAAACGACACGGGCTTCCGGAACGGCTTCGACCCGGGGGCATTTAGTCGAGTGGTTCTCGCTTTCGTCCAACTGTTAGCTTCGAACACCGATGGCGCGGAATAGCGTGACAGAGCAATAGTGCTCAACCTCGCACTCGGGTCGAAGGCGTCTCCCGTGGTGCGCCTCCGGTCTCCAAATTTCCAACAATCTCTCCACCGAGAGCCGACTCTAATCGTAACTTGTCTCCTCCGTTTCAATGATCTCTCTCATCGTAGTAGTCAGCCGCCTTATGCTCGGGCTTCAGGCAGGATTGTTCAATGATAACTTCAACTTCTCTAAATACAACCTTAGTCCAACATGTCGTGGATTCTCACTTCCCCGATCTTCATCACCGTAAGATCTTGTTCTCAATGAGGTAACAAATATAATGATACCTCAACTCGATGTGCTTAATTCCTCGAGTGAAAGGCCGATTTTTCGCTAAGAATAGCACTCAATCGCCACTATACAAAAATATTATCCTTTTTGCTCCTTCCCAACTCACACGCTAGATTTTGCAACCAAACCATTTCTTTACTAAATTTCGATTATTTTGAACGCTGCTTACTTCGATTGGATTGAGCTTACGATCTTTGAACTTAGAAGCCCAAGATATTGTTGTACCACCAAAAAAGTAAACACATACCCTCGTAGTACTCTCCTTTTGTCGAGATCATTTGATGCCAAGTCCTGCATGAACATATCCCCGCCAACCCAACGCTTTTGCCCTCAAAGCACAAAGTTTGTTCGATTGGTTTACCTCTCAAGTATCTAAGGATCCACTTTAACGCCTCCCAATGTCGCTTTTACTCGATTGCCCATAAACCGCTAACAACTTCCACCGATGTGCAATATCCGGTCTTGTACCACACCATTGCATACATCAAACTTCCAATTGCCGATAGCTTGAATCGGCGTCCCAACGGACCCGAATCGCTTTTGCATCTTTCATACTAAATCTCTCCAAGACTTTCTTTATGTATTCGACTGTGAAAGATACAATTTTTCCGCCACCTTGTCACGACGACGATTCGCGATACCCAAAGATTTGCTTGGCCTCTCCAAGGTCCTTCATAAAGAACCTTTCGGATAATTTTCCTTCAACTTGCTCACTTCCCCGAAAGACTAGAGCCTCGCTTTATCAACATGTCATCAACATATAATAGCAAAATGATATAACCATCATCATACCTCTTGAAGTAACAACAATGGTCACTTCACACCTCTTGATCTCAATCTAGATGCGTGAACCCATCAAACTTCTTGTACCCATCAGAATGGAGCTTGTTTCACCATACAAGCTCTTCTTCAACTGCAAACTAGCTCACTACTCCCCTTAGACAAGTATCCTCCTATTGTTTCATGGTAGATGTCCTCATCTAAATCACCATGAATAAAGGCGGTTTTCACATCCATCCTGTTCTAACACCAAATTTTATCGCGACCTACCGGTTGAGTAACTAATCCCAATGGTGGTTACCACCATCTGAGTAAAAAACATCGGTATAGTCAATACCATGTTTTACTTAAAAACCATTCACAAACTATCTTGCCTTTGTAGTGTTTGCTTCCATCGGTATCCTCTTTTTATTCTCAGAAACCCACTTGTTTTTCGCGGTTTTTCGCCATAGGAAGCTCAACTAGCTCCCAAGTTCCGTTGGTCATCAATGAATTCATCTCATCATCCATTGCAAGTTTCCACTTGTCCACATGTTCACTATGTGTGGCCTCACGCATAACATTAGTGTTCACCACCATCGGGCCAACAATAAATAATGAAGGAGGGTGAATACCTATCGAGAGATCTCCCGATCTCCTCGTGGATCTCCGCAATGAATTGTCATTGGTGGTACTTGGTTCTTCCTCAACAATCACCCGATCATCTGTAACCCCCTTGCTCCAACCCGAGTTCAAATGTCTAACTCACAACCGGAGACTCGTAATCCACCTTCTTTGGATATCCCTAACATGTCCTTGTACATCACTGTTCATTAAATATGACATCTCGACTACTAATTATCTTTCGTTTTCTCATCCCAAAATCGACAACCAAATTCATCACCGCCATATCCAACAAACGACACTTAACTGTGATTTAGCATCTAACTTACTTCACTCTTAGCATCAACATGAACATATGCAACACACCCAAACACCAAGAAAAACCAGATTTACCTCCTTTCCGGACCGGGCCTCCTCGGGTATGCCATTTTCCAAAGGAGTTGAGGGTCCCCTGTTTATCAAGTAAGTTGTTGTGGTTAATCGCCTCGCGCCCAAAACATCTTTTGGCGACCCACACTTCAATCTCATGCTTCTAAACGCGATCACATAGGGTCCTCGTTCATACGTTAAAACCACACACCATTACATGCGGGTTCCTCTCTGGTTTTTCTCCATTCGGATTCCATTCGCCCTACGTAATCCTTGAACTCATGGAGCTCAGATTTCCACCATTATCGAATCTCAAACACTTCACCTTGAGACCCATTTCGGTTTTAACAAAAGCCTTCCATTTCTTTGAAAGCATTAAAGGCATCGGGACTTATTTTTCAAAAAAAATAAACTCATACCTTCCTCGTGAGGCTAACAATGAAAGTCATGTAATACGATGCTCCACTAAGGATGTCACTTGTGTTGGACCCCACAAATCACCGCGGAACTAACTCCAAATTTTCTACTTCTTCAAAGCCCTCGCGGCCCTTCAAAAACTTCCCTTTTCTCGTTTTCCAATACCACGTCCTCACACAAACCAATGCCAACTCGCCTTGAGGTCCGGCAACTTCGAGCCGGCGACATAAATTTCATCCCTTTTCTCTCATTATGTGGCTGCATTTACAATCTGATAAATTTGCATTCCCTTTTTCACTTGCAAGAGCAATGCTATCCCCGTGTTGCACATCGTATACAATGTCCCTCTTATTTCCACGAGCCACTACCATGACACCTTCTGATATCTTCCACGAGTTACACCCAAAGGTCACCAGCCCTCGTCATCAAGTTACCTAATCAAATCAAATTCCTCTTCAAACCGTGAATATGTCTCACATCTTTCAATTGTAACACAAATTCCATTTGGTGTCTTAATCCAACATTCCCCTTCCTTTTTATTTCCGGTGAGGCTCATCATCAGCCTAGATAAACCTTCCCAAAGTTCCCTAAGTGTACTTTTCCATTCGTCAAGATCTGTGCATGAATGAAACGATGTTCGGTAACACCCACTACTCCAATGGATCGCTTTTCTTTCAGAATCAATGCATCCCGAGTCCCTCATCGATGGCAATTGGTTGAGTTGTCATTCTTCTTTGGTTCATTCCCGTGTGCCTTGCACTCACTTTTGTAATGACCAAGTTCATGACATTTATAACACTCAACTTTACTCTTATCGCTTCTTGGGCTTATCTTTGCCCCTTGACTTGATCTACCCCGATTTGGCTTCCCCTTGGATTCTGCCTGCGCTTCACGACTAAAGCAGAGATCCTGTAGCTTCACCTAACTCTTTTTCATTTTCTTCGCTTCATGACGAGATCAACCTCATCAAATTTTGGTTTCACTTTTACTGCTTGAAGCACTATCAAATTTATTCTTAGTCGCTCGACTTTACGGTAAAGAAGACAACAAAATAAGGGCTTGAACCTCATCATCATCAATCTCAAATCAGAGCTCAATTGAAATTTTGATCATATTGAACTTCGTTGAGATGGTTAACACACGGTATCCTCCGCCATCCTCCGGGCGCATCAGATGAACCTTGTTTTGTCTGCAGGCGGTTTTCATACATCTCGGTCCAATATCTCGGTATCTCGTTGTGGTTTTTTTTCCGCATTGTATGTAGGGCGGCGTTCCCGGATAACGACGGATGAACCACGCTCATCTCCTTCCCATCTAGAAACTTCCACTCATCGCCGCTTCATCTCTTTAGGTTTTTCACCCAACGGTTGATACAGATCTTTACCGTGCGGTAATCTTCAATCTGTAATTTCCGATCCAAATCCGTTCCATCAAACTTCTCAACGGTGATTTCGCTTCCACCATCATAATTGCTCTCCATGATCCCTTTAACTAGGGATCTTTCTTGATACCAGGTTGTTAGGAATTAAAGCAATTATAGGAAAATAATGGAACAACAAATTAGGAACAACAATTTGGTTACCCGATTCGTCGAAATGACTACGTCCGGGCACTACCAATCCGGAGATTCACTATTTTTGTGTGTTTTTTAAATGACAAAGACAAGAGGAGGCAAATACAATGAGTCAAAAAGTATTTATATGAGACTGGGCCTAAAAACCCTAAATCCGTGTCAGGGCTTTCCGAACCGCTCGACCAAAGCATTTGGTCGGCGGTTACTCGGCGATCAACTTGCTAGCTCGGCGCCTCGATGGCTTTGGAATGGTGAGCGCCGACCAGAGCAATAGTGCTTCGAACCTCGGGCAATCGTCGAGCCGCTTCGTGGTTCATCCGTCACCACAACCCAACAAAGATGTGGTTAGTATAGAGCTTAATGGTTCATGGTGCTTGGTGCATACTCTTTTTTCACTATTTTTTCAAACTTTTAATTGCTTAAAGAATGAAAAAGTTTGGGGAGTGTCGTTTTTCACAAATTCACTTGCACCAATGCACTTATGCTTTATGTTGTTGTTGGTGGTTTGCTCTTGTGCTATATTCTTGGATGATTTGGTGGTATATTTGTCCACTTGGATATTGAGTATTGTGATGGATGCTTTTGTATGTGATGTTGAGACTTTTTGCTTGGATGATTGGTAGTGTTTGATGTGATGAGGTGGTTTCTTGTTGGAGGATTGCACTACTTGATTACATGCTTTGAAATTGATAGACTAAGGATGGTGTGACTATTCCTAATGCAAATCTTGAGAGACTTGGGCCATTTGAATCGTTAAATATCATGATTTAAGTTTCTTTCTTGAGTGGATCATTCACAAAAATGCATGCTAGAACTTGCCACTTTGTCTTGTTTGAGATCATATTTTTGGAAAGGTGTTAAAGATGATTGGAGGCCATTTTTAGTTTGATGAGTCACTTGGCCAAATAAATCCCACCTAATGAAGTCAATCCGTAGTAAGCCCCTTTGAGCCTTTAAGTCTATTTTTGTTGGCAAGTTACATTGATTTAGCCATTTTTACCATTTCTTTCTTGAGCTCCATTTTGATCCCTATTGACTTGTAGAGCTTCATGATTGGTAAATAATGGAAGGACAAAACATAAATGAGTGGATTTTGAGTTGTCAATGTGAAATGGTTTTGAAAAATGAAAAAAAAAAAGGTTGAGCAAGAGTGAAGAGAAAAAAAGCCTTGAAAAAAGAAAAAAAAAATGTGAAAAAGAGAAACAAGGCTAGAAAAGGAGCTCTAAAAAATGAAAGAAGGAACCTTGAAAAATGAAAAGAAAAAAAAAGATGCAAACAAGGTTTCAAAGGAGTTTGAAAAAGAAAAATGACTCCAAAAGAAAAAGAAAAGAAAAGAAGGGAAAGGTGAATTTGGTACTTGTGAGCATTGAAATGAAAAAGAAAGAGAAATGAGCGAGATTGTATTCTTAAACTTCTTGATTGATTTACAACACTTGTTGCTCTACAAGGAATTGAGTAACTTTGTCCCAAATTTTACCCCACCTTGTCGAGAGCCTACATTACCACCCAGAAAGTCTTCTTTGATTTGATTACCTATCCAAAAGAGTTGGTGGAGAGTTTAGATGAGGGGGAAAGCCCATGGATGTTGCATGGAGGAATTGATTGAATGAGAGTAAAACGGTTCTTGAAACACGGAGCTTTGAGTGAATTACTTCCATAAGAGAGTGGGATAGTGCACTTGAACTTGTGATATCTTGATCATTGCATGTTTGATTGTGGTATGAGAGTTCACTTGTGATTCCTTATTCATTTGATATGAGCCTTGAAGTCCATTGCATAAGTCTTGATGTCCATACATTGCATACTTCACAATTCCTCCCCTTGTTCTATTTTCTTTTCCGTTTGCTCGGGACCGAGCATCACTTTAAGTTTGAGGGGGTTGATTGGGTGTCTTAATTGCTCGTATTTTTGTGATTTTCATACTCATTTTGATAGGAATCCATGCTTTTATTGCCTTAATTTCACTCAATTTGACCTAAATGTGGAAAAGGTTGTGTTTTGCTTTTTTTGTGTAGGAAATGAGTAAAAAATAGAGCTAGAATGATTAAATAAACTGCTCTGATCTAGAAGGATTTATAAGAATATAGTTAAACCATGTGAAATATCTTGAAATGAGGGTCGCAACGCAAAAGAACCAAGTCAATCGGAGTTCTGGGCTTCGAGTTATGGGCCCGAAAACAAAAATGTCGCATTGTTGGTGCTACTTTCGACTCGAGCACATTTGAGTCGAGCCGTAGTCTTTCAACGATCCAATGTGCTTGGCATTTTGAGCATTTTGAGTACAGTAGGTTGGGGAAAATTATGGCCTGCTTTCGACCCGAGCAACTTTGGCTCGAGTCTTTTCTTGAAATAGCAAAAAATCTTGAGCGCGATTATGGCCATTTCGACCGAGCAACCTGCTCGAGTCGGTGGCCCAAAAACATCTTCTGCTAAAAATCCCTAGGGACATGTGCCAACTGATTCCAAAGCATATAAAAAGGTCCAACTTCATTTTTTATGATTCAAAGAAATTGGGAGAGAGATAGGGGGGAGAGAAAGTAATACTTTTGAGAGCCGCAACTAATACTTTTTTTACATGTTTTTCAATTTTGCTTCCATAGATAGCTTAGATAGTCATAGCATAGCATAGATAGAGTGTTTATTTCAGTTTTGGAGCAAGAAACCAAGGAGTATTGATGGAATTTGTATGAATTGGTGCTTGAATCTCAAGAGTAAGGTGTTTATTTGTTTTTACTTGTTGTTTATTGCTTATTTTCATATGGGTTTCTTGTTTATTTGCATATTAGCCATGGATATTGCTTGTAGCACCATGGGCTAAGGTCCTTTGTGTTTGGGTGTTGTGAATTGGGTTGATGATTTATTAATTACTTGTTAATGGTGGATTATCTCTATTGATGGTTGTCTCTTGAATGATGGGTTGTTTAATGATCAAATTAAATTGGGTTGGGCTATTAGCTTGTTCGTTTTGTCTAGTTTATTGCAACGAGAGTTGGGTAAATGGGGGTAGACTTTCGGATAGGTATTGGTGTGATTCCCCGATTTTGAGTCAAATCACATCCTATTGCAACGAGTTGGGTAGGATCGTTAAATTCTCTTAGTTCACATTGATTCACTAGTTAGCCACTAGTGTTGAAAATGAAGATATTAATGTGAATGATTTCTTTTGCTTCAAGTGGGAACACAAGGGTGGGAGAAGTTAGTTAGTTAGAGACTCTTCCTTTGCAATTACCCTTGAGAAAGAGTGAATTTCATCCCGTCTTAGGAGTTTAAAGAAACGGATCTAGGCTTACCAAAATGCGATGAGGGTTAATGAATTGTGATCGTTCTTAGGGAGTAACGGACGTAGAGATAACCACCTAGGCAATAGTTAATCTAACATCATCCGAGGATCAACACCGAACACCTCTCACTCACAAAACACAAAACACTTTAATCTAGTTGCTTTACTTGTTTGCTTACTAGTTTATTGTTTGTTACTTGTTTGCTTAGTTAATTGTTGCTTGTTTTAAGCTTCCAAATCATGTCACACTATAATCATGCGACAAAACATATAACAATTGGGCTATATTCCACACCTAGTCCTCGGATTAATTTTAAAAACGGCACTTCAACAACCTCTTTATACTTGAGAGGTTGGTGTCTTCAAAACACGGTCAACTTTATTAGCAAAAAAGAGGCTTTGGCCCAAATACTTTTTGAATTTATTGCTTTATTACACTTAAAACCAAGCATTAAATAGCATGTTCATCACATAAATGAAGAACATTCCCTTTGTTCTTCATTAACTCTCACCAACCTTAAAATCCTAACTAGTTTGATGTCAATCAAAGCCACATAAATGTTTTAATCTTCTCAGCATATTTTTTGTATCAATAGAGATATCATCAAGGGTTTTCTTTTGGATAAAGGGTAAACGGCTACATTTAGGGTTTGAACGCCATGCCTTTGTATGATTTGGAATATATAGCCAAACAACCAATCACCACTTTTTTGAACTCAAGATATCAATCCTGACATTTTCTCGTAGATATGTCGCTTTCGATTAAGAAAATCACGTTGTTGTCGCCTCCTCATTGGTCAAGTCTTCCTTTGAACGGGGACAAACAAAAATTTACTTTTGAGTCAACCACCTTGAATCGGATATGTTCTTAATGTCCGTGAATGTGTAACATTCTCTTTGTTTGTACTAAGATTGAACAAAAACACTATTTATTTGGAAATAGCCGCTCGTGGTCTTATGGTTCAAGACAAAATGGTTTTGGGTCTTCCGTCCTCGTGGTCTCCCTCGCTTCGTGGTCTTCCTCAAGTATCCCTATCTATCATGATCTACATCTGGCATTTATATACATGGTGCGGATAGTTCCGATCTTATCACTTATAGAAAAACATGATCCCGATCTACCAAAATGTTACGACATAATGTCATACTCGGGGTTTTGAGATCTAATCAAAATCTTTATTAAATTCATCTCCCAACACCTTGTGACCCATGTTACCTTATGAACATTTATGTGTTAATACGTTATGTTTTTTAACAATGCCACATAAGATATGAAGTAATTTCAATATAATAATGTAGTAAAACTTACACATAGATGTAACACACAAAAACTTGACAAAAAAAAAAAATATTTTGAAAATTATGTGTTCAATAAGAATGGAACCTAAAATCAAATACATTAACAATAGATCTGATACTTAATTTACAACACATATTTTATAAACATATCCTTTTATAAATATATATCCGTCCGATCAACAAAAAATTTGACCAAAATAATCTGAATCGACAACAATATATAATGAGAAAATGGAGGATAATATTAATAGGGATGGCAATATTACCCCCGAGCCATACGACGCCTTTATTTGGGTCGGACCCACCATGCCCGTAGTGAAATGGGGGTGGTCTAGGTATCTTCAGACTCCGTGCTTAATAGTTTTTGCCCCGTTATCTGGCCAAGTGGTGGCAACATATTGGGGGCAAAACGCTTTGGTGGCAAAGACTATTCATGGGTTAGGGCGGAAGGGTAAAATGGGTACTGAAGGAATCTGTATTTACTAATACTGGGGGTTTATTAATCCAAGCGGTGTCCATACTAATAATGGGGGTGCGAATAACCTAGGCCGAATTTTATTTAGACCATTCTATTGGGCTAACAGACCGTAATAATATATTGGCCCAATTGAATTGTGGTTCAG
This sequence comes from Stenogyne calaminthoides, assembly GCA_037126765.1. NCBI lineage: Eukaryota > Viridiplantae > Streptophyta > Magnoliopsida > Lamiales > Lamiaceae > Stenogyne > Stenogyne calaminthoides. Next base: position 16,653,295 of record JBBCBC010000029.1, read on the forward strand.
ATAATGTTAATAGATTTTTTTATAGCCCAGGTTATACGGGCACCGCCAATTTTGATAAATACACCCCCCCAGATTAGTATATCTCTTGTACAATTAATTAATATACATCTCAAAAAATCATTTTTTCCCCCTCTAACTATAACTCCTGTTTTTGCACCCCTCATTTCCCTTCTCCTAGCCTCCCCTCCCATCTCTCTTCTCTTCCTCCCTTCTTCTCCCACCCTGCAACTTTCATCGTCAAGGATGAAAATAACGCAATATATTCGCGATATATTCACTATATATCTCATATTTTGTGAGTGTGATATGCATATTGAGGTAAACAAAAAAAAAATATTCCGAGTATCGTGAAGATATCGCTATATCTCGTAATATTATAAAAATGTGTGTTGTTTTTAATCACAGTTTTTAGGGGGTAATATATTTTTCCAAAGTTAAAGATGCTAGGGTTTATGTTGCTTCGGAGAGTAGGTCTCCTATTAATCAAACTGTAAAATTTATGTGAATTTGGTTCATAGAAATTTGTCTTTTTTAAAAATTAACAAGCAGAAGTAAGAAAATGAAAATTTCGACCAAAATAATCGATGCGAAAATACAATATGCTGTCTCTATCTTCCACTGACATCATACAACTATAAATTTTAACTATATTCAGGTACTTACTGACTAATTCAATACGAATCACTCAAATTAATTATAATAAAAAAGTTGTGAGTGTGTTGTGGGCAACTTACTAATATTTACAAAGGGTAATCTTAATACCATTCTAGTATCCAATCATTATAGTATACAAATCAGATAACATATCTCCTTTTATTCTTCTGTGGCTTCTTTGTCATATGGATGAAGCAAGCCTAATTAGGAGCACAAGCAGTCCAATTAGATGGTAGCCTACTTGAACTTATGTTACGTACGTTCACGTCGACAGCAACATCACGATATTCAATATCGAGCTCTCTGAAAGTTTTAATCATTTCCTCCACAACAAGTGCTCTTCTTGTCCATCTCACCCATATCCTGATGATTCATCTTGTGAGAAAGCCAAATTGAAAAACTTTAACTTGTTCATGTCCTCCACGCCTCTCATGATGATGATCATTGGGGCTGGGTACCAATGGTCACTCCGGTTGTTAACATACCTACCAAAAAATAAGATTAGAGTTGGGCTGGAAAAGACGAAATGCTAAATGAGCACTGAGAAAAAAAAACAAAGGCATACCTAGTGATCCTTTCCTTCATTGCATAATCTTCTCCCCAGGAGTTGAAATGTGGATACATAAATCAATTCGCGCCTCCCATATCTCGGACTACGGTAATAATTGTGGATTGGCTTTGTGCAAAGGACGCTATTTGGATAATAGATTTTGTGGTTATCGAACTTGAGAAAAACTGTTGTCAAGATGTTCATTTCCTCAACAATCATCTGCAATTACATGCGTTAATATAATGAGTAGTATACTACAAACATGTGCGCATTCTCAAAAAAAAAAAAACTTACTTGAACTCCTTCAACTTCAACACGACGCCCACATCAAATGGGTGCATCACAAATAAGAAGACGATCGCCTCAAATGTTGTCTTGCACGTGTTTCAAACATGAATACCACTAAAAGAGCCTGTGAGCTTAAGAAGACAAGAAAGTGCGTTGTCGCAACTTTGAGTATAAGAAGCCAGCCGACAACAATGAGAATCCCCACCAGAAACATTTAGCATGTTGTGCATTTTGTTAACAGCTGTTTTTTGTGTCATTCAGGGACAAAGCAAGAGCTCTTCGCTCTCTAAATGCAGTAACCTATGGGGAAAAAGTCATATAGAACGAGTTCAATATTTTTATAGTAAAAATAATATGCGTATACAACATCCTTAGAAATAAACAAGAAATTATAAATAAATTTTATTTTTTTAACAAGTATTGACATAGAAATTTGTCATTCAATGCTATCAAAACCAGTTAACATTATATCCTTAAATAATGAGAGATAAGTTAACTAGCAAAATTATGTAATTAGTACCAACATAATGAGGAGAATGGAAGATAATACTACTTACCACCCAATTTTTAAGAGCACGTTTGCTGACTCCTTTTCCTCAGTGCCATCCACAAAGAGATGCAAAGTCTGTAGGGCCTCATCCTCCTCATAAAACACATTAAATCCTCCAGGTAAATATGCCTGATCATAGAAAAATCAATAATTATTAGTTCATAACATTTAACACTAATTTAAATAACTATTTTTTTTAATTCCAAATTTTCCATAGAAAGTAACTCACTTAGATTCTGGCTTTACAACATTGAGAAAGATCTTCTTAGCAGCTAACTTGGCCAGGTTTTCAGTTGTGATATGCACCGAGCCCTCCTGTATTTTCTCATCTATAATCGAGAGCGCCTCTTTCCTCACTGTGCTCGTTAACCTCTTCATATTCCAAGCCGAAATGTTCTTCTGATTCAACCTATGCAAATAATCAATGGTGATACCATTCTTCTCTTCCTTCCTCGACAAGACTCTCGAAAAGCACTGGGCCCTTAGAACTCAAATACGAACAATTCTTCCTCTCTTTGGAAACACATTAAGCCTTCAAATCAGTTGGAATAGTCGCCCCTGCACTTTGAAGTTTCAGTACTTCAACCATCACCTTCTCCTCCTCCTCTTCTTGTTCATGTTGAATTTCAATTAACTGAGGCCCTGAAAGGGCCTCGATCACATATTGATTGAACAATGCTCCTTGAATCCGATCAAAAAACGTGTTCACGTGAAAAGAAGATGCTAAAACCTTAACAAGCAAAGTTTTAAATAGCCAAATCAATGTCCCCACCAGAAGACACATCCAAATCTTGGAAATATACGATAAAACCTGTGTATTCGCCACCTTTTGAATCTTGGCATCGAAAATGCAATGCCAAGCAAACCAAACCAGAGCCAACCAAACACAATTCTGCACCGATTTTTTCAACCCATATATGAAATACAGAATCCTTTTCCGCAACAGAAAGTTCCCCTCAATCAAAAGAACGATAATCCTAACCGCCCAGCCAGAGACCAATCTCCCCGAAACCAAAACCAAAACCATGAATTCCCATTTCCATATCCTCAATCCAACTGCAGTATGATTTCTCAACTTTTCAATAGTTAAACTACAAACTAAGGCCGCAACAATCAATATCAAACAAAGTAATTGCATCACCGAAAGAGCATTGTACTTCACCTTCTTGTAGTCATCCGGCAAATCCTCATCAAGAAACGGGTCGTTCTCGTCAAACTCGCTCGTGCTCGTCCCTTTCCCTAATAGATGCGATTTGCCCCGTCTCTGAGTCTGAGATCTCGGTGCCTTTCCTCCTCCTGGTCCAGCAACCTCGACTTAGTTTTTACTTCTTAAAACTAGATTTCCTCGAAACGAATTGTAGGAGGTGCAAACCACCACCTCCTCCTCCGGTGAGCGGCGACTCTCCTTAAACGCAACCCGGACTTCCCTCGGCGTCGACGGCTGCTGATTGTTGTGACCACTCTGGCTCTCCTCCGGTACCTTCGTCTGCATCACGAAATCGGCAGCAGCCCTGACAACAGAGTCGCTTGAGAAGTCGTAGGTGGAGCCCCACCATTTGTCGCCGTCGTTATTACTCCGGGGAACATCATTGGTTGTGGCGGGTGGGAGTTGAGTTTGACCGTTGGTTTGTGGTGGGGAAAATTTGAAGGATTTATGGAGAGTTTCCATGTGAGAAATGAGATGTATAATGGAGATGGTTTAGAATGGAAGGAGAATGGGTTATTATATAATACAGCAGGTGCATCCATGGCTTAATAATGGTGGGCGACAACAAGTGGTGGTGGTGACACGAATTAATTAACTGTGGAAGAAGAAGCGCCGTTTGTGAATTCTAGACTGATCTTCAAGTGTTGCCGGTCATGGAGAGTGATAGAAGGTAGGTGTGTTTTTTTACTACAATTTATTTGTGGAGGAGAAATGGAAGGAAGAAAAAGAGATAAGTGGACCTCTAACTTTGATGTACTTACGTACAAATAAACAGGGGAGACCAATGCAGGCAGGTGGTGCCCCATTAACTTAATTATAAGGCGCAGGCGGCTTGTAGCCTGCCGGTCAGATGCTCACGAGCTCGATCCAACCCCTTTAATTTTGCACGCTTCGATTTCCTTGTTCCAGTTTTCGTATTTCATTGGTATTTCACCCTACTTAATTTTTAACGCATGGATCCGAAATATAGTGGTTCGTTGGATATTTTTTATTATTCCACGTGTCATTCATTTATATTATTGAATATAAAATGGAACATTTATATCAATTATGAAACAGGTGATCTCATTCCCCTTTTGCATACTCCCATTGTTCATTGAGGTCTCATGTGCAGAGAGATTCATCGTCGTTATGTGTATGTGTCCGTAATTTTTTTTTATTACTATGCTTTTTATATGAATTTATATATATTTGTAACTGTTGTTTCATAGCATTGGATGTCGCCTAGCTGAGTTGGTCATGCCTTTGTGTTACTTGGCTGCAGGTCCAGGGTTTGGAACCCAAGAACCACTAGGCATGTCAATGGTGCGGTTTTTTTTTTCGACTAAATTCAATTACCTTGCTACATAAGGTTTGGTTAATGGCACAATTTTAAACCGCGATTTTTCATGTAAACGTGATTATGCGGGTTTGAACGGTTTCTTTGGAGTTATTTGCGCTTTTACGGTTTTACGAACATAAATATTAGTAGAAGAAAGTGATGTCAATTTAACCTATTTATAACAAATTCAATTGATCAATATTCTATAATATGATTAAAGTTAAAAAATATATATTTAGAAATTAAAAATGAAATAATATCTTTGAACATTATATAAGACAAATATATGAACTTATTATGTGTAAAAGGTAAGATCGTGAATTAAAAAAATTATGAAGGTGGTTTATTTCCTTATAGATTTAGTTAAGAATAACTCTATAAATTTAGGATGTCGAATAGTAAGTTACAGTTTCAATTTGGCGGAAAGGCTTCATGGTTTGCAATGAAAAATCATAATTGCCCCAACTTTACGGTGTGGTTTTGCATAAAAAAAAAAATAATCGCGGTTTATGATAAAAATTTATCAATGGCGGTCTAATGTGGCTCGATGCGGGCGGTTTGTACGGTTTTTTATAATTTAATGGTCACCCCTAGTAACCACCTTAATTTCCATTTTTGACATTTATTTTTTTATTATTTTGTGCACCCACCATGAAATATTTCTAGATCCGGGTCTCTGCGTATGATCCGCATTCATCACAGATGTCTTATAGTCGTTTTAGAAAACATACAACTTGTAATATTGAAAGATGTAATTTATTTACACTGAACCGTGCAAGTATATTTCCATATTCATAGCTGAACGGTTCACTGTCAACAAGTTGCATTTTTCAATATAGCAAGTTGCATATTTCTAAAATGCACTATTTTTAAGATCTTGATGTAAATGAATGCATACAAAATATAGTCTTGTTCGCTCTATAAATTTCTTTCCTTCAATATTTTTTTATGATCTTTTAATTTTTTATTAATTATTATACATCTCAATTTATTTGTTATAAATAGCCCAACATAAAAATAAAAGTTCTTTTTTATCGCAAAATTTATAATCATTCTTTTTTAGCCAAGAGAATATATTTTTTTTCAACTTTACCCTTTTTTATTCTTTTCATTATTTTAATTGTGATTACTATATACATCTCGCATCAACATTATTTCAAATTTCGTTACCACCCTTCAATTAATCCTGCATTCACTATCATTTCAAATATGTAAACATCGTTTTCAAATTTGCATCACCATTTTATTAACCCTATACCACTATCACTTCCGCATTTATTAATTTTATTTCAACCCCTGCACTAACCATTATTTCAAAATTGCATTATAATTTAATTTAACTCGCATTCATCACTTTTAAATTTATACCACAATTTAATTAATTTAGATTATAATATATTAATCTCGCATCACCATTTAATGAAGTCCATACCATCTTTTCTTTTTAATTTTTCATTGATTTTATTAAGGGTATAATTGTCCTAAAAATTATTCTCTTGAATAAAAAAAAAGAATGGAATTAAAAACTTTGATAAAAAAAAGTATTTTTTAAATGAAAATTGGCTAAAAATTGGGGTTTTCTCGTTTTAATTAATGAAGTTATCTTCATATTAATAATTATATATATTTTATTTATATTTTATTATGCAAAAACTAATGACTTAGATTTTCTTTTACATCGGACCCTTTAAAATTTTAGGATCGGCCCTGCGTACAAATTGGATTGTGAGCTGAATTTCAGCTCACTATTTCAGAGCTTTTACAAGAAATTTCCACATCGGACCATACGAAGGAATACATCAAAGCATATCTTTGAGATATTTCTATTTATGTACCTACGTGATTGATTTTAATTTACGTTGATTTCATGTATGATAAAAACTCATATGAGACGGTCTCATGCATGAGACGGATTATAATTTAACACAAATTACATCTACTCCTTCCAAAGTGTTAAAGCGTCGACGTCCAACTTACGCCCGTACGTTATCGCGAGACTGGGTTCACGCAAGTGTGCATCTTCATGTATATATATTGCAATCTCTCTATACATGTTGTAGAGCAGGTCTCCAGTGAAACTTGTTCATAATATGAAATTTATATCACTATACTTATAGAATAATACAATAACATTTAACAATCGATACCACTATACACTTGTAAGTTGAGATCTTAATTAGCATTAAATATAATATGAATAAATTTTATAGGAGAATTTGTATATATTATATATAACTTATAATCCCTTAATTGTAAAGATATCAATACAATAACGCTCTTTCTATATGGTATTGCCGTATTGGGAAAGGTTACAAATTGGGGGGTGTATTGATTGTGGAGTGTGTATTGATTGTGGAGTGTGTAGGATTTTTTTTAGACTTTTAAAAGTCCAGGGATTCAATCCGAATTTTTTAAAGTTTTAAAAATCCCGGCGATTCAATACTGGATTTTAAAAAGTTTTAAAAAATCTTTGGTGATTCAACAATTTATGGATTTTAATACTCTATGAATTTTCTTTAATTCTCTTCCAAATATATAAATAGATTTCACTCTCCAAAATCTCTTCTAACAACCAGAGATTTCTACGTATTATCTCAAAGAACTATAAAGACGAAATGTCAGAAAAAAAAAAACATTCGTTGTGTTCCGTATACAAGTCTATAGCTCTGCGTATTCCTTGCTTTTCGTCAAATCTCAGCAATTGAATCCAAATCTTTCAGTGAACAACTAGCTCTCTGGATCCTTGCTTTCTTCAAATTTTTAGCAATTGAATCCAACTTTTTGCTCTTATCCACTGATTAACCCATTTCAATCCCTGTAATTACGACATCTTTTTGAAAACCTCTTTTTTTGCAATTCGGATCAGCGATTAATAGAGAAATCTCTTTGTACGCCTTTCAATCTAGCATCTTTTCTATTATTTTTCTTCTGATTTTGGTTCTCAATTACGCAACTGATTGGGATCCCTTTTTCAATTAAGTTGTGGAAATTGTTATTGTGTTTTTTTTTTCATGAAATATTCCTAATTTCTGCAGTAGATTGATTCCTAAACTCTATCTTTTGTTTTGTGGAACTAGAATTTGTGTGAACTTTTTTTATATACAAGTATGTTCCATATACATTTGCATCAATAGTTCCAGCGCCAAAATCTATGCAAATCCATGTAAATCAATAAAAAAATGTATTCCACAATCCTGTTAAGTCTATGAAAATTCATGTAAATCAATAAAAAAAGTCAGTCAAACTCTACATGGAGTCTATGAATTTTTTAAATTCACAGACTTTTTAAAGTCCAAAAAAGTTCAATAGAATTCCAATTGAATACCCCCAAAACCTTGATCTCTTATTCTCACACTCACACTGGTTTCTTCCTTCTTCTCCGAAAATGGCCAATGCATCTAATGTCATTAATACTACCTCCCCTTCTGCCCCATCAAACAACCCACCACCTATCGTAACAAACAAATTTGGGCCTACTTGGGCAATGGGTTAACGGGTGGCCCGATGACCCATATATGTATAATTATTTTTTATAATAAATTTTTATTTTTATTTGAATCAAAACTTCGGATTGGACCCGTCAAAAAAAAAACTTAATTTGGATTTTTTTTATCAGGGAAATGAAAATTTATTTAAAAAATAGCACACTGGATATAAGGAATATCCAGAGGCCAGAGAATTACAGTTTCATTCCTCTGTGTCATTTTCTCATGTTCCAAATATATCTCACTTCCTGGATCTTTAACACATGAATCCAGAATTATGGTGGGTCATTGGATAATATTTTAATTTTTACTTGTCATACATCCACAATATAAAACATGGAGTGGAACACTGAAAATTGAACAGATGATATCATTCGCAAATAATTACAGCTTACCACATTTTACAAACTCAGCACATACTTCGGTTCCGAGAGCCAAACACTGAACAAAGAATTACAAATATTCGGATACCGTTTTGAGAACCAACTCCATAATCTCACTTTAATTTCCTCTACCATCTTTTCTGCTAAAAACGGTACTCCCTCTAAAACTAATTTATTTCGCCCTCTCCAAATGACCCAAACTGCACAAATCCATAAACATATAGCAACATTTCTTTCCTTTTTACCACGTAATAGGCAAGAAAAACTGAGAAAATGTTCCACAATATTGTTATTCATAGCTACCAACACAACAAGCCACTTCACCATTTCCAACAGGATAGTAGACGTACCAGGACACTCCAATAGTAAGTATGTTGTCGATTTCGGCTCCGTATTACATATGGGGCAGTTGACGTCGTCACTTACTTGTAGAATTCTTCTTCTGATCAGGTTACGCTTTGTTGGAATTCTGTCCCAAAGTATCCTCCACGTTGTCGTTGCTGCTTTAATAGGTGCAATGTTGTTCCATACCCACTTGAACTCCACTTTGACGCTCGTATCAGCGCTGCCTTCACTCCTGTTCATCAACGCCAAGTAGGGTGTCTTCGTGGTGTATATCCCATTTTTGGACTCCTTCCAAGACCACATGTCCGTCATGTTTTGCTTCAATGGAAACCTGTTTAAAAAAGACTCAAGATTGATAATATTATTAGTTTCTCTCTCAAAAAGCTCCCTCCTCCATCTCCACTTCCAAACCCATCTCCCTCCCTCCCAAACCCCCATGTCGCTAACCCTCACCTCCCTGTCCTCACATAGATGAAAAAAGCTCGAAAAACGTGATTTTAGACTCTCACTACCCCCCACAAATCTGTCCAAAATTCGTTCCCTCCCCATTCCCCATAATTTTTTCCAGATTTTCCAAAACCACTTCCCACCATCTCCCGACCCATTTCTTACCACATCCCTCCACCAACTCGACCATCTACTACTAATTCCCCCTCCATTCTCACTCAATCCCCCCACATCCAAATCCCCATGAATTGACTCTATCACCCTCACCCATAGATTTTCCTGCTCCCCAACAAACCTCCACAATCATTTCTCCAATAGAGTCTGTTATAACTGATGCAAGAAAGATATAAAAAATGATGAATAAACCTAATAAACCGACAACAAAATTTTACGTGGTTCACTAACAATTTGTTAGCTACATCCACGGGCAGAAGAGAGGATCTCGTATATTATTCAGAACCGAAAACAATACAACTAAAATGAGAATATAAATAATAATCCCTAACTGATTGGGCCTAAGTTAATAAGCCCAAAACCGAAACCGACTAGGCCTAAATTAATAAGCCCAAAAACCGATCGATGACTTATATCAAAAGAGACTCCTAACTTTAAATAACATTAGGAAGTCCTTTTTTTTCCACAATCCGACATGGGATGTAATGGGACTTATAGGATTAGGACAGTTTCCTCCAACTTTGATATAATCCGATGTGGGATAAAACAAACTTTTATTTTACACAATTCCAACAGAGCCCAATTGAATTTTTTCTAAATCCTCACCCCAATACCCCCAAGTGTTTCGGGATCACAAATTTTGTTCCACTTTATCCAAGCGCCCACCCCAAAGAAAATTTCACTGCAAAGATATCAAGGTTTTAAGGATCTTATTTGGCATTTTATAGAAGGATAACTGATAAATCGGTAGAGATGTCAACACCACTTTCAATAAGGTTATACGGCCCCCAAACGATATTTTCTTATCCTCCTACTTCTTTCGTTTTTTCTTCACTTTTTGAATCAAATGCGACCATTCAGCGATTCTCTTATGATTCCCACCAACTGAGACCCCCAAATATGCAAAACGAGTCTATCCCACCACACAACCCAAGATTCTTGTCATTTCTTCCAAATCTGCTATGCGCCACATTAATCCCCATAAGACTTCACTTATTGTAATTTACCTTCAAACTTGACATGTTGACCTATCTATTAATTCAAAATTTATATTTAAAAAAAAATTATTAATATGAAACATTTTTTTTTTAAATAATATGTTTCGATTCAACACATCATGTTCAATTGCTATAAATTTCTTATATTATTAAGATTTCAAATGTCTATAATAAATATTTTCAATATCTAACTTTGATTGATCTAATTGTTTGTTTGGACACCAGGTGGGTTAATTTTTTATTGGTAATTTTTACCTCAAAAAAGTTCAATTTTGTTATATATCATTTTAAATAAATGAAAAAATTTGGTGTTGAGTTCGGCTAACTAGTTGACCCGCTAACCTAAGTAGGGATAGACAAGACTATTTTTTTTACAGGTCTGATGAGAGTCTGATCGGCCTAATTCAGTCCAAGAACATCAATTGGCAAGATGGGTTGGGTTGGACAAGGCTACTCGAATTGCAAACTTTAGTAATAGATGAAATACCATTTTTTTTTTAAAGCAAATGACTACCAAGTTAATCTTATTATTTAAAGACTAAAGAATTAATGAAGATTGAAAGATAACTCATTATTAATAAATAAGTAAATAAAAATATTGAATATATTATATAGTGTGTGAATAAGAAAACATCATTTTAACATTTATGTAGAGATTTTGCCACGAGTATAATCTAACTGTGCAACTGCTGTTTTAATAAGATTAAAGATGCTGTAAAAATTATTGTGACAGGCTACTACAAGCTGTCGCCGGTCCTCCAATAATTAATAGGTCTACCTATTTATTTCCTTTTTATAAATTAATAAAATAGTAGGAGTAATTAAATTATTTTTTAAAATGCATATGATACGTGTTTGGATTCCTTTCGAAAAAGTTGACACTCATCAATGACTGATCAAATTAAGGAGTATCGTGTGGGAAAATTAACACTATATTTGTTCCACTAATCATGTGATGGGAAGAGATGTTAAACGGGTTACCTAACCTATTAAGTGCAGCCCTCTGGCTGTTTCGGGCCAAACGGCAGTCTTTTAGTCTTAAGCGGTTCATTTTAAACGGGTTCTAATAGTTGAGACTAACCCTAACCCTTAATGGGTTACGGAATTTAAACGCCACCTAACGGCTCCAAAAAAAATAAAAAAAAGTTCAAACATTAACATTACATAACGACAAAAATTCGATCCGCATAACCCCATCATCTTTAATAACAAATGTTCAAAATATAAAATTAGTTCTCATCATCTTTAATAACATAATTGAGCAAAGTTTCAATGAAATTAGTTAATAATATAAAATTTGTATCATCACATTTATAAATTCATATCATAATATTAATTTATAATTATAATAATATCAGTTTCATATTATGAACAAATTTCACAATAGAATTTATAAAAATATTATATTATTATTTTATATTGAATTAATATTTTACTTATTTATTCAATTCAATAGAAATTCAAAACTGTTAAAAAATATTGAATTGGAGAGGATTAATTATTAATTGACTAAATCAAATAGAAATATTTAATTTGTAATTGATTGGCCATAATTGATTTTTGCCTTATTTAAATTTGTGAAAAAACTTTTAAAAAAAATTAATTGAAAAATTAGAAAATAAAAAAAAATAAAAAATTTGAGTATATATAACTATAAACGGTCTAAATCGGTCTTAGTTGCTAATTAATTTTAACCCAATAGCCCAAGGTTTTGTCGGTCCCAAGCCAAAAGGCCTAATTTAAACAGGCCTCCCATCGCTTTACTTAACCCCCCGATATAATAGGTTTAAACGGGCCGGCCCATTTAGCCCGCGCCCGGATTAACATCTCTAGATGGGATGGTGTTCGTCCAACTTAGTTTGTGGTATTGAATTAACTATTCTTTGGATGTATATAAACCACACGGGTTTGTATTTGAAATGTTGAGAAAATAATAATTCAAGAGGCTAAACTTAAGGCATGCAAAAATTTATGGGGGCCTCATTTAGAGGTGCAAAATGGACACTCTAATTGCTTTCCAATACAACCAAAATCCCTTATTACTCTCAGGTACAAAACTTATAACAAAATGACTATTATGCCCTTATTTCATTAATCATCACATTTTTCGTGCACTGTTTATGATTTGACATCCATCAATTTTTGTGCACTGCTTAATCATCACAATTTTCGTGCATTGTTCATGATTTGACATTTTTCGTGCACTGTTCATTTATTTTACACAATTTTAATATTTACTCCATATTAAAATACATTTTAAATAAATTTCAAATTTTATTATCAAATTTTAAAAATTTAATCCATTCTAAAAATACATTTTTAGTACCAAATTTGAAAATTGCAAAAAATATAGCTTGTAATTATTTTTTTTACCCGTCTTTCTTGTTTATTTTTGCACAAAGTGTAAAATTATTCAACCCCAATGCAAAAATATGTTTGCACAGCCACAAAATATTTTACTAATTACGGATCAAAGAAAGCAATTATAGAATGAAAGTAGTTCATCAAATTATAGAATGGGGGAGAAGGGATCCATTAACTATTCATCTTCATTTATACACAAAGCATTGTTGACTGCTTCAAATCCAACAATGGGGAGATCAACATAATACCCCCGGCTCTCACACTTCAATCCAACTAATAAAAACCAAAATTGCAGGAGACAAAAAAAAAATGAAAAAAAGAAAGAAATTGTGCTCTGTTTAAACCAACCAAAGTGAATTTTAATACAACACCAACAAGCCAACCTGAGATCCGCAACCATTAATCCAACCAAAGCCAACCTGAGATCCGCAGCCATTAATCCAACCAACCAACCAAAAAATTTACACAAAAGACAAAGATATTTGCACAAAAATGCAGATAAATATATATACAAAAGTGCTCTATTTTTTGTTCGGATCTGCACAGATCCGTTCAGATCCGCCGCCACAAAAATGACACCAACACCGGCCCCAAAACATGTCGCCGAAACCCTCAAAACCGTCGTCGATACCACTAGTCTCAACCACCGAACACCACGGAGAACACACAACACCTCTTGTCTTACGCCACAAACCACCATTGGCCTCAACCACTTCAACAGATCTACAAAAATCACCACCACAAATGACCACAAAGATCCGGTGACACCAAAACACCGCTTCAACATGTCATCGCCAACACCCCCAAAGCCATCGAAACCACGGTCAATTCCAACCACCACCGTCAAAAACCCACCGCCTTGCACCCAAACCGCCGTCGAAAAACCCCACCATCGGCCTCATGGGGAAATCACTCACAATCCTTGCGGCGGAACCATGTTGTGGAGGATGGATTTTTAGAGAGACTGTGAGAGAGGGGATTTGGGTTTTAGAGAGAGTGAGAGAGGGAATTGAGAGTGAGATAGAGAGAGGCCGGTTGATTTTTTAAAAATAAAGTTCTAAATTGATACTGATGAAATTAAAGGGCATAATGGGGATTTTGGGTGCATTTTTGTACCTTAGGGTACTAAGGGATTTGAGTTGCACCTCTGGCTAATTAAGAGGGATATTTAGTACCTCTGGGTAATTTTTCCAAAATTTTTATGAGACCCGCATAAATTAGCATAGATTAATACCCTTTTTTTTCAAGTATTAAAACATTATGCTATTAAACTTTCTTCGTTCCACTATAAGTTTTTTATTTTTATTTTATTGGCCCAAAGCTTAGCAAAGAATCCATCTTTCACTTTCGAGAACGAAGCACATTGAATTGAGGTATCATTACATTCGTCACCTCATTGAGAATAAGATCTTGCAGCTAATGTAGATCCGAGGAAGTGAGAATCCTGCTGATATGTTGACTAAGGTTGTGACCTTAAAGAAATTGAAGTTATGCATGACTTCAACTGACCTTGGAAATTGAGATGAAGGTTTGACACTACTACCAGTGAGAGTTATCGATAAGATGGAGAGGACAAGTTACATTTGGAGTCGATCTCGAATGGGAGATTGTTGGGTTATGGAGCATGATTGATTTGCTTCACGCCCCCGAGAAAAAAAATTTGAGGTCTTTTTTGGAAGACTAATTGAGAATGGGCCTTTAGGGTTTTGACCCGTTTGGCACATAAATACCTATATGATTCGTTGTATTTGTTATCACCGAAATATTAGTAAATCTCCTAGCTTGGTAATGCCCCCAAATGTAGTCATTCATGACGAACTGGATAATCAAATTTGTGTTATTTAATTTTATTTTCTCTCAATTTCTTTATAATTGCAGTTTAAATTCTAACATATTTTTGTCCATTCCACAATAATTCTCCCTTGCACTTTACTATCATAATTTTAATCCTTAATTTTCATACAATATTACAAAATATATCACTTATCACTCTCATGACTCTACACACCTTTTTTTTCTCTCTCTCAACTCCAAAAAAGTACCCTTTTTATTTTTCGATTTTGGATCATGTGTTGTACAGATTGTGTTGTGCAGTAGACCCATACAGGTCTATTGTATATTGGATCCAGGATATCACAACACTATTGTTATTCAACTAAAAATGCATTATAGACCAGTATAGGTCTACTTGCACATCACGGTGTTGTACAATACAAATCCAAATTCTTATTTTTCAATAAAAAAAGTAAGCCAACACAATTTATTACTCCCCATATTTTACAAAGTCTTATCGCTTTTGATGTTTTGTATAAAATTAAGGTAACATAAAATTTTGACAAATTTTTCCTCCAATAAAGGAAAGAGATGAGAGAGCGTGTGAGAAAAATATATTTTTCATTTAAAATAGATTTCTTTACGGGTAAAATTATAGAGAATTGTGGGGAAAAAAAAAAGCAAAAGCGACAATCATTTTGAAACAAGATTGAAGTTCAAAAAAATAACAAACAATATAAAACAGAGAAATTAGTTTTATATTTTTTCTTAATCAATGTGGTCAAAAGAAGGAGGAAACATGTAGCGGAATGAAGGGAATACTATATTTCACCGTGAGACTATCTCACATTAATATTGTCAAACTTAAAATTCCAAGAATCCCATGAAAGTAAATCTGAGTTCTACTAAAATTCGTCAAATGCTCAAACCATGGGGTTTATCTTTCTTTCTTTGATGTATATATTATTAGGAAGGTAAGTATAGATTGCGCGGTTAAAATATAGTCCAAAAAATATAAAAAAATGGGCCTATTTGGCTCGGTCTATGTGGCTCGTGGCCTGATTGGCTTGAGCCAATTTGGCCCGCAAGCAAATGGACAGTCCGATGGCATGACATTATAATCATTTTTTATAAAATTTTGTTCATGTGGAATGATTTGGATATTAAATTCAAATTTATATTTAAATATAAATTATTATTATGGAACATTTGAAATCTTTCATTAAATTATGAGCTTCAATCCAACACAAATCCTTCTGTGTGAAAAAAATATTTACTTTGCTTCAATTTCTTATATTACCCAACACTTATGATGTATATAATAAATCTTTACATTATTTAATATTGATTGATCTAAATATTTATTTGGATACTAGGCGAGTTGATGTTTTTATTTTAGTTTGTCTCAAAAAAAAAATTCAATTCATGTATATTATTTTAATAAATAAAAAGAAAATTTGGTGTTGGCCTGGGTTGGTCCGTTTACCTGGTAGCCTAAGTAAAGCTGGTTTGGGCTATGCTACATTGTTACAAGTCTGATAAGAGAATGGGTCGCCCAACCCAAATTTAACGACATCAATTTGCTCGTTGCCGCCAGCGTTGGAGTTGGGTTGGCGACCAGAAATTGCCGGCTCGATCTAGGTATTAGTGAGATTTATTGTTGAAAGGTGTAATTATGAATTGTAATAATACACATATTAGTTGTACTATAAAATAATTTGTATATTTTTAAAATACATTTAAATTACGCAGTGTACATTATATAAAGAAACCTATTCATTTTGGTATTTTTTTAAGTAGATGCTATATATATATAATTGCACAAAAACTTTGGCTATAAATAGTAAAAGTACTTTTCCACTAAAACTTTATGTGAAATTATCGTGACAGAACAGTGGACTAATATATATTTTAAGTGATGAAAATTATTTTAGTAGAGTTTTACATATAATTGCACATAAACTTTTACTATTTATAGCCAAAGTTTTCCACTACAACTTTATGTGGAATTATCGTGACTTTTATTTCATAGTACGATAAAAGGAGTGGCTGTATAATATC
Organism: Stenogyne calaminthoides; assembly: GCA_037126765.1. Lineage (NCBI taxonomy): Eukaryota > Viridiplantae > Streptophyta > Magnoliopsida > Lamiales > Lamiaceae > Stenogyne > Stenogyne calaminthoides. The sequence continues at coordinate 16,669,895 of JBBCBC010000029.1, forward strand.
GATCTGTCCCTACAAAATATTTTCAAACTTTTATTCATCTATCATTTTCATCAAGTCCAGCAAATGCTAATCGGGCCAGGGGTAGTTGGGTAAAGGAAATATGCTTAATTACGTTTCTACTAGGTTTCTAGTAAAATTTGTTCAATAATATAAAATTTATATTATTACATTTATCAAATAATAACTCAACACTTCACGATTGATACCAATTACATTTACAAATTGTGATCAAAACTTTAAATACTATGAATATTAATTTATAAAAGTAATGATATCAACTTATAAGTGTAATAATATCAATTTTATAGTATGAATACATTTTACAGGAAAGTTTGACTTACGCTTCACTATACAAATTTAATTATTTTACACTTCACCCCGTAGACAATTTTTTACGATATTTTTACACTTCACCCTGGCGTATTTTTACGATATACAATAAATTATCTTTGCTTATTCATTTTTTCGTCAAGTCCACTAAAACTTTATATGGAATTAACATTAATTTATCTCATAGTACGATAAAAGGAGTGGCTGTATTAGATTTGTCCCTACCAAAAAATATTTCGAGCTTTGATTGTGTTGTATTCTATGTGCGATAATTACGACGCGTGGCCGCATTCAATAATATTTTACAAGGCATCATATTAAAGATTGGGAATCCACACCACGTTGTCAGAGTGAACAAATTAGACAAATTAGGGAATGAGAATCAAGACGTAATATCCGCAGCAGCGACGAATTAGGAGTGTTACAAACTTGCACATTTACTGTTGGCTAATTATAAGGTCTTAATAAGCGCCAATTAATGACTATAATTAATAAATTTATAAGGACTATAAATATGGGTTAAACTCCCTGAAAATGTTGATTTTTTAACACAAAAAAGACAAAAATACAAACCCAAAATCTCGAATTCTTGTTAAATTATTCATTATCGTGTTCATTCGTGGTTTGTTACCCTGAAATAATTATCTGAGTAACAACATATTGTCCTATATATATATCAATTTCATCTAACTCAAGCAAATGCTAATATTAATAGGATCAGTGGTACGTAATTGGTTAAATAATATACTGCACCCCCTCAATTGCACATCACCCCTACACAAATATAATTATTTTACACTTCACTTCCTATAAAAATTTAGTTGTTTTACACCTCAGCCCCTACACAAAATTATGAAATATTAACCACTGCACCCCTCTTTAATCTATAATTATATAATACACCTACATATTACCATATTAGTTTTCCCGCTCTTTTTCCTGGGCAGTTGGATTTTCAACAATCAATCTCTGCCCTACAATTTTTACATAATTTATTCATAGAAATTTGGACAATTAAATTAATGATATTAAATTCGTCTTTATTACTTGCTTATTCCAATGGTAAAGTTTTTGTTCTCCCACCTATTTAAAGAGGGTTTTAACACTCCATTTTTTTAATCTCATTTGTAGTAATTTCATTTTATTTTTTGTGTATTAAGAATGTATTAAGACTTAGATTGTCTCTCTTTATTATGGACTATTCTTAGTGAATTAGATGTAATGTTAGGAATTTTATCAATTTTATCAACTTGGTTTGTCCACCAAACACTGTGTTTTAGAAATCTTCTCAACGGAATGAAGAATCTACAATTCATGGAAGATAAATCAGGACATCGTATAAATTTTTTGGTGATTAATTATCTATGTAATGTTTTGAATTTATTAATTTTCTGGTCGTATAGACGTTAAGTTTTGCATTCGCTCTTTAGATTTTCTGGTAGCATAGACATTTAGTCTTGCATTAGTTCTATTCGATGTCGCATTTGTTCAAGAAATAGTCAATTCTTTCCAGTTTCGTGGGATATGATATTTTAGAGTTTCATCTACTATTGTGCAAGGGGATGATAATTACTTGTGCCATTAATATAGTAATATTAAACTTTATCCCTACAACTATCAATTATATATGTGATGGTACTTATATTATTTTTCTGTCGATCATTTGCAAGGAATATAGTATTGAGCCTACTAAAATGAAATATCATTGGAATCATTTATATTTTGTTCGGTTTGTAATTGAAAGTAGTCAAGAACAATGTTAACTTTTCACAATCTTTTTATCATATTATTTAATGAATTATGTGATATTCAATTATTTAAGAATTTATAAATGTAATATTTACCTTTTAGAAGCAATTCATTATGCAATGTATTATTTTTTAAAAATTGTATGTAGATTCTTATTTAAAAAAATGGTGATGATTATTTGTTGACTTCAATCAATCAATTCATTTTGTTTGTGTATATGGTAAATCTTATAATATTGATAATTAAAAATAATTTTGACTCTACTTTTTTAATCGTGTACATTCTTAAGCGTGTAATAATATTTTTTACGCTACTTAAAATGTGTGTTTAAAATATATCTATATATAACTATATAATACACTTATGGATATCAACTTTGGTTTTCCATCCTTTTTTCCTCGACTGTTGGATCTTCAGTTATCAATCTCAGTCGTACATTTAATTTAAGGTAAGTGCGTCATTTGTGTTTTTAATAAATTTTCATAACTGTCCTAATATTAATTTTTTCTTTACATTATGTTTTCAATATTTTGGTAGGTTTGAAACATCTCCTTATATTCCGTTTTCAATGTTTTGTTAGTTTTGATTTTATTTTTATTATTTCAATCTTAATTTATATTGAAGTCAAATATGATTTTATTATTTTTTTTAATTTTATACTACTATTGAAAAAATTATTATATTGTAATCAAAATTTCATAATAATTACTATTTACTTACCGGTAGCTTCATGTGAATAGATTCTAATAAAATTATTATAAAATAAATAATAAAAGTATTTTCCAATATTTCGATGTAGGGTATAAATTGATTGAAAATTAATAATATTCTTAATATATATTGAATAATATATCATTTGAGTAATCTTTGCATTAGTTTGCTCTTACTTCTAAATTAACATCATTTATTTGTGTACGAAGTATTCCTCAAACTCTACACATCCATTACATCAAAATATTTTTTAAGTTATTTATCTTGCATTTATTTTAGGTGAGTGATTATAAAGTGTTTGAGTATTGCTATTATCTATTCATTAATATTTGATTTGATAGACATTAACGGGCCTCCTAAATCTATCGATATATAACTATATAATACACTTACGGATATCAACTTTGGTTTTCCATCCTTTTTTTCTCGACTGTTGGATCTTCAGTTATCAATCTCAATCGTACATTTAATTTAAGGTAAGTGCGTCATTTGTATTTTTAATAAATTTTCATAACTCTCCCAATATTAAATTTTTCCTTACATTATGTTTTCAATATTTTGGTAGGTTTGAAACATCTCCTTATATTCCGTTTTCCATGTTTTGTTAGTTTTGATTTTATTTTTATTGTTTCAATCTTAATTTATATTGAAGTCAAATATGATTTTATTATTTTTTTAATTTTATATTACTATTGACAAAATTATTATACTGTAATCAAAATTTAATAATAATTATTATTTACTTACAGGTAGCATCATGTGGATAAATTTTAATAAAATTATTATAAAAATATAATAAAAAGTATTTTTCAATATTTCGATGTAAGGGTATAAATTAATTTTGAAAAATAATCATGTAATTAATATGTGTTGAATAATATATATTTGAGTAATCTTTGCATTAGTTTGCTCTTACTTCCAAATTAACATCATTTATTTGTGTATGAAGTATTCCTCAAACTCTACACATCCATTACATCAAAATATTTTTTAAGTTCTTCATCTTGCATTTATTTTAGGTGAGTGATTATAAAGTGTTTGAGTATTGCTATTATCTATTCATTAATATATTGTTTATATAATATTTTTTTATATTTTATTTTAATCATTTTTCCCATATTAATGACAACAGTGACCATGTGTTAGCAACGGTGACATTCTTGGGTTTTTCCGCCCTTTTTCAGGCAGTTGATTTGTTTTTGATGATGATCTCGACCATTCACTTTGATGCTTATGTAATATAGGAATATTTGACTCTAATATTTAATTCTCTATATATCAATCTTAATATTTACCTCAAGATTTGCCTATTATTTATATTTTTCATTGATTATATTTATTAGTAATTGAACAAACACTTCTCTTTTCCATTCTGACTTTACGGGTGCTCTCAAATTCATGAATATATAAACATCATGAGATTAGCCTTGGGTTTTCATCAAGTTCTTTTTATGCGGTAAATTTGTTTTAATACTTTTTTTACACCAATTTAAGAGAAGTACACACATCTACATAAAATTGTTCATTTTTTAATTATCCAACATAACAAAATACTTAAGAGAGCGAGATGTGTTTTTGACTTTTATATTTAATATTAATGTATTTCCTTCTAGCACAACCTTCAATGTTTAGTGACATAAACTGCACACCATATTAGCCGCTTAATTCAAGGATACATTTGTTATTTAAGTCGTCTCTTTATTTAGAGATATAATTTGTACAATAGTTTAGTGATATAATCCGCAATCTCTACTTTTTTCCTTGCCACGGCCGCTTCGGGTTCCGCGTTTCAAGTTTGTCAATTGTCTCACTTATTGTAATTTTGTTGATGATCTTGAATTATCTCTCCATGTAATTTTTCTCAATTTTTTTATTTGATTAAGATATTTCCAGTTTATTGGTTTATATTCATTTGTTGTTTTCGTCGAATTTGGGATTAAAGTTCTGCCGCGTTTAGATTTTTCTGTGCAGATTTTTATATTTCATATAGATTCTATTGCGTTGGCGTTCTTCCCGATTTTGCTTAAGAGTGTTTCAAGATCTTTTTACAGTTTCCGGTGACAATCGCCAAATCTTTTGGAAGCATTGGTGTGGTTATTCTATTTATTTGGGTCAAGTTTGCTAGGGCCACTATTTCATAAGGTCATATTTTAATAGACCTTAGTTTTTTTCAAATTTCACTTCTTTTGGTTTAAGTTTAAATTTGAGATTTATGATAGACGTTAAATGTAATTGAAATATTGTATAACAATTTAGTAATGTGAGACTGATAATTATAATTTGTCGTATATGTTTTGTCGTAGATTAACTTGGAGTGTAATGCGTTATTTTGGAATACATATATATGAATTTTTTTTTGTTAGATGCATTTGCAGTAAGGGAGAGAAATTTCAAATTATTTTGAGATGTATTTTTTTTTTTACCATTGTAATAGCACCCTGATTATTGTGTCTCATATTTTTTCTTATAATTTGTAGGCATATATTGCTGAGTGGATTGTAAATTTTCAAGCTAAATAAGCGAGTTGACATCTCAATTAATATCTTATAGATTAGATATATTTAATAGCACAACCCTTTAAATTAAGATGATTTGTGTGTATAACCATTAAGTTTTCTTTTATTATTAATTATAAAAATTATGACTTATAGTGTAATATAATACATAAATAATATACTCAACATATTGAAATAATATTTTAATAATATTAATACAACAAGTGTTGAACCAACATGATATACAAATGCATATACATTATATTAAAGAATACATTTAGTTTATAAATTAAAATAAAAATATATTGCACATATACAATATTAAAAAATGGTACAAAATCCTTTTCCCCTTTAATTTTCACAAATTTTTATTTTAGTACACTAACTTTTTTCATTTTAGAAATAGACCCTTAAGTTTAGTAAATTCAATCGTTTTATCATCGAACTAGCCAAAATAGGGTTAACAAATTTAATTTTTTTGTCCTTAATTTTAATTGGTTAAAAGGACAAAAAAAATTGAATCCGTCCCTATTTTTCATTTTTACTTATATTTTTATTTGTTTTGTTGGATTCAATATGATATGACGATAATATCATTTTCCTATGAGATTAATATTCAGGATTATAATAATCACATTTTTTTTTACTTTTTTCCCTCTTTTTTTCGATTACCCCAAGAAAGCCATTTATGCACACAATTTTAGTAAAGTGCAAGTTCTTTGTAATAAGATTTCTATTTGAGACTTAAAAAATGAATCTCAATCTGATTTTAGGTACTCAATTACGTTCGTTCTGTCACGGAAAATGTTCATACTGTTTACCTTATTGAGTCTTCATATAAAAATACTCTAAAAAATTTAATATTGGAAAGTTTTCGAATCAATCAGGGTGGTAGAAATAAACAAAAATAAATAAAAAATTCATATAGTTATTTATATTTTAAATCTGCCTCTAAGATAAACATGAGACTTCTACGTCTTGCAATTCATGACACTTGATTTTAACTCTTATTGTTGAACAACCAAATATCTTGAAAGTTTCGACGAATCTATTTACAAGTTTTTTTAAAAAACAACGTTGCAACTTGAGGTTTTTACTGGACGATGAAATGATTTAAATTGTGTCAAATTTGAGAATCGATACACTTAATTTCAGCTTTGTACGTTTCTTTCTAATTTGTGTAATCATGCATGTGTCTATTTGTGTTTTCAATTTAAGTACATAAATTGATGTTTTTTTTTTTCGATTTTGTGGTTTATTTTTCGCATTGATAGAGAGATTTTGGTCATTTAGACACTAAGAAAATATTTGAGTGGCACTTGGTTGGTGTTGCATCAACAAACAGGTAAAAAATATATTTTAATATTAATTCAATTTATTTTGCAGGTCGGTGTTGCATCAACAAACAGGTAAAAAAAATATTTTAATTCATATGGTTTTCGGGAATTCTCGAGGTATTAAGTTTGTTTTGAAGTTTAATCTGTGTAATTTGTAATGTGTTTATCTAATGGCGGGTTTTTCACCAATATTCGACTTTGTGATATGTTGATTTTTTAAAATATTGAATTGGTTTGCTATGAAGAATTTTAGTTATGTAATTTAGCATGTTGTTGTGCACATAAATAATCTTTCCTGCCACGTGCTCGCACGACGAACACGTGGACCAGTAAAACAAAGGTGCCCGCCAAAATTTCATCGACAAGTGCTCACCATTTGGATACACATCCCACTCTTCCATCTGTGCTCGCCAGGAGCACGCCCGATTTAGGGCGACGACCCGGGGTTTGGCGCCCAGAAAGCCATCATATTTTAAAAATTATGCTCTCCCGGCAACCCAATGACCACTCACCAAGATAAGACAAACAAGGGTAGTGGTCGAACGGAAAACCAGACGAACAGAAAAGGAAAGACGAAGCCCAAATGAACAGAGAAGGAAAGACGGAAAACTAGACGAACAAAGAAGGAAAAGACGGCCCTGATGAATGAGAAAGGAGAGATGAAACCCGCATTTAACAGAGGAGGAGGACATGCTAGCCTCCTCCGAAAGCAGACAAAGAAGAATCAAGGCACATGGCCTACAAATAACGCTTTTCCGTGCAAGCAAAGCAACTGTCGGGGAGCGAAAGCACGCATACATGGTTAATAGAGGTTCTAAGAGTGGAGAAGCGAAAGAGTGTGCTCTCCCCTGTATGAGCACAAAATCAAGGTTGTGGTGTTTTGCGGGCACACTCGCTATGATAGGCAAGTCATGGAAGCCGAGCAGAATAAGGGCATTATGTTCGGCATTTACGAACGAACAAAGCAACCTAGTTAAATACACCTGATAAGCAGCAAGCACATATCTGAATCATCTCTCCACTCCTGGTCACTTGGACAACAATTACAAAACTTCACAACCAGGTATGTCCAGGTGTCAGTCAGGGAGATGATGTAGGAAAACATGGCGATACCACATAAAGTCTTGCATGCCATAAAGTCGCCAGCTCGTGCTTACTAAACCAGCACATGCTTATCAAAGTACTATAAATAGGCCCTGAAAAATCATAGAGAAGGTTCATAAATTTTCCTAAGATATCTCTTGTATCAACTCTCCCTCCCACATAACCATTGTGCTCGTCACTAACACATTGTGTTCGACGCACTCCCTAAACCATAAATAATATAATCCTCGGCAGGTACGCCTTTCGCACGTAGTCATTTCTTGACGAACTGGGTCAACAAATCCTTGTTGTCATCCTACATACAGCTGTGCTCGTCACACCCACACACAGTGTATTACACATCAATATTTTGTTTGTTAAGTTGTCACACATATCGCCACATCATATTATCCATGAAACACGACTTGCAACAATTGGCGCTAGAAGGAGGGTAGAAAAAACCAAATTTCATACAATCTCCTAAAAACCGAGACGGAAAAAAGAAATATAATGTCTCAATCTAGGAATACTCAGATTCAGAGGTCGGGACAGAGCCGACCTCACGCTCAGAAAGAGGCTCAGCATCAGCCTCACGAAAATCAGACCGTGGAAACCATCAGTCTAGAAGATATCGCCAAAGATCCGACTGCCAAAACAAATGCCATCACTTTCTTGTTGAGAGCACAGAAAGAGAGAGATGGACAGCAGTTTGGGAAAAGAAAATTAGACGAGCACTCGGGTTCTCGCGAGCAACTCAAAGAATCTATGGGTAGTCCTTTTACCCAACCCACCAGGTTTATTATGCTTATGTCCTCGTGGCTTCTCATTATTTCATTTTGGTCGTGCCTACAAATGGTCGCACCTAAGCCAGATGACCCAAACAAAGACGAACAAGCCGAGCCTTATGTTCACCTGGCGAAACAATTCATACTTACAGATGCCCGCAACAAAGCGAGCAATGGGTACGGGGTCGCAGCTAAATAAGACGGCCCAAGCAGAATAGTGATCGCAGCAAACATAAGACGATCACGAAAGAAAGATGGGGGGTTGCACATAAGTTAACCCATCTGGTTGTAGCAAAATAAGACGACCAATCCAATCGCAACTAAATAAGACGATTGAAAAACCAAAGAAGTCAGGTTGAACACAAGGACATATATCATGTTCGATTTCATTCAGAAGAAAATGGCACTACCGGCCAAATTACAAAAAAACCACTTGGGCTATTTATCTGAGGTCTCCGGCAGGGTGGTGTCGAGCACAACCTTGATAGCAAGCAGATCAAGAAAAGGGCTTACCAGGCAGGCGAGCATACGGGGCAACCCTGGAAGCAGCCTACGTGCTCGTCACCTCAGGCGAGCACGCACCACACCATCAGGCGAACACACAAGAGTTCAACATTGTGCTCGCCGAGAGCGAGGATTGTGCTTCGCTTTGCAAAGCGAGCACCGAAGCAGCACAAAGAAGTGATAGACCTAGAGCCCTGGGCCAGTACATAATCGACCATCAAGAGGTGAACATCCACCCAGATACAGAAAGCGAGCATCACTCGCTCAACACAAAGACAAGCCACCTGCTAGGCGATCACCACCTGAATGACAAGCCGGAGACTGCATACCGCTTTCTCGGCGATGATTATGCCCGCCTACTCGGCGCTGGCACTACCGCCTTTTCGGCGATGATTATGCCCGCCTCCTCGGCGTGGCACTACTGCCTTTTCGGCGACGATTATGCCCGCCTACTCGGCGCTGGCACTACCGCCTTCTTGGCAACGATTATGCCCGCCTCCTCGATGTGGCACTACGGCCGACGGCGACGATTATGCCACTTTACTGGTTCAAGACTACCACCATCTCGGCGATGATTATGCCCGCCTACCACTCTGCATCTACCGCTTTTTCGGGTAACGATTATGCCTTTACTTACCGGCCGGGGTACCGCTTCTCGGTGATGATTATGCCCGCTTTCGCTGGCTCTGCTTACCGCTTTCGGGCGATGATTATGTCCCACCTACTGGCAAGACACTACCATTTTTCGGCGACGACATTATGCCTACCTTTTTAGGCGCTAGCCTTCCGCGCCGGCGACGCATACTCGCCGAAGGCGCTCTTTCGCCATCCGTGGACGCAGATCATTTTGCCCTCCCGACGCTCATCCGGCTTTTCTGGTTGATACGCCCATCTTTTAGGCACTAGCCTTCGCGCCAGGGCGACGTATTCACCCACGCCGAAAGCGCGCCTCGCCATCTCGGCGACGAGATCATTCGCCCTCCGCATTCATCCGCCGCGTTTCGGGCGTTGATCTGCTTCCTTTAGCGCCGGGCTACGACGGCAATAGCGTATTCCGCCGCAAGCGCTCCTCGCCATCTCAGCGGCGAGATCATTAAGCCCCTCCTGTCGTTCATCCGCCTTTTACAGTATTGATCGCCGCTTTTTAGGTGCTGGCCTTCAACGGCGTGACGTATTCCTTGGCGAAGCGCCTCGCCATCTCGGCAACGAGATCATTCGCCTCCGTCGTTCATCACCTTTTCGGCATTGATCGCCCGCCTTTTAGGTGATAGCCTTCCCGCGCCAGACCAGCGTATTCCGCCCGGCGAAGCTCCTCGCCATCGGCGAATCGTTCGCCCTCGGCGTTCATCCGCCTTCTGGCATTGATCCGCCAGACCTTTTAGCGTTAGCCTTCACGCCGGCGTCGTATTCCATAATAGTGCTCTCGCCATCGGCGACGAGATCATTTGCCCTCCGGCGTTCATCCGCCTTTCTGGCGATGATGACCCGCCTTTTTTTAGGCGCCCTTTAGCGCCACGCCGTATTCCCGCCGGCGGCGCTCCTCGCCATCCGGCGAAGATCGTCGCCCTCACAGCGTTCATCCGCCTTTATAGCATTGATCCGCCTTTTTAACCGCTCTTCCGTGATCGTTGGCGTACTCAGATTGAAAGCAAAGCTCCCACGCCATATCGGCGGCGAATCGTCGCCCCTCTGGCGTTCATCGCCTTTATGGTGTTGATCGCCCGCATTTTAATGACCTTCCGCGCCGGTGATGCATATTCCGGGCTAATGACGCTCACCTCGCCATCTCGGGCGGCGAATCATTCGCCCTCGGCATTCATCCCGTATTCTGGCGTTGATCGCCCGCCTTTTAAGCGGCCGGCCTTCCGCGATCGGCGATGTGTATTCCGCCGAAATGTTGCCTCGCCATCTCTAAGGAATGAGATCATTTGCCCTCCCGGCGTTCATGTTCCTTTATGGCGTTGATCTCGCCGCACCCAGAGGTGTTGGTCTTCCGCATCGGCGTTTTCCTTTCCGCCGAAAGAAGCTCACCGCCATCTTGGCGATGAGATCATTCGCCCCCGAACTACCCGAAACTTGTGGGCATACCGCACCATTTTCAGAACATCCACGGGTGAGACTCCGTTCGCTTTAGCTTTTGGTACGGAAGCGGTTATTCCGGCAGAAGTCGAAATCCTGAGCCACCGAACTATGTGTTTTGGCGAACATACCAATGACCAGGCGCTCGCCCTTAGCACAGACTTGTTGGAGGAAAAAAGATACGAGGCCGACCTCAAGAATGCCATGTATAATTAAAGGATCCAGATTCAAAATCGGTGAGCTCGTCCTCAGGCGAGCAACGGGGGTCCCGGGTGGTGTGTTCGGCCGAGCTTGGGAAGGCCCATACCGAATATCAGAGTGCTTGCTAAACGGAGCATACGATTTGGAGACGATGGATGGAACTCCACTTTCCTATTCATGGAATGCGTCAAATTTGAAAAAATATTATCAGTAATGGTGAGCGCAACAGAAAAACCAAGGTCGAGCACAAGCCTGTGTTCGCCTGGTCACGAGCACATGGTCAGAAAACCTTTACTCGCTCAAGAAAAGCAGACCGACCACAAAAGCCGAGCAAGGGGTGTCGATCAAATAACCAGAAAACCTCTGCTCGACCGTTAAAAGGCAAAGACATCAAGGCATCAATAAGGTTATTACACGAGTGTAAATTTGTAAGCAAGTCTTGTCTACAAAAAAGGAGTTTTAACAAGTATGGATAAGAGCCTCAAAGATTAAAAACATCCTGCGTGATGTTTATTCATTTATCTAGTTTGTTTGGCCATATGCCCAATCGTCGCATCGCAATAAGACGACCGTAATCCAACAAGAATCGGACAGAAGCGAGTTTGTGTTTGCTTGGCGAAAAAACGCGGTGCTACTATGCTCGCAACAAAGCACGATTAAGTACATATGTTGCACCATAAATAAGACGACCAGAAAGCGTAAGTGATCGCCAGCTTATGTGTTTATCGCTAACGAGAATGGGTTGCACCTAAATAAGCCAACCATCATGATTATGCCAACGAAGACAATCATAAAACGGTTCAAGTCAAACACGCACACATCGATGGTTCGGGCCTTATATTTGAAAAAATAGGCTCTAACGGCCAAACATACAAGAAGACCCGCTTAGAATTCAAACATCAAAAAGGTTATTTCGCCAAAAAGAAACGAGGCAATCCTAGTCTAAACACAAAGAAACTTCAAACAACAAACCAGAAAAAGCTTAAAAACTTCGAGGTCAATAGAGGAACTTTCTATCCTTGAATGCTTTGCTCGCCACCATGAGTACTATGCTCGCCACCCAGAGCGTTATGCTCGCCACCATCCCGAGCACTCGCTCACACACGAATTTTGTCTCCACCGCCGCCTCGCAGTGTTGAGGTTATCCCTTCGGCTCCTGATCGCCTCATCCTCGGGAGGATCAACTACCAGAACCCCTTCTGGTAAAAATGAGAAGTCCATACCAATGTCCTGAAGGTCGGCAAAAGGGAGATCGCGACCAGGAACCGGAGGATAGTCGACCAACCATTCTTTCAGATCGGTTTTAAATGGCTCAAGCTGGTTGACTGGAAAGACACGATGAGTTGTGCGCCACGATCCACGGCACGCATAGGAGAAGTTGATCATCTCCCGATGATAATCTTCGCGAACATCTTCGACATCTTAACACCAAGGTTGGTGATCTCTTCTTCTACCGCGCGGATGAACACTCAACTCTTGGTTGTCTTTTTTTTTGGGTCGAAACTTCACAATGACCATCCCAAATGCAAGTAAAAAGGCTATCCTAGTCAAACACAGAGTTTACAAAGAAAAAGTCTAAGGAAAGGGCTCATTATCCAGAGTCGGCGGAAGCGAAAAGCTGAGCGGTCCCATCTTATCTTTGACCGCCTGCATTACCAATCCCTGAGCCCTCTGCTTCTTGCATGTGCCATCGCGCTCTGCTCGCCTCCAGCTGTCGTATCACCCCCATGCTCTCCCACGTCCGTGTCCTCGTCATCAGATGGGGGGTCGACCATCTCGACTCCCTCTGGCAAGAACAAGAAATCAAGGTTGATTTCCTGGAGATCGGTAGAAGCGAGATGGTGACCAATGACTCACACTAGTTTGGACGAACACGGACCTCCCCAGTTCGGACGAGCATGGGCCACGTCGGTTCGGACGAGCACAGACCTCCCCTATTTGGGTGAACACGACCACCATCAATTGTGCTCATCCAGACTTTGGTGACGACCTACCCGCCTTCTCGGCGATGAGATCGTCGGCCTTTACAATAACCAGCCCGCCTCCTAGGCATCGGCTTTCCTCTACCTCGGCGATGTCCAGTCCGCCATTTTAGCAAAGTATTCTCCTCGCTTCGGTGATGAGATCGCCGGCCTTTTTACTGGCGATGAACCCGGCCACCTCCTCGGCGTCGGCTTTCCGCTACCTCCATGATGTCCAAAAAAGTATTCTCCTCGCACCGCTTTTGAGAAGTATTCTCCACCTTCTCGATGATGAGATTGCTCGGCCTTCATTGGCATTCGCACGTGCTTTAAGCGCCACCTTCTCGATGGTCGTTGCTGCCTTCATAGAAAAAGACTCGTGCTTTCGCCGACAAGAGGGCTCGCTATCTCGTCTGAGTCACGAGCACATAAAAAAAAAATTAACGACGAAAGATAGGAAATATCTTCAACCCGAGATTCACAAACGATTCAAAGAATCTACGGACAATCCTTTTTTGCCCACCCTCCAAAGACCGAAATATGACGACGTAATAGGAGGTACAAGCAACAACAAGCTTTGTGTTCTCGATTTGGCATCAATTGAGTGATGGTAATGTCTCACTCAACGAGCAAATGGGAGATCACGGATGAAGAAGGAATTGAGGCCCGCCCATGGTGTCAAGATTTACTGCCACACAACCTTTGAGAGGCTAATTCACATGCTCATCAGGTCCGGGCACCCAGAAAAATACATCTTTTGAAGTATCATAAGCCCTGCATAACCCACTAAGCCACCTGACGATTATGCTTGTAATTTCGCTCACGACAATTTATTCTCAACGGCAATCCGGTGATGCTAATCGGGCCAATCAAAATTGTATTGAGCACTATATTCGGTGTAACTCAAGATATGGAGCCGTCCAAGCGCGATGTTCTACTCGCTATCGACCTCCACATTTTGCTCACCCACGCCCTCGACTCTATACTCGGCCCCAACATTATGCTCGCCAGTTTTTTTTGGTTTCAGATTCAACAATAGTATAATCACCCACAACCCAGGCACCATCCCTCGGCGACAACCTATTCTCATCGGAGTCATCCATAAAAATATAACATGCTCCTGACCTAGCTCGTTTATCGCCTCCTTGGAATCAGAGGAGAGAACGACAAATGGCTTCCGAACCCTCCGATGAGGTCGTGGTCCAAAAGCATCCACCTTCGATGAACAAGCCATGCTGCGAGTAAATGGGCGGCGAGGTGAAGACACCAACCCCCGAGAAATCTTAGACCCCTCGGAGTTGGATAAAGAATCGAAAGAGATGGAACAAGATAACATAATAAAAAAAAAGAAGAAGAAGAAGAAGAAATTTACTACCGGAGAAGACGAGGTTGCCGGAGTTCTGAGAAAGAAGAAGGAATGATTGCCTCGGGATACGCCCTATGGAGAACGAAACGATGCCTCAATCTCCCTCTCTAAGACCTTCATAGTCGGGCCCCCATGACGAACGCAAAGCGGCCCGACTGGGGGGTATTGTTGTGCACATAAATAATCTTTCCTGCCACGTGCTCGCACGACGAACACGTGGACCAGTAAAACAAAGGTGCCCGCTAGCCCATCAGATAAATTCTCACCATTGATACATCCCGCTTTTTCCATCTCAGGTCCGCCAGAGCACGCCAGTTTAGGCGACCAGAGGGTGCTAGGCGCCAGAAGCCATCATACTGCAAAAATTATGCTCTCCCGGTAACCCAATGACCACTCACCAAGATAAGACAAACAAGGGTAGTGGTCGAACGGAAAACCGCATTTAACGTAAAAGGAAAGACGAAGCCCAGATGAACAGAGAAGGAAAGATGGAAAACCAGACGAACAGAGAAGGAAAGACGAAGCCCGGATGAACAGAGAAGGAGAGATGAAACCCAGATGAATAGAGGAGGGAGGACACGCTCGCCTCCGAAGGTGAGCAGACAACAAGAATCAAGGAACATGGCCTACAACAACGTTTTCCAGGCAAGCAAAGCAACCTATCGGGGAGCGAGCACGCATACATGGTTAACAGAGGTCCGGAAGAGTGGAGAGCAGAAGAGTGTGCTCGCCTCAGGTCGAAAGCACGTAATCAAGGTCGTGGTGTATATTGCCACGCCGCTATGATAGGCAAGTCATGGAAGACGAAAGCGTAATAAGGGGCATTCTGTTAGGCATTTACTTAACGAACAAAGCAACCCGCTTAAATACACCGATAAGCAAAGAAGCACATATCCGAATCATCTCTCCACTCCTTGTCACTTGGACAACAAGTACAAAACTTCACAACCAGGTATGTACAGGTGTCAGTCAGGGAGATGATGTAGGAAAACATGGCAATACCACATAAAGTCTTGCATGCCATAAAGTCGCCAGCTCGTGCTTACTAAACCAGCACTTGCTTATCAAAGTACTATAAACAGGCCCTGAAAAATCATAGAGAAGGTTCAGAAATTTTCCTAAGATAGCTCTTGTATCAACTCTCCCTCCCACATAACCATTGTGCTCGTCACTAACACATTGTGTTCGACGCACTCCCTAAACCATAAATAATATAATCCTGGCTTGGTACGCCCCCAGACGTAGTCATTTCTTGACGAACTGGGTCAACAAATCCTTGTTGTCATCCTGCATACAGCTGTGCTCGTCACACCCACACACAGTGTATTACACATCAATATTTTGTTTGTTAAGTCGTCACACACATCGCCACATCATATTATCCACGAAACACGACTTGCAACACATGTGAATATTTTTTAAGATTGCAGTCTCTCACTTCTTTCTTCCAAACCTATGTGCTACAAGATGAGTGAACCTTCTTACTATCGATTTATTTTTATTTAATTTTTTGCCATGATGTAAATTTTTAAACAAATAAATTGTAAATTTCATTTCACGATCTCCTTTAAATCATGCCTTGAATGTAGTGCAAAATTTCCCCATGATTTTCTTAAATTGGTGCTAAATTTATTTTATAATTTTTACTAATTTATTTTTAATTTATGTTTTAATAGGTTTGTGATAAAATATTTGCGGTGTTCCATTGATCCATTGAATAGTTTTTACTGTCATAGCTTAACCCTCTCTGTAAGATTTAGCTATAGTCGATTAAAGTGGTTTAGCACATTAACTTTAGCACAAACATTTTCCCCTTTAATCTGTCAATTCTTTTTAAATAGGATTATGCATTGAATTTGTGTCTGGGTTAACTTATTAATTATGTAGGTTCTAGAGGCAAGTAGATTAGGCAAGAAGATAATATGTACATATATTTTATTTGTACTATTCACATTGAGAATTTGACATGCATTGACTATGAGGACAAAAATATGTACACGCCATATAATTGGAGCCACCTATTTCATCTCATTTTGTTTTCAACTCTTTATGGATTCTCAAATTTGAAAGAGTTTGCTCTGTTTATTTTATTTTTTCATTATGATTTTGTATATTACGAGATTATTTTTAAAATTGTGAAGTGTCTTGATCGAGACAATTGCACCAAAATATTGGGACTCAATTAGTTACCTTTTTTATATATAAAAAATTAAGTAATTTTTTTTTTTAAATTGCTCCTTAGTAGAGCAGGTAAGCTAGGTGGATTTCAAGAAAATATATATAAGTTAATGAGGAAGTCTTTTGTGGCACCGTTTTATACATGAGATAGAGTTCCACTATAACATTTGAATCAATTTCCTTTTAAAATATGTTTGGACTAGGTTCCATAAGTTCATGGATTATATAGTATAGTAAATTAGAAGTGTCTTATATATGAAATAGTCTCTTAGAACTCTTATAGAAATCTCTTAAGTTGATTAATACACACACACAATATATATATATATATGTAGTATATGCTTAATGATTTTATTTTTTGCACCACATACATGTTAAACTATGAGAGAGAGGTTTTTAATATCGTTATGTATTATTTTATTAAACATAATTATTTAATTTGCTAACTAATATGATCTGTTTAGTATATATATATGTAATTATTAAAATAATAGATATTATGTATACTTTAACATAATATTATGACGAAATATCATAGGATGTTCATATCACAAAAAGATATCAATTTTAAATTATTATGTTGATCAATTTATATTATATTCTATATACATTATCAACATTATTAAACACTCAATAATATTATTCTAATCTAATACAATATAATACTATATATATATATATATATGATCGTGATATGTGTTATTTTAAAAGATTTATATGATTAAGATTATTAATCAATCTGCTAAAGTATAGGATAACAAAAAACCACCCATTAAAATAAATCGTTAATTGATGTTATTCAAATATAGAATTTATACAGTGTATGAGATTTGTAGGTTTTTTTTTTTGATCGGTGATATTTGTCGATTTTTAAAATTATTTGATTTTCAAAATGATTAATGATTCAATTAAATTAAACATTATATAACTTTACAATTTAGTTATGAAATTTAATTGACAATAAATCGGTGGATCATCTAAAATTGTTGTGGATCAAGTTCATATTCTCATTACATAAGTTTCAAATATATTTATTTAAATTTAAAATATATTCATAATATATTTTAGAAATGACATATATCTGTAAAAAAAAAATTTACTCCCTCGGTCCCAACATTTTGTTCACATGTGATGTGACACACATATTAAGAAGATGGAATAATGAGTAGGATTTTGAGGGGTAATTTTGTAAACCTTTATGTATAAACTAAATGTATGAGTTGAATTGTGTGTATGTGTGGGAACAAAAGTAAAGACATTTTGTGTAAATTTGTGAATATTGTGAGGGTGTAGTTTATAAAGGATTTTCCTTTTTTAGGATGTGAACATAATGTTGGGACGTACTGAAAAAGAAAGTATGAACAAAATAGCAGGACGGAGGTAGTAAACAATAAAAAATTTATTTAAACAGTAAATATTATTTTATTTTATCAATAATATATGTCGTATTATATTATTCCTAATATAATTAGATCATATTCATGATTTAGCACATAATTTAGTTATCAATATAGATTAATTAATATCCATTTAATCTTGAATTTATGTAGAATTAAGGATGAACTATAAAGAATCAAGAATGGTTGTCTTATAGAGATTAATAATATGTTGTGGACTCTTGGCAAATCTCTGCAGGACTTTGAGGGTATGTCAATCCCGATCCTAGTTTTTTTATCTCAGAATAGATTCTTAATGATGTAAGTTGCATACAACATATTAGAATTGAAGATTGAGTTTGAGTATTTATTGAGTAGACTTAGTGATGAACAACACAATGTCTATGAATCAATACACAAGTTCATTCATTATGTTAGAGGAGTGGTATTTTTTAGGTATGAATATAGTGAAATTAGAAAAACATTTATATGGAAGAAATTATCTACAGGTTTGGGGTCTAATGGTAAGATTATCATTAATCATGTAGCAAGTTTTAATCAGGATGGTCATGTTGTCGAGCTTTTGATTAAGATCGATCTCAATATATAGGATGAAGCTCCGATGGTAAATATATATTGTATTGGAGCACTTGATACTACTTTGAAGGATATTATGCAGCTGGTCGATCCGTTATCTTCTGGATTGTATTTTTGTGATGAGAATGTTGTGATTGGAGGCGATTTATGACAGATATTGTCAGTTATTAAAAAATGAATGAGACATGCATGCTCAAGCTATAATAAATTAATCTCTTTTGTGGAAAGATTGTACCCAACTGAAACTTACAATGAATATGTGGTTGCAGAATTTGTAATCGGCTAATTGTTTAAACAAATTGAAAGTTTTTTCTGATTGGATAACATCTATTGTAGATGGAAGTATCTGATTCTCAAACTGAGTAATGGTTTTAATGTACAAATTCCAGATTATACTTTTTGATAGGTGGTGATGATCTGATCGATCTTATTGTTGATAGTATTTATCCTGATTTCAAGAACATGATGAACGATCACGATTATTTGCAGAATAAATCAATTCTGCTCCTACTTTGGATGGTGTTAGGTCCATTAGCAATCACATGATTCAGTTGAATGAAAATGAATCACGTACTTATTTGAGCTCTGATAGTCCCTTACTGTGTTAGTTTAAATGTTGATCATCTTTCTAATGTGCGTACTCTTGAATTCTTGAATAGTATAAAGTGTTTGGGTGTTCTTAATCATGAACTGAATCTCAAAATTGGAACATCAATAATGTTATTAAGAAATATTGATCATTTAAAGCGTTTGTGTAATGGAACCAAGTTTGGTCTTTTAATATTATCTTTTTTATTTTTTTCTCATGTTTTAAAAGTTAAGTATATATTAATTCATTAAATTTGTAATGAAATATTATTTTTCAACATGTAGGTTGGTTATTACGAAGATGGGTGATAATAATCTTGAAGCTAATGTTATATCGCGAAGTAATGTCTTATAGTTAACTTTGATACCTAGGTTTACGTTGACTCCTTCTGGTCACGGATTGTCATTTAAATTCAATGAAGACAATTTTCGTTGATTGTTTCATATGATATGTCTATAAATAAAAGTCAATGACAATTGTTTTCTAATGCATGGGAGTTTTTTGCGAAGTCCATTTTTAGTCATGTATGCGATATGCGTTGTTTCCCCAGCTTAACAAACCTTTACGATTTGAAGATTCTATTGTGCGATGATGATAATCATAATTGTAATATCACGAAAAATATAGTTTTTTATGATGTTTTTAGGAATATATAATTATGTAATATAATAAATATTCAAATATCATGACTTTTTCATGATGTTTTATTTTTGTTAAAGTCCTTACCATATATAATTATTACAATATCAATTATTTAAAATATTATATATAAATAAATGAATTATTATATTTTTTCTAACACTTTATGATGAGCCTACTGATTGTCAAATTAATGTTTAACATGAAAATATTAGATATTTTATATATGTAAATATATATTTTTATGAATTTTTATATTATAGCAAGATACTAATATAAACTATTTGTTATAAATTTCTTAAATTTAATTTAGTAAAACATATGTCAAAATTATATGTTTTAAAAATTAATCGATATTTTACTCATGAATATAAATATTACATCAATATTTGAACTTTGTTATAGATATGTTATAAGTTTATAACAATAATACAATATATGTAATAAAAATAATTTTAATTGCTAAAAAAAAAATATTCACCATTGTTAGAGTTTTTACCAATTACAACATATCTTTTTTTTCCTTTGCACTTCAAGATATCACATTTTAGAATTTTACAATTTGAAGCATTTGTCTATTTTTCCGCAAATAATTGAATAATGTGGGTCGCTACAACTGCTACATAGATGTAAATGTCGATGTCACCACTAATGAATAAAATATATTTTTATATTTTTTTTAATTTGATTTTTTTAAAAAGAAAATCAATATTGTTTTTTTTTTAAATTTAGGAATGGAACCCCCACTCATCCTGACAAAAAATGTGCCCTTTTTATTTCTCCCAAAAAAACTTAAAAGAAGAACGCTAAATCGCCTACCAAGTCGTATCTCCAAATTTTTAAATATAAATTTTTTTTTTTGGTATTATTTTTCTTACAAAAATATTTTTAACTTAAAAAATTATTTTATTCACCAGTCTTGGCATCCTTTTTTTCTTTGCATTTCAAGACATGACCTTTTAAAATTTTACAGTTTGAAATATTTCTCTATTTTCAGGCAACAATTGAATAATGTTACCGTTGGAACTACTACATAGATGTCCATGTAGAATGTCACGATTGATAAATAAAATATTTTTTTCTTTTTTTTAGTTTGATTTTTTTAAAGAAAAATAATATCTAAAAATTATTTTTATAAATTAGGTATATAACCCCCAAAACCTATCCTGACAAAAACTATGCTCTTATTATAATTTCTCCCAAAAAACTTTAAAAAGAACGCTTAATTGCTCATCAATCAGCTCCAAATTTTTTAATATTTAAAAATATATTTTAGATATTGCTTTTTTTTTTTAAATATATTTTATTCATCAATCTTAACATCCTACGTGGATATTTATGTCAAATCTGAGGCCACCTCACTTAATTATTGTCAAAAAATTAACAGATGCTTCTAATAACATAAAATGTGGTGTCTCGAATTGCAAAGAAAAAAAAATATTGTAATTGATAAAAACCTTAAAGGTGGTGATATCTTTTGTAATTAACCAAAAAAAAAATACTATAAAGTGAAGAATATTAATTCTTCTATGCATAGATTTTTTTTTAACAAATCAATATTATTATGAATAAAATTACATATAATTTTAAAATATCAAAATCTTAGTTTAGAACTCACATTATCATGAATATAAATATTACAACAAGATATTAATATAAAATTTATATTAATAAAAAATAATTATTTTAACATATAAAATATTTGATGACAACAATGATTGTGCGTTAGCACGGGTGCAATACTAGTTACCATAATCCATGCACTACACCCTCAACCGTTTTTTCGACGGAAAAAATATTTTACCTTTACTTTTCCATTTTGAGTGAGGTCCACTATCATATTTGGTCGTAATATGAGATTTATAGGATTATACTTATAAATTAATAAAATTTATATTATTACACTTATAAAGTAATATCATTATATTTATTAATTAATATTATTAAATTTACGATCTAATATCATAACATTAAGGGATCACTTGATTGAGGGTAATGAGAATCTTCTTTTGATTTTGCTTGGTATTTTTTATACACAAATAATGTGAATAGAAGTAAAAAAATTGATTACTCTCAACTAGGGGTGGGAATAAAATAGGGCTAGACCTTACATAAAAAAACCTGGGTCTGATATTTAATCTTGGGCCCAAACCTGACCTGTTATCTATCATAGGCTTTTTAAAGAGCCTAGACCTGACCTTTTTATTAAATAGACAGGGCCCGCAAGACTTTTAAAAGCCTATATAAAAGATATTTTTTTTTTACAACCTTATTATTGCTACTATTCATTGTAAAAAATCACACCTATAAAAATTTTAAGTGTACAAATAACAATACTAAGTGCTTCATTAAATCACCAAACACAATAACAAAATTATTATAAAAGTGAATAGTTGCTAAAATATTTAAAGCATTATAAAAGTTAATAATTACAGTGTTGTGTTACTTGCATTTGCTAGATATATACTACTACTAGTTATTAGTATTAAATATTTTCTATGTTATTAATATATTATTTACAATTATATAATTATATATATATAGTTAAATATGCCGGTCTGTTGGGCTTAAAAAGCTTACGAAAAAGCTCAAGTGTGGTCTATTTAAGTAAATAGACTTTTAAAAATACCTGAGTCTGACTTGATTATTAAATGAGCCGAGTCGAGGCGAGCTTTAGTAGGCCGGACCGTAGGCCCTCTTTGGGTAGTCTGGCCTATTCCCACCCCTACTCTCAACTCACCTCACATTATACACATTGTTCATGTTGTAACTAAACAATATCAATGCAATCAATAACATTTAGTGATTGACCCCTTAACGATATCTATTATTATTATCATTCTCAAATTATACCAAATGACCCTAAATACTTTTTTTTTGATCGGGCAAAGTTAGTTGTTAGTTGTTAGTACACCAAGCACCAAAATACTCTATGAAATCGTCAATCCACCTTATAACTCCCATAACTTCAATTCGTTCCCAAAGGAATCGAACCCGAGTCTCCCACTCAAATGAGGAGTCCAGTAGCCAGGTGGGCTAAGCCACCTGGTTCAAATGACCCTAAATACTATTAATAAAATTAATTTGGTGCAATTTAATTTTAGGAGTTTTTTTTCTTATTTTTTCAGTTTTATTTATTTATTTATTTTTTTTTCAATTTCAGTTTCCTTTTAATTTTAATTTTAGTTTTAAGGTTTTTTTTCCCGATTCATACCCAAACCCGGCCCGAGTGATTTATGGTTCACTCGGCCCAAGTGATTCGTGGTTCATCCGGCCCGTATGATTCATATATGATTTAGATTTATTGTTTAGGATTAGGGTTTATAGTGCATAGTTCATTTAAATTAAAATTAAATTCAATTGCATTAATTTGAATTGATGCATAAAGTGCAAAAGAGTGTGAGTAATAAGTAATAAAAATAATGATACTAATTATCAGTTTCCCATTACAAAGAAGTTGCATAGAAATAGAATAGACGAGAAGAGACTTGTCTTTCATTATTTCCGTACGTGGAATTGATTGCATCATTCTAAGTGATGTGGGCCCCTTATATGGAATTCATTTCATCTACTGCTATTAATTTGCTTTCAATTTGTTAAGTGGAAGCATGAAACTGTTGACCAAAGTGGTGGGGATTGACTACTGACATCTCACGTCCCCACAATTTTGGCGTCACTTGAAATTGGCCAATCAAGCTCAAGCCTTCAATCCTACAGTGTGTAGAAGGAATATATTAATGCACTCGTAATTATTGCGGCAGAATAACTATCTAATTACTTAATCATGAATTCAGAAAAGATTACAGGCAGAGGCTTTGCAGCACCCTGGCCTGTAGCACCAATAACATTTCCAGATCCAATAATATTATTGTTACGCGACAAATAATATCTAGAATTCTGATTATGTATAGTTATGTCATTTTCTCAAATATATGATACTTATTGCCTTTAGGTGATTGGTTTCTTTGATATTATTAATGATCTAGAGGAACCAAGGGATCTAGTCCACGTGACACCATATATAGGTAAAGTGACCTCAATTATTAATTTAGGCAAGAGAAGTGTAGAGAAAATTAGAACAAATTAAGCATAATGAAGCCTTTTGACTATCTAAATTAGCTTAATCAAACTAAAGAGATGATCTATTGTGCTTTTCTGACACCAGTATGTAATTGATAATCTAAAAATTGAAATTTAATATTTTTCTTGGGTGGGTCTCATGTGCATGTGGGGTCACCGCAAGACTTATTTAAATAAGATTTTAAAAACGCCAAACTATACAAAATAAAACATATAACTATTCCAAAATGTAAACACGTCTGTATGTTTTCATATTAACAATTGGATTTTTTGTGTAAACAAGTCGTCTTTTCTACTAAATAAACAGACGCGCTTAAAAATACTTATGAATAAGTCTCGACGCACCATAAATAATAACTTTTTCTTTTATCAGCAATATAGCCAACGATTATTATAACTCCAGCGAACCTGTTTGTGGGCCAAAAATTTTATGTCATTTTGCAAGCTTGAGTGGTTACACAGTCGATGACTTGAAAATAATGAATATATACGTTTAATAGATATCGACGTAAATATCGATAACGGATGTAAAAATATTTTCTTTTTTTCCGAACAAATGTAAAAATATTCGATACTCAGTCACTTTTGAATTATAATATAAAAATAAAAATGTCCACATTTAATCTGGTTTTGTGGAGAGATGTGCCATTTCTGCAAAAGTGAGAAGAGTTAGAGATGAGTTTGAATAATATACATCAAGAATAGAAATAACTCAACTCTATTATCAACTAAAACACAATCGGCACATATGTCACATTATAAGCATATACGCATGTAAACAAGCGATTAATTCAGGCGAAACCTAATCATAGATCTATTTCCAGAAAATATGGGTGAAAATCACAGATCATGGAATTCTACAATAATAACATTGAATCAGTGAATATCATATAATAGCATGTACAAATCACTTAGAAATTACCAGAAATCGATTCGAAAGATTGAAGGTTTTGAAGAAATCGATTCTAAAGTTCTCAAGATGAAATTGGGTTTTGCACAGAAGAAGCTCTCGAGAATATGGTAAGTTTCAGAAGTGAGAAAGGTTTTCTGAAAAATCTTTAGGGTTTTAAATAGTGCGAGGGAAAAACATTTTGCACGAGTTCCCACAAATACTTGAGTATTCGTGTTTTGAAATGAACAAATTAGATTAAGCGGTCGTAAAGTGAAAAGTTCGTGCGGTCAAGATAATTTACTGAACGTATTTGGACGCGAAAATACGCATTAAAAGCTATTAAATACAAAATTCCCACGTCTGCATTTAATGCTTGCAGGGCTTGCGTCATAAAGTAAGATAAACAGTAATCATTATAGAGAAGTAGATAAGATCAGATAATGTAAACATAAAATGTATCTGACTGGTTGATATCGTAATCAACCAGTTACCACTTGTATCTGATTCAATTTTTCTGGTTTGTTGATCTTACTGTGTAGCCTAAGCCTTAGCAAATTTCCAAACAATGTATTTATCCCTCAGATCAGTTCCCTTCTGATCTGCACCACTTGATCAGTTGAAGTCCCCCCTTCAACTGTTATTCCTACCAGATCAGTATCCGACTGATCCTGTCTGATCAGTTGAAGTTCTCTCTTTAACTGACCTCTCTACTTGGTCAGATATGCAGCCAGATGGTGTTGGAGATCAAACCACCAAAGTATTCTGGTGCATCTTCTCCAAGTTCCAGCAGTCCTAGCTCATTGCATAGTTCTCTAAATCTAACCTCTGCTAGGGGCTTAGTCAGAATATCAGCTTTCTGCTTATCTGTATGAATCTTTTCCATTATGATATTCTTCTTCTCCACATGGTCTCTGATAAAATGGTGTCTGATGTCCACATGTTTGCATCTCGTATGCAGAACTAGGTTCTGAGTGATAGCAATCGCACTATTACTATCACAGAAGATAGGTACATTGGTAGCAATTATGTTGTAATCCCTCAGCTGCTGACTTAGCCAGAGCAGTTGGGAGCAACAACTACCTGCAGCCATATATTCTGCTTCAGTAGTGGATGTGGCAACAAATGTCTGCTTCTTTGAGAACCAAGAGACCAATTTATTTCCCAGAAACTGACATGTACCAGAGGTTGACTTCCTGTCAATCCTGCAACCTCCATAATCAGAATCAGAGTACCCTGTAAGCTCTAGATTGGCATCTGCTGGATACCATTAACCCATGTTTACAGTACCCTTTAGATACTTAAGTATCTGCTTAGCTGCTATCAGGTGGCTTTGCTTGGGGTTTGCTTGAAATCTAGCACATACTCCTACTGCAAAGGTTATGTCTGGCCTACTGGCAGTAAGGTAGAGTAAAGATCCAATCAAAGCCCTATACTCTTTCTGATTAGTTTTCTGACCATTCTCATCTGGATCCATTTTGAAAGATGTCATCATTGGAACCTTTCCAGCTTTGCAATTCTGGATTCCATACTTGACCAAAATATTCCTAGTGTACTTGGCCTGACAGATGAAGATCCCAGTATGAGCTTGCTTCACTTGAAGACCTAGAAAGTAGTTCATCTGACCCATCATGGACATCTCAAATTTCCCTTGCATCAGCTTACTAAACTTATCACAAAGTTTCTGATTTGGGGATCTGAAGATTATGTCGTCCACATAGATCTGAACCATCAGAATATCATCACCATCCTTTATTCTGAATAAGGTCCTATCAATCAATTCTTTAGTGAAGCCATTTTCTTCCAAGAACTGGGAGAGTGTATCATACCAAGCTCTAGGAGCCTGTTTTAGGCCATAAAGAGCCATCCTTAAACGATATACCTGGTTATTTGCTTCGAAACCTGGAGGTTGTTCAACATACACCTCCTCAACCAGTACCCCATTTAAGAACACACTTTTTACGTCCATCTGATACACTACAAAGCCCAGTTGAGTTACATAAGCCAGAAACAACCGAATGGCTTCCAGGCGAGTGACTGCTGCGAAGGTCTCAAGAAAATGTGCAACTTCTTATCGATGAAGAAGGATATCGTCGATGAGAAGTATGTAATTTTATCTACTACCAAAGATGTTGAATCGACGGAAATTCAAGAATGTCTCCAGGTCGTAGGACTTGAACAATACTGCTTTCGTCACCAAGAAATTGTCCATACTTATGAGGCTCTAGAATTTCTCTACAATCTCGAGGAAGACAACGAAGGTCGATTAAAATCATCCGTAGGAGGTATCAATCTTACAGTATCTGATGAGGACTTGTAGAGGATTCTCGGACTTCGTTCAGGAAGCATCGATCCAACTGTGTTCTCAATAGAGATTGATGAGAAGACTTAACTGAGGACAGTCTTGTTGAGACCGGCTAATAATGACCAAGTTTTTAATGTTAAAGTATCTCACCTTAGAAGGAAATATCGCCTTCTGTTTGAGATTGTGTCAAAGGTGATACTCTGCGTTACATACAGCCTGGATGCCCTTACTGCGGTGAAGCAGAATGTGATGGCTGTTATTATCAGCAAAGCAGAGAACTTGGACTGGCTGGGAATGTTCAAGAAAAGAATTCTCAAAGAGGCTGGAAAGTTTGATTTGGATGATAGCAACAAGGTCGTTCTGACCTCAAAATATTCATATATTCACAAGATATCCATCATTATATCAGACTTGCTTCCTTCGGACTTTGAATGGAAGGAAGAGGGCAAGAAAGTTTATCTGGCTAGGCAAAAAGTCATACTTCTCAAGGATGAGCCTCTTTCGGACAGTCTGATGATGACCCACTTCCATATATTCCTAGGCCAAGAGGTGAAGGCACTAGTAAAGGCAAAGGTGCCAAAATTGTTGCATCGTCTGTGCAGTTAGAGACTCAAACCACCCCCAAGAAGATGAAGAGAAAGACTCTGGCCAAGAAACCAGAGGCGGCGGAGAAAAAGCTGAAAAAGATGGAGGAATTAAGTTTAAACCATTCAATTTGCAGAAAGATAAAAAAAAAAAATCTTAATTACACATTCTGCCATCAAATTCAAGCCTTCCGCCACCGCTGTTTATCTCAGCTCCCAAAAAATGTCAAGAAGAGAGTCAAGATCATCCCAAGAAAGCATGAATCAGAATAGGTCTATGTGAGGAAGACAAGAAGAGAGTTGGGGGGTTTTGATACAAATAAGAGAGCCAATTTCCTAGGAAGAGCAATTTTGAAATCACAGATGTCACCGACCAGAGAACGCCGAACGAGATGCCCAACAACAGAACGACGACAATAATCCGCCGATCACCCTGAAGGCGATGTTGAAGACTCAAGATCATCCCAGAAAGCACGGATCTGAGTAGAACCAATGCTCTGATACCACTTGTAGGTCCCGAATGGGTTTCAGTGAGGGTGAAAGTCTAGAGAGGAGGGTGAATAGACTTCCAAAACTTTTTGTGGATCAGGTGTGATATGCAAGTATGCCTGGTCAGAGTGCGGTGTGAATCAGTACGGACTGATATCCGACTTATTGATCTGTCTGAAGCAGATCAGTTCGGCGTCTATCAGTTTAACTGATGGTGCGGAAGATTAGTTAACACGTGTGAAAACCAGTTTAACTCAAAACCAGATTCTGACCAATCTGTTTTAGATTAGATGACAAAAGTGTCAAACTAATCAGATCAGTAGCTTGATGCTAATCTGATCCAGATTCAGAATATGCATGCAGAAAACAAGGTAGTGTGCAGATAAGTGTAAAGCAATGTAAAGGCATACAAATTTATAGTGGTTCGGACCAACTGTCCTACGTCCACTCTTCCCTATCAGCAGGGGCACTCACTAACCAGCTGTACTTAGTTTAGAGTGTTAGTCCAACACTTTACAAACAGATGTTTCGAGAGTTTTCACTCAATCTATCCCATAAATCAGATCTAGAAACCCTAGACTGAAATCTTGCTTTACAAACTTAACCTAACTTTGGGGGTTTTGGTATAAGATTTGTATGTTCCAACTTGGAATTCTATCCTAGCATATGATTAGCCTAAAGCTATAAGGATGAAAATTCAGCTAAGAACTATGGGATGAACACTTAAGAATAAATCTTGAGTTTGGTGTTCTTTGTGAGGAAATCTTGATAGCTTGAGCTTGTGTAGAGTTTCTGTAACCTTACTTTGAAGGTTAAGTCCCATATTTATAGACCTTGAACTCCGTTGGAGAGCAATTTGAATATCAGACTATTTTAGGTAGGTCTGCAGGCCGATTTGACGTGCTCAGAGGCGGCTGTTGGGGTTATACTGGAAAGTATGCTTTTACTTTGTATAACCAAACTGAATTTCTGTCTTATTTACTGAAATAAATTATTTATCACTGATGCTTTAAATATCATTGAATGTTACATATATTTACTGCATAACTGTTCAATAAATAGTATGTGTTACATTGTAGTTAATTTAGTGATACCAGATCACAGAAGATTAAATTAACAGTCCCTTGTAACTAAAAGTACGCTATTCACGACCTAGATGGAAATGAACAATTTATCGTGAAAGGTTGAAGTGTAAGACTCAGATTGGCTTGTCTTGACCAAGAGATTACACTAGTGCATGACTGATGCACTGAATAGGACCTACATGAGGATAAATTCTTCAGCACTGAACTAGGAAGAATTAGACCTCAGTGGTTCGTTATTTCTTAATCTTCTTCCCTTAAATAGGATCGTGTCTGGTTAGTAATTATTTCTTTGACTTATGACGGGTAGAGAATCAATGAGATTTAATACTTTATATCTTGGGCAATATTATTGGTCACATGCGATTGCTAAGATTTAATACGAAGAATCGTGTGCAAGTACGCTTGTTCGATTTGCCCCCTTGGGAGGTTCATAAGATTTATCATACCAAATCTTGCAAGTGGAGCTAGTTTCCAGTATGGATAATAATGTTGAACCATTCCTTAACCAATGACAAAAGATATTGATTAATGTAAAGCTATTTCAGTGGCTTGAATTAATTAATGGGCTAGATAATCTTAAACACGGGAAATAATAATCGGGAGCCATATTAACAGTAATATGGGTTAAGATGGATAGTGCAATATTAATTATGTAGTGGAACTAATTAATATTTATGGGCTTGAATAATATTGTGGCTCAATATTGATAATTCAAGATCCATTGGAAGGTCCAATCTTAATTCTCCTAAAGGCCCCTCAAGTAGCCCAAACATAAAGTCCAATAACTGAAAAAGGTGTTTAAAAATAAAATAAATTTTGTTGCCTATTTTTCCTATTTATTCGAAAATAATAAATAAAAGAGGGAGAAAGATTTTCTTTGAATTTTGTTATGGAATGAAGATAAGTATTCTTGGAATACAAGATTATCTCATTAAATTCAAGAAATCTCCCACTTGGTTATTTATTGTGAGATTTTCGAAAATTTTGAATGAATAAGGGAAAGAAAGATTTTCTTGATTTTCTTGAAAATATATTATGGAAGATATGTATTCTTGTAATACAAGTATCTCTCATAAATTCAAGAAGATCCAAATCTTGGTTACTTTTTCCTTAAAATTTCGAAATATCCCATAACAAGAGGAGTTGGGATTTTTGTGGAATATTTTAATTATGGAGAAAATAATATATGAGATATATTCAAGATTTCTTGGAGATCAAGAAAAAGATTTTCCCATATTATTTTATCCCAAAATTTCGACCAACCCTCCCTCTATAAATAGGGGATGATTCTTTCATCCCCAACTGCAATTCCATGTGTTGGAAAAATTAGAAATCCACAAAGGTGGTGCAACATAATTTTATTTTCCCTTTTGTTAATTGTTCGCAAGTTTCCTTCCACCGGATTGACGAGCAAGGGCTAGGGAATACTTGGGAAGGCTTTTTGGTGTGTTCTTATCAACCGAGTCCATTGCCATTCCAAACAGGTTAGTTCACGAAACTCAGAGTATTCCGCATGTCGTAGGATTTATGTGAACTGTTTATATGCATGATTTGTTGTTGAATTATTATTTGAATTAATATAGGATTAATTCATGCTAGTAATAATTGTTAGAATTAAATTTGTATTTAAATATTCATCCCGAATAGATCCGGGCAATTAATTCCCCAACCAATCGCATCGAGCCTCGGTTTTGCCTCGAGTTTTAAATTGTAATTTAATTCGCTTTTCATTAAATTTGAAATTGATAGTAGAATTGCTAGTTCTTTTTTGCAGGTATCCAATTGTCATGGTATTTGATGAATGTTTATATTTATGCATGCATATAAATTGTGGTTTTTAATTCGATTCGTTCGAATTCGTTTTGCCTCGTGGGAAAATCCACGAGTAGATTAGGATTTGTTTGACTCGTTCAATGTAATAGACTAGTTCAGATTCAAGCTTATTTATTTTTCATAAATAAATTGCAACTCGGATCGCGGAGCGCACGGACATTTGCATTGATTAAAAGACGGATGATCTGCAACTCAAGGTGGCGCACGCGACGGGCGCGGGCGCAGGCTGGCGGGCCGAAATGTGATCATGGCCGATCGCACACGGCGCAGGCACGATATGCACCGCGGCGCGATCAGCGGCATAAAGTGCGCGGCGGCGGCGGCGCGCGCGAGAAAGTGTACGGGCGGATCGGCGATGGCTGCGCGCTGAAGCCGCGCGCATGCGCTGAATGCGATGCTCACGAGATCCACCGGAGGTGCTACCGGTGCGGGGACATGCGCTTACCAGGGGCAACGCGGCGCGGCGCCGGCTACGGAAGACGCGCCACTCGACACGACGTGAGTGCTAGCGTACTCCACCTTAGCCGGTCGATGACATTGCTTGACGCGATGCATTTTATTCAGACAATCGTCGTGGAGCCTTGGATTTAACGATGAGGGCAAAGAAGATGATTTCTCGAGATCAAGACATGACAAAAACTAAACCGTGACAATTGGATATATGTGCCCAATGTGTTTAATTTTGTTTTGATGTTTATGCATTATTTTATGCTTATTTAAATTGTGTTTAAATTTATGATGCATGAGAAATTATTTTGAAAAATCTCACTTTCGAAAAATTAATAAGTATGCTTAAACAATTAATTGAAAATTTTATTCCGGATAATAAAATTGAATTAATTTTGACCTCCATGATTTATTTATTTGTGAATTCTTTTGGAGAAATTCCTCTACCTGATGGTTAAAAGATGGTTTTCACATGAATAAATTCCAAATGATGATTGTGAATTATTATCGATTCTATGCGATGACCCTCCCCACGAGGTTCGTTAAAAGCGAAATAATAATTTCAGATTTAATCATGGTTATTACTTAGGTATAAAATTGATATCCATATACTTCCCAAGTCCCCGTCCAATTTTATATGGTCAAGTGAGAGCCAACTATTAATCTGGATATTAAAGGTTTGTAATCGTTTTGTTTGTAACTCGCTTGAATGTGTTTAAATAATGACCCACCCCACGTGGCTTATTTAAACTATTTTGAGATGTTGGCTGATGCATGTTCATATCTTTTTTGAGATTTTAATATGATGCATGTGATCGAACTTTGTGATATATTTGTGCTTATGCATATTATTATTTATTTCAGTTCATCATGTCACAACCTTTTAATCCACTGCTTTATACTCTCAAAGAACACCAACTTTCTGGTGATAACTATGTTATTTGGAAACGAAATATGAAATTCGTCCTCACTGCACAAATACAACATTATTGGGTTCTTGATGTACCCACGCCTCGTAAGCCTACTGAAGGATCAACAGATGCAGAAATATACTTATATAATATCTGGGAGCAGGCTAACGAACCTATGAAGCGTATAATCTTGACTTCACTGTCTGATGATTTGAGATACATTCATGAAGGTGTTGAATCTGCTGCGGAAATTATACAAAGTCTTGCAGAAATGTTTTTAACAAAAGACCGCATGATCAATCAATTTAAAACGACGATGTGGCTAGGCTAAAAATGGCTGAGGGAACACCCGTATCATTTTAACAAGCTTGCCTATCTCGGTACTAAGTATTGTGATGAGGCCCAAATCGAATTTCTTTTACTAACTCTTCCAAGGTGTTTTGATGAGTTTTATTGTAGTTTTGTGATGAGCGATCACACATTTACTATGGACACTCTACAAGAAGCCTTGGAGAAAATAGAGAAGCATTTAGGAAAGAAAGACGAAGCATTGGTGACCAAAAGTCTTTTCTCAAGATCTAGGCCAATGGAAGGCAAGACTCAAGAAAAGGAAAGTGGTCAGATCCAAAGCAAACTCATCATTAAGAAAAGTAAGAGAAAGACAACTAGCTGGATGGGTGTCAAGAAAGTACCAAAAGGAAAATGTTTTAACTGCGGTGAAAAGGGACATTGGAGGGCAGCCTGTTCCAAACCCAGAAGAGATGGAAATAAAGGTAATTCTCACGCACTAGTTGTTGAAAATTGCTTAGTGGCGTATGCCTCCCATTTATGGGTGGTGGATACGGGGTCCACTGATCATGTTTGTTTCACTTTATAGGGGTTCAAGCGGACCCGACAACTTAGTGGGAGTGAGATCCTCATCACACTGGGCGATGCTACGAGAGTGACAACTGAAGCAGTGGGAGAAGTGCACATGTCCTTTGAAGACAGAGTTTTAATTTTAAAAGATGTTCTTTACGTTCCTAGTTTTAGAAAGAATTTAATTTCGGTTTCTAAACTTTACCTTGATGGATATTCGGTTACTTTTGCTAAAGTTGTTACCATTTCTCTTTATGATAAATTTATCTGTCATGGAACGTTGTCGAATAATCTCTATACAATTAACTGTGCACACCACTCACGAAATGCATCCTATAACACATCAACTGTTTCCGATAAAAGAAAACGTTCATCAGACGCGAACGAGACACTTCTATGGCATCTAAGATTGGGACATATTAATCCAAAGAGGATCCAAAGGTTGGTAGAAGACGGTTCACTGGAGTCTCTCCAAGTTGAACCAATCCCAACCTGCGAATCATGTTTGGAGGGTAAAATGACCAATAGGGCATTCAGAGCCAAGGTGAATAGAGCCAAAGAAGTGTTAGAAATCGTTCACACAGACGTATGTGGTCCAATGTCAATCAAAGCGAGAGGAGTTTATGAGTATTTCGTCACTTTTATTGATGATTACTCAAGGTACGACTATATTTTCCTTATGAAGCATAAATCTGAGACCTTTGAGAAATTCAAAGAATTTAAGGCTCAAGCAGAGAATCATAGGGAAAAACGTATCAAGTCTCTATGATCCGATCGTGGAGGCAAGTACCTCAGCGATGAGTTTTTGAACTACTTGTCAGATGAAGAGATTGTATCCTAGCTAACTGCACCCGGAACCCCTCAACAAAACGGGGTTGCAGAGCGAAGAAACAAAACTCTTTTAGAAATGGTTAGATCAATGATGAGTTATGCGGATCTACCCAAGGCGTTCTGGGGTCATGCCTTGGAAACAACGGCTTATATTCTAAACTTGGTTCCATCCAAATTGGTTCCCAAAACTTCCAAAGAATTGTGGACCGGGCGCAAGCCTAGTCTGAGACACATGAGAATTTGGGGGTGTCCGGCCTACGTGTTGGACAAGGAAGCTGGAAAATTGGATCCTCGATCAGAATTAAGGTTGTTTATAGGATACCCCGAGGGAACAAAAGGATGTATGTTCTATGGTCCCGAAGATCAAAAGGTGGTAATAAGCACCCACTTTAGATTTTTGGAAGAAGACTATATGAACGAAAGAAAACCCAGAAGTGAGATTACCTTAAATGAGCTAAGGGGGCTAACCTCAGTGCCAACTATACAAGATGACATACCAAATGACACACTTACACAACCGGAACCTCGTCGTAGTGGGAGGGTTGTAAGACAGCCCGAGAGATTCATGGGGATAGGAGAGTCCTTGAACTTAAATCCCCGGTCAAGATGAATCAGACCCATGGACATATGACGAGACAATCCAAGACAAGGATGCGGTTTCTTGGCAAACAACAATGAAAGCCGAAATGGGTTCTATGGATCATAACAGAGTGTGGGAGCTAGTCGAGCCACTTAATGGGGTCAAACCCATTGGTTGCAAGTGGGTATACAAGAGAAAAAGAGGACCAGACGGGAAAGTGGAAACCTTCAAGGCAAGGCTTGTGGTGAAAGGTTATACTCAGAAAGAAGGGATCAACTATGAGGAAACCTTTTTGCCTATAGCAATGCTCAAGTCCATCCGAATTCTCTTGTCGATTGCTGCGCATCTCGATTTTGAAATCTGGCAAATAGATGTCAAGACGGCTTTCCTTAACGAAAGTCTTGAAGAGGAAATCTATATGCAACAACCCCAAGACTTCATTGAAAAAGGCAAAGAACACCTAGTTTGTAAGCTCAAGAAGTCCATCTACGGACTCAAACAAGCATCCAGAGCTTGGAACCAGTGTTTTGATCAAGCAATAAAGTCTTATGGGTTTGATCAAAACGAGTACGAAATTTGTGCGTACACAAAAGCGTGTTGGAACTGCATTGGTATTCTTAGTACTATACGTAAACAACATTTTGCTCATCGGGAACAATGTAAAGGTGTTGTCAGACGTAAGGGCATGGCTTTCAAAACAGTTTGATATGAAGGACTTAGGGGAAGCAAGGCACATCCTTGGGATCAAGATCACTCGAGATCGCAAGAAAAGGATGATAGGCTTATTGCAAGCATCATATATAGACACTGTCTTGAAGCGATTCAGCATGCAGGATTCCAAGAAAGGCTTCGTACCTTTCATACATGGAATCCATCTATCCAAGGAAATGTGCCCTAAGACAAATAAGGAGATAGATGACATGAAATACATTCCTTATGCTTCGGCTGTCGGAAGCCTTATGTATGCAATGCTGTGCACGAGACCGGATATCTACTTTGCTGTTGGCATGGTGGCAAGATATCAAAGTAACCCGGGGAAGGTGCATTGGACGGCAGTTAAAAACATTCTGAAGTATCTGAAAAGAACTCGAGATAGAATGTTGATTTATTAGTCGAGATAGTTTAATCCCCATCGGTTACACGGACTCGGATTTCCAATCAGACTTAGATTCTAGAAAATCTACCTCCGGTAGTGTGTTTTGCATGGGGGGAGGAGCCATGACATGGAAAAGCGTTAAGCAAACATGCATCGCCGATTCTACCATGGAAGCCGAATATGTAGCTGCTTGCGAGGCAGCAAAAGAAGGAGTTTGACTCAAGAACTTCCTAGTGGACTTGAATGTAGTTCCGAATTTGCCCAGCACAATCACTATTTATTGTGATAATGCCGGAGCAGTTGCAAATTCAAGGAAACCAAGAGCCCACAAAGCCAACAAACACATTGAAAGGAAATATCATCTTATACGAGAAATCGTTAAGAGAGGAGATATAGAGGTGGCAAAGATCGCGCCAAAAGACAACCTAGCAGATCCATTCACAAAGAGTCTGCCTCAGAATACATTCGAGAGACATGTGGAAGGAATGGGTGTCAAGACCGTTGCCAATCTGCTTTGAGTATAAGTGGGAGATATTATTAGGTTCGTGTAGGTGACATTAGATGTCACGTATTGGGAACTGTACGAGACATGTTGTAGTATACTTAAAAGTAGACTTTGAGTATAAGTGGGAGATTGTTGGGGTTATACTGGAAAGTATGTTTTTACTTTGTATAACCAAACTGAATTTCTGTCTTATTTACTGAAATAAATTATTTATCATCGATACTTTGAAATATCATTGAATGTTACATATATTTATTTGATAACTGTTCAATAAATAAGACGTGTTACATTGTAGTTAATTTAGTGATACCAGGATCACGAAGATTAAATTAATGATCCCTTGTAACTAAAAGTACGCTATTCACGACCTAGATGGAAATGAACAATCCATCGTGAAAGGTTGAAGTGTAAGGCTCAGATTGGCTTGTCTTGACCAAGAGATTACACTAGTGCATGACTGATGCACTGAATAGGACCTACAGGAGGATAAATTCTTCAGCACTGAACTAGGAAGAATTAGACCTCAGTGGTTCGTTATTTCTTAATCTTCGTCCATTAAATAGGATCGTGTGTGGTTAGTAATTATTGCTTTGACTTATGACGGGTAGAGAATAAATGAGATCCAATACTTTATATCTTGAGCAATATTATTGGTCACATGCAATTGCTAAGATTTAATACGAAGAATCGTGTGCAAGTACGCTTGTTCGATTTGCCCCCTTGGGAGGTTCATAAGATTTATCATACCAAATCTTGCAAGTGGAACTAGTTTCTGGTATGGATAATAATGTTGAACCATTCCTTAACCAATGACAAAAGATATTGATTAATGGAAAGCTATTTCAGTGGCTTGAATTAATTAATGGGCTAGACAATATTAAACACGGGAAATAATAATCGGGAGCCATATTAACAGTAATATGGGTTAAGATGGATAGTGCAATATTAATTATGTAGTGGGATTAATTAATATTTATGGGCTTGAATAATATTGTGGCTCAATATTGATAATTCAAGATCCATTGGAAGGTCCAATCTTAATTCTCCTAAAGGCACCTCAAGTAGCCCAAACATAAAGTTCAATAACTGAAAAAGGTATTTAAAAATAAAATAAATTTTGTTGCCTATTTTTCCTATTTATTCGAAAATAATAATTAAAAGAGGGAGAAAGATTTTCTTTGAATTTTGTTATGGAATGAAAATAAGTATTCTTGGAATACAAGATTATCTCATTAAATTCAAGAAATCTCCCACTTGGTTATTTATTGTGAGATTTTCGATAATTTTGAATGAAAAGGGAAAGAAAGATTTTCTTGAAAAGATATTATGGAAAATATGTATTCTTGTAATACAAGTATATCTCATAAATTCAAAAAGATTCAAATCTTGGTTACTTATTCCTTAAAATTTCGAAATATCCCATAACTAGAGGAGTTGGGATTTTTGTGGAATATTTTAATTATGGAGAAAATAATATATGAGATATATTCAAGATTTCTTGGAGATCAAGAAAAAGATTTTCCCTTATTATTTTATCCCAAAATTTCGACCAACCCTCCCTCTATAAATAGGGGATGATTCTTTCATCCCCAGCTGCAATTCCATGTGTTGGAAAAATTAGAAATCCACAAAGGTGGTGCAACATAATTTTATTTTCCCTTTTGTTAATTGTTCGTGAGTTTCCTTCCACCGTATTGACGAGCAAGGGCTAGGGAATACTTGGGAAGGCTTTTTGGTGTGTTCTTATCAATCGAGTCCATTGCCATTCCAAACAGGTTAGTTCACGTAAACCCGTAGCAATTCCGCATGCGTAGGATTTATGTTAACTGTTTATATGCATAATTTGTTGTTAAATTATTATTTTAATTAATATAGGATTAATTCATGCTAGTAATAATTGTTAGAATTAAATTTGTATTTAAATATTCATCCCGAATAGATCCGAGCAATTAATTCCCCAACAGCGGGATGGCCGAATTCGTGCAATCTTGTCCTTTGTAGCCGTGTAATTTTGAAGCGCCTTCCTGCAATCTGTCAGTGCTCCGTACGTGCGTTGTCGACTCCTTATTGGCTATCCAGTACACTTTGCAGCGCTTGAATTACTAACAAGGTTGACATTCTTCTTGTCTGAACACTTGACTCGTACTAGGTAACATTGAAGTAGTCACCTGATGGAGTTGACACAGATCAGTCGAATACTGATCTGTCTACCTGACTTAGGTCATCTGCTTGTAAGTTGTCTTAGCATAACTTACTGACCTTTCCTCATTGTCATCTGATGTAGGTCTTTTGTATGGTCTTCTGTCTTGATGTCTTCTAGTCTTCTACTTGTCTGCATCTCTTAGCTTGTCTGCTTATTCGTTCTTCAGATCTTTGACTCATCTGATCTTCAACATATCCGATCTTCAAGACTTAAACTGTACATATTGAGTTCCTCCTCAATATGTGACATATCTATTACATCAGCTGTCTATACATTTTAGCTGGTCACCTTATCTTATATTTAGATCATCAGTCAGCTAACAGATCTGACTGGTCTATTACATTATCTATTTTGGAATTTCCATCGAAACAATAAATTTCCCAACAATTTCCCCATTTTTTATGGAACCAAAACAGTTAATCAAAAAAATAGATAACCAAATGTAAATAAATAGATAACAACACAATTCAGAAGACAATGAGAGGTTGTCTTAGGATCAGAAAAGATAGGATATTTTATTAACATAGATGTGCATTTACCGATTACAAAATATACCTATTATCTGAACCTAAGAGGTCTTCTGAGCTTCAATCTCTTGTCTTGAATTTCTGGAGCTCTGCTGGTATGCCAAAACCTTGTACATCCTCTGCATTTGAGCATCCAGACGATCTTTCTCTATGATTCCACCCATCTTGGCAAAATCATAGTACATCTTTTTGAAGCGAACTAGATCAAGGGTTTTGTCTGGTCGAAGGGGTGGAAGGATGATCTAAAAAGGAGGTGCTTCTGGAATCAGCCCCATCTTCTCACCTTCAAGCATGGCAATATCATAGAGTTGTGGATGCTTCATTTCGAGCCAGTTTCTGAATTCTTCATTAAATTCACCTTGATCAATTGAAATGGGAATCTTCTCCAGGATGTATACATCAATCAACCATTCTCCTCTGACAATATCCCATTCTGGCAGCAGATCCTTCCTTAGGCAAAAAATATCTTTGATTGGTGCAGGTAATGCTTTCTCTTCCCAGGCAACATCTTTTTCTGTAGCCGCCTTTTTGCGCTTTCTTCTGATATACCTGGTATGCAGGCCTTTGCTGTCTTCCAACTTTTTCTTCCTTTCAGTTGTTTCAATGACTACTCTTCTAGCTTTCTGCTCTTCCTCCTGAGCCCCAGTCAGCTCCATTCTTGATCTAGTCTGTCTCTGAGGTTGGGAAGTTTCCATGATTTACTTCCCTTTCTTTTTCACTTTCAGCTGTTTTTCCGCCTCAGCAGATTCCTCTTCTTCTGCATGTAATTTCTTGGCGAGCTCAAGGTGTTTTGCCTGATCTTCAGATTCCATTCTCTTCTGAACAGCTGAAGAGAATCTTCAATCTTGTCCACTCTTGCAACAACATCAAACAAGATGGTCCTCTATTTAGTGATGGCCTTTCCTTGAGCCTCAATCTCCTTGCTGTGCTGCTCAACTGTTTGTTTCAATTCTTCTGGCACTGAGACCGTTGATGTTGCAGCGAGAATTTCAACTTCAGATGAAGTGACTTCAGGCATAACAGATGAGGTGACTTCTGGCAATTTAGAAACGGTTACCATCTGCATCTGTTTTTCTTTCTCTAGTCCTTCCCCCTTTTTGGTTGCATAAAAAAGGTGTGACCGATTATAACTTAACTAATTAAACAATAATTTTGGAGATGTTTATGAGCAAAACAACTAAAATGATGAAAGAGAGAACAAGCGATTGATGACCCGGTTCGTCTTTTAAATCAGACTACGTCCGGGGGCGTCCAAGCTAGGTATTTGTGTTTAATATATTTGCCTAGAGTACAAAGGTGTTCAACCTTCTTCTAGAGTGGCCGTTCATGCCTATTTATACAATGGATCCTACCCTTCGAACCGAGATTTACATGAGGAGGAAAGTAGCTTATGCACGGGCTATAGACCCGGAAATCGCTAATTCCGCCTTTCTATATGTGAATCACCAGTCTTTAATGCGCGTCAATCGTTGAGCGATCTATAAGGCACGTCAGACACTATCTATGACCTTCGGAGCTACGCGTGGTGCTTGTGTAGGTCGTGCCCGACTTGAGTGTTGCGACCTCCTGAGCGCCTGATTTCTAGTCGTTGGGCGACATGCTGCCTCTGTGACCCAAAAGCCTTAAGTCCCCCGGGAATAAGTGGGTTGACCCCATAATCTCCGTATGAGGTCTCTTTGTTGGGATTATACTGGAAAGTATGCTTTTACTTTGTATAATCAAAACTGAATTTCGGACTTACTTACTGAAATAAATTGTTTATCAATAATGCTTTAAATATCATCGAATGTTACATATATTTACTGCATAACTGTTCAATAAATAGTACGTGTTACATTGTAGTTAATTTAGTGATACCAGATCACATAAGATTAAATTAATAGTCCCTTGTAATCAAAAGTACACCATTCACGACCTAGATGGAAATGAACAATCCATCGTGAAAGGTTGAAGTGTAAGGCTCAGATTGACTTGTCTTGACCAAGAGATTACACTAGTGCTTGACTGATGCACTAAATAGGACCTACATGAGGACAAATTCTTCAGAACTGAACAAGGAAGAATTAGACCTCAGTGGTTCGTTATTTCTTAATCTTCGTCCCTTAAATAGGATCACGTGTGGTTGGTAACTATTGCTTAGACTTATCACGGGTAGAGAATCAACGAGATTCAATACTTTATATCTTGGGTAATATTATTGGTCACATGCGATTGCTAAGATTTAATACGGAGAATCGTGTGCAAGTATGCTTGTTCGATTTGCCCCCTTGGGAGGTTCATAAGTTTTATCATACCAAATTCTGCAAGTGGAACTAGTTTCCGGTATGGATAATAATGTTGAACTGTTCCTTAACCAAGGACAAAAGATATTAATTAATAGAAAGCTATTTTAGTGGCTTGAATTAATTAATGAGCTAGATAATCTTAAACACGGGAAATAATAACCGAGAGCCATATTTACTGTAATATGGGTTAAGATGGATAGTGCAATATTAATTATGTAGTGGGATTAATTAATATTTATGGGCTTGAATAATATTGTGGCTCAATATTGATAATTCAAGATCCATTGGAAGGTCCAATCTTAATTCTCCTAAAGGCCCCCCAAGTAGCCCAACATAAAGTCCAATAACTGAAAAAGGTGTTTAAAATAAAATAAATTTTGTTGCCTTATTTTTCCTCTCTTTTTCGAAAATTATGGATAAAAGGGGAGAAAGATTTTCTTTGAATTTTGTTATGGAATGAGGATATGTATTCTTGGAATACAAGATTATCTCATTAAATTCAAGAAATCTCCCACTTGGTTATTCATAGTGAAATTTTCAAAAATTTTGAAATAAAAGGGAAAGAAAGATTTTCTTGATTTTCTTGAAAAGATATTATGAAAGATATGTATTTCTTGAAATACAAGTATATCTCATAAATTCAAGAAGATCAAAATCTTGGAATCTTGATCCTTATTTTTCGAAAATTCCCATAACAAGAGGAGTTGGGATTTTGTGGAATATTTTAATTATGGAGAAAAGAATATATATGAGATATATTCAAGATTTCTTGAAGATCAAGAAAAAGATTTTCCCATCTTATTCAGGCACAAAATTTCGACCAACACCCCTCTATAAATAGGGGATGAATGTTTCATTCCCAGCAGAACACGAAAATTGGTTTTTCGGAAAAATATCAGTGTCGATAAAATATCAAATATTTTGAAACGTCAACAGATTGTGTATTTTCGAAAAATGTCAATTGTGAGTGTACAATTCCATGTGCTGGAAAAATTAGTAAATCCACAAAGGTGGTGCAACAAATTTTTATTTTTCCTTTTGTTAATTGTTCGCGAGCATCCTTCCACCGGATTGTCGAAAGCAAGGACTAGGAATACTTGGGAAGGCTTTTTTCGGTGTTTAATCGACGAGACCATTGTCACTCCAAGAGGTTAGTTCACGTAAACCCGTAGCAATTCCGCATGCGTAGGATTTATGTGAACTGTTTATATGCATGATTTGTTGTTGAATTATTATTTGAATTAATATAGGATTAATTCATGCCAGTAATAATTGTTAGAATTAAATTTGTATTTAAATATTCATCCCGAATAGATCCGTGCAATTAATTCCCCAACACTCTTCATGTAATCTGCTGAC
This sequence comes from Stenogyne calaminthoides, assembly GCA_037126765.1. Classification (NCBI taxonomy): domain Eukaryota; kingdom Viridiplantae; phylum Streptophyta; class Magnoliopsida; order Lamiales; family Lamiaceae; genus Stenogyne; species Stenogyne calaminthoides. The sequence goes on from JBBCBC010000029.1 coordinate 16,712,742, forward strand.
CCATCTTCATGTCCAAGTTGGAGGTCGGGATTATTCCTGCTACGACAATTTCCCTTCAAGTTGAGGTCGCATGTTTCGCATCGGGATCTCAGCTTGAAATCAATTGAATCGACTGCGATCACCCGACTTGGAAATCCTCTTTTGGGTGACTTATATTCCTCGGGGAGGCGACAAGATGCCACGAGCAACCGAATCGTCGCATCAGACTTCTCTCAATTACAGGGTTTTGAAATGATGATTTATCAGGACGATGATGCGAGGTGCCTCATGTTGGTCCAATGGGGGGACGTGGTGTGTCTCACGTATTTCCCCCGCAAATTATTGCAGGTGGGGGACTGAAGTTTGGTTAATTTCACTTCGACCCCTCCTTCTTCTTCTATAAATAGGCGGGGAATTAGGTTTTAAAAACCTTATTTCTACATCAAAGAGCATAAGAAAATTTCCCCGGTGAAACTTATGGTTTTGACTCTTAATCTGTCAGAAACAATATCTCTCATCTTCTTCGCGGAATTTCTTACAGGTATAGATTTCTTTTCTTTCTCAATTTCATGGATTCAAGGATTCCTTTCGCTCCATCCGATCCTCAGCCCATGGAGGCTTCTTCTTCTTCCGAGGATAACATCCCCCTGGCTATGCGCCGCTTCCGGATGCACGGGTGAAAGCTCTACGGCCGGTGTTATGGGAGATCACCGGGAAGATGACGCTAACGACGAGCCGGTGGATGAATGCTTCCTGGAAGAGTTGGCTGAGATAACCCATCTTTCTCTGCTGGATGTGGGCTTTTTCCGTCCAGGCTAGCATGAAAGGCCGGCGGCGGGTCCCTCTGCCCCGGTTCCTAATTATGGGGCGTATGAGTGGGTATTTGACTATGAATTATATCATAGTTAGGCTCCCTATAAATGACCTAATCGTCCATATCGCATGTCAGTCCCATCCCAGTTTGCCACCTCGGATAAAAGGTATAGGTCAGTGCTTTCTGATCGGTACGTGTGATCGCTTCGCCATATGTATAAAGTGCCTCGAGATGTGGATTTTTATGGGCCGACTTCTGACGAGAGTGTCGATCAGCCTCCTCCGGGAATGATAGCTGTGAACGAGCCCACTATGTCAGCGGGAATTCGATTTCTGTTGCACCCCGCCATCTCTCATCTACTCGCGGCTTGGAATCTAGGCCTCACACAGGTCACCCCAAATGGGTGGAGTTATATTATCTCTACCATGGTCGTACTGGGGCAGGCCGGGTTGAAGAGATTGCCCACTCCCGGGGAGATAGCCCACGTGATGATGCCCATTGCTCAGGCCGGAGGCTATCATGTCGTGCGACTTCACAAGGGCAAAGAGATTGTGAGCGGGATTCCCAACAAGGTCAATGGATGGCACCAGAAATGGTGGTTTGTTGGAGGGGTGTGGGAGTTGGCAACCCCCTCCAGTACTTTATCAATTCGAGTTCCCACGGATTATGCGATCCGTGTTGAAAATGGTATTTTTGTAATTTCACTTTTGAGTTCGGTTGGTACTGATCTAATTCCTTTGTTGTCTTGCAGTGTTTGCGCCCCGGTCCTCCGAGTTGTTCTGGGACTTTGTTGAGGCATTTAAAGAAGTTCGTGACACTCCACCGAGCTGGCGGGACGTCAATTTGCTGAACTCTGAGCTCGATCGACTTCTAGCCAGGTTGTACACTTATCCCCATCATCTTCGAATTCCTTGTAAGTCTTTGTTCAACTTTTTCAATTGCATTTCTCGATTCTTGTATTAACGATTTCCTTTTCCTTTGTAGATCTGGAAATCTCGATCTGCCGCCGCCAGCCCTCGACATCTTAAATGGCCTCCCGACCTAGGTCGGTGCTTGGCTCCATGCGGCGTCTTTCTCCCCCTGCTGCCCCGGTTGATGCCCCATCCCAGACTCCGCCCGCTGCAGCCGATAGAGGCAAAAAGAAAATGACTGAGTCCGCGCCTACAGCCGGCGAACGTCCTCACAAGAAGGCGCAGTTGGAGGGTGGCTCGCGTCGGTCCTCAAGGGATTCTGGGAATCAGTCTCTCAGCTTGGCCCATGTGCTGACCCCCGTCCAATTAGGAGGTCATCATCCGGACGATGATTCCTGGACCGGGTGGAATGAAGAGACAATAGATAGGTATGTTCTTGCTGTTTTGACTATGCATCTGAATTCGGCATCCAATGTGTATTTTCTCCTCTTCTCTTTTTAACGCAGCCCGGATCTGCCACCCAAGAGGTTCTCCGGTGGTGCTGAGCTTCCTGAGGTCTAGGCTTCCGGAGCTGGAGGGGCAAGGAGTCGTGTTCCGTGCTAGTCGTAAGATCAAGTCGATATCCCATTACATAACATGCGACCTCGACTTGAGGGGAAATTGTTGTAGCATTGAATAAACCACTGTCCCATGAACCCTACAGATACAAGTCAAAGAGTCTTACACTTCGAGGTGACGTCAGCAAATGGATGTCGCCTTAAAAGGCGAAGCGCCCAAATCGCATAAACAGGGAGGTCGTGTAGCGACTTAAGTGAAAATCAGAGATCACAACGTGACATCCACTTGCGATATCTAGGTCGGAGCCCGACCTGTAGCATGTAACGGACCCCTCCAGTGATCAGGCCAAAACCGGCCTCTAGGGGGGGTGTTTACCAACCCAAGAGTCGGGAGGTTAGCTTCCCACACATCCACCAGTGTTATTCAGCAACAATTAGGTGGGCAGCCTTTGAATATAGTCAGTGGTGATGCTGATGGGATTCTGGATGTTCTTAAGAATGATAACATCAAGAATCCCGATAAGAAAAAGGAGATTGAGAAGTTGTTGAACCCCATCTCCAACAATACTTTTGATTAGCATCCCCTGGAGTATCAAGAATCCCGATAAGAAAAAAGAGATTGAGAAGTTGTTGAACCCCGTCTCCAGCAATACTTTTGATTAGCATCCCCTAAAGTCGATTGTCGTCAACAAGTTGTCTAGGATTTGAATCTTGATAGATTGCTAGTCGTTTTATGATCCAGATGTATCTTTACTTTCTTGTTGTCTATTGGCCGCCTAGTGTAGTTTGCCTTCGGGCTTATCGATGTAATTTCGACCTTCGGTCTTTTGTTATTAATGAATTTCTCTTCATTTTATTGTGTCGAACAGATTTCCTTAAGCGACTTTTATCATTTGCATTTGCTCTTATCGTCTTATTGTCATTGCGAAGAGATTGTGAACTATGCTTAGTCGTCTTACAAAGTTAGGGGAGGGTCGCACCATTTAAGGTGGCGACCTCGCCGCAGGTATGTCGAAAGTCGTTCTTAGGGAAGTCGATATTGTGTATATGTAACTTTCCTTAGTTTTACACATAATGAAAAAGAGAGACATTATTATTACATAAACCGAAAATCATTACAAATAAACGGTTCCAATTCATTGATAGTACTTCTTCAAATGGGCTGCGTTCCACGGGTATTGAGCCGGGGAGCCATCCGGGTTCTCGAGTTCGCATGCCCCATTTGATAATACTTTCGTGACCTTATATAGTCCTTCCCAATTTGGACCAAACACTCCTTTGCGTGCACCCAGTGTCTTTTTACGGACCAGGTCGCCGATCCTGAACTGTCGAATCCGTACTTTCTAGTTGTAGTACTTATCCGTCTGCTGCTTGTATCTAACATTCCTTATGTTGGCTTCTAACCTTTTTTCTTTGAGTAAGTCTAAGTCCCTAAACAAGGCCTCTTCATTGTGATCGACCACGACCTGATGTTGGGATAACATTTGCCAGGATCTATCGGGATGACCTCATAAACAAAAATTTAAATTAACAATTATTACTAGCATGAATTTACCTAAGTGAATTCAAATAATAATTTACGCCAACAACGACATGCAAATAAAATTCACGTAAAGAGTCCTAGCATGCGGAAATTCTAGGAGTTTATGTAAACGCATGCAGATTGGAGAGACAAATCGAGATGGACATGATCAAGTATCTGGCTAACAACCAAAAGTCCTTCTCAAGTATTCCCAAGTCCTCGCTCAATAACCCGGTGGGAGGCTCTCCGATGAACGATTTATAAAACAAAGAAAAAAATAAAACGGTTGCACCACCTTTGTGGATTTCTAATATTTCCAGCACATGGAATTGGTGTGGGGATGAATGAATTCATCCCCTATTTATAAGAGGGGGGGTTCGAAATTTTTACGTCAAAAATTAGGGTTTGGAAAGATCTTTTCTTGATCTCCAAGAAATCTTGAATATACCCCATATATTCTTCTTTCCATGTGTATTTTTTTCACAAAAATCCCACACCCATATTTATCCAAAATTTCAAAAAAAAAAAAAGACTTGCAAGATTGGATCTTTCTTGAATTTATGAGATATTCTTGTATTCCAAGAATACATATCTTTTTCCATAAAATCTTTCCAAGAAAATCAAGAAAATCTTTATTCCCTTTCTTATACATGATTTTCGAAAATTACCCATAAAGAAGCGAAGTGGGAGATTTTCTTGAATTTATGAGATAATCTTGTATTCCAAGAATACTTATATCCTTCCCATAAAATCTTTTCAAGAAAAATTCTTCTCCCTCTTTTCTTTATTAATTTCGAAAATTACAAAAATATTAGGCAACAAAATTTATTTTTATTTTAAGCACCTTTTATTTATTGGACTATAATTGGGCTACTTGAGGGGCCTTTAGGAGAATTAAGATTTACCTTCCAATGGACTTCTGAATTCCAATATTGAGCCACAATATAATTCAGCCCATTAATATTAATTAATACCACTATATAATTAATATTGCACTATCCAATCTACACCCATATTACGGTAATATGGCTCCCAGTCATTATTTTCCGTGTTTAAGATTATTTAGTCCACAAATTAATTAAGCCACTGAAAAGCTTTATATTAATTAATATATTTATCCTTGGAGTAAGGACAGCTCAGCTTTATTATCCATACCGAAAAATTAATTTCACTTGCAAGATTTGGTATGATAAAGGTTCCGAGCCCATCAAGGGGACCAATCACACAAAACTTTGCAAGCACACGATTCTCTGTATTAATCTTAGCAACCGTCGTACAATTAATATTATTGCCCAAGATATAGGGAATCGAAGTCTCAATGATTCTCTTCCCATTTATAAGTCAAAGCAATAATTACTAATCGCACACGGTCCTTATTAAGTGACAGAGATTAAGAAATCAACAACCACTGAGGTCTAACTCTTCATCCCTTAAGTCAGTGCGAATGAGTTTATCCTCTCTGCAGGTCCGCTTCAGCACATCGAATGCACTAGTGTAATCTCTTGGTCAAGACAAGTCAATCTGAGACTTACACATCAACTTCTACCAATAGACTGTTCGGGGGTTTATCTAGGTTGTGAAACACGCACTAGTTTACAAGAGACTGTTAACGTGATCTTCTGTGATCTGGTATCACCACGTTAACTACAATGTAACATGTGCTATTAAATGAACGGTTCGCAATAAATATATATAACATTCAATCATATTTAAAGCAACAGTGATAAATAATTTATTTCAGTAAATAAGTGTTTAATACATAGGTTATACAAAGTAAAAGCATACTTTCACGTATAACCTCAACAATCTCCCACTTATACTCAAAGTCTGCTTTAAGTGTACCACAACACGTCTAATGTATTATACAGTGACATCTAATGTCACCTACATCAACCTAATAATATATCTCCCATTTATACTCAAAGCAGATTGGCAACGCTCTTGACACCCATTCCTTCCACATGTCTCTCGAATGTTAACAGAGGCAGACCCTTTGTGAATGGATCAGCTAGGTTATCTTCTGACGCGATCTTTGCCACCTCTATATCTCCTCTCTTAACGATTTCTCGTATAAGATGGTATTTCCTTTCAATGTGTTTGTTGGCTTTGTGGGCTCTCGGTTCCCTTGAATTTGCAACTGCTCCGGCATTATCACAAAAAACCGTGATTGTGCTGGGCAAATTTGGAACAACGTTCAAGTCCACTAAGAAGTTCTTGAGCCACACCGCTTCTTTCGCTGCTTCACAAGAAGATACATATTCGGCTTCCATGGTAGAATCTGCGATGCATTTCTGCTTAACGCTTCTCCATGTTACAGCTCCTCCCCCCAGACAAAACACACTACCTGAGGAAGATTTTCTGGAATCTATATCTGATTGGAAATCGGAGTCCGTGTATCCGACTAGTAACAAACTGTCAGACTGGTAAATCAACATTCTATCCCGAGTTCTTTTAAGATACTTTAGAAAGTTCTTTACTGCAGTCCAGTGTTGACTTCCGGGATTACTTTGATATCTCGCTACCATGCCAACGGCGTAGCAAATATCCGGTCTCGTGCACAGCATTGCATACATAAGACTCCCTACTGCCGACGCATATGGAATGCCTTTCATGTCATCTATCTCCCCTTGTGTCTTGGGACACATGTCTTTCGATAGATGGATTCCGTGCTTGAAGGGTACAAAACCTTTCTTGGAATCTTGCATGCTGAATCGCTTCAAAACAGTGTCTATGTATGAAGCTTGCGATAAGCAAATCATTCTTTTCTTTCGATCTCGAGTGATCTTGATCCCAAGAATATGACCGGCTTCCCCTAAGTCCTTCATATCAAACTATTTTGACAGTCATACCCTTACGTCTTACAAAACCTTTACATCGTTTCCGATGAGCGAAATATCGCTCACGATAGTACTATGAATACCAAGGCGCTTCACACACTTTATACACACATCTTTCAAACTCATTTTGATCAAACCCATAAGACTTGATTACATGATCAAAACATTGGTTCCAAGCCCGAGATGCTTGCTTTAGTCCATAAATGGACTTCCTTAGCTTGGAAACAAGGTGTTCTTGGCTTTCATGATGAAACCTTCGGTCATTGCATATAGATTTCCTCGTCAAGACTCCAAGCTAAGGAAAAGCCGTCTTGACATCCATTTGCCAGATCTCAAAATCTAGATGCACAGCTATTGCCAAGAGAATACGGATGGACTTAAGCATGGCTACAGGCAAAAAGGTTTCTTCATAATCGATACCCCCATTTTGAGTGTATCCCTTTGCCACAAGCCTAGCTTTAAAGGTCTCGACCTTCCCGTCTGGTCCTCTTTTTCTCTTGTAGACCCACTTGCATCCAATGGGTTTTACCCCACTGGGTGGTTCCACTAGCTCCCACACTTGATTATGATCCATTGAACCCATCTCGACTTCCATCGCAGTTTTCCAGGATTCAGAATCCTTATCTTGGACCGCCTCCTTGTACGACCAGGGGTCTGATTCATTATCCCCGAGGACAAAATCCGAAGATTCTCCTATCCCCATGAATCTCTCAGGTTGTCGAACAACCCTCCCACTACGTCGAGGTTCCTGTTGTGTTGGTGTGACATTTGGTATATCAACTTGTACAGTTGGTATAGGTGTTTGCCCTCTTATTTCGTCTAAGGTGATCTCACTTTTGGGCTTTCTATTGTTCATAAATTCTTCTTCCAAAAATCTAAAGTGCGTACTTATTACCACCTTTTGATCTTCGGGACCATAGAACATACATCCTTTCGTTCCCATGGGATATCCTATAAACAACCTTAGTTCCGAAAGTGCATCCAACTTACCGGCTTCTTTGTCTAGCACGTGTACCGGACACCCCCAAATCCTAAGATGTCTCAGACTGGGCTTGCGCCCGGTCCACAACTCTTTAGGGGTTTGGGAACCGATTTGGATGGTACCAAGTTTAGAACATAAGTCGCTGTTTCCAAGGCATAACCCCAAAACGACTTGGGAAGATCTGAATAACTCATCATGGATCTGACCATTTCTAAGAGTGTTATGTTTCTTCGTTCTGCAACCCCATTTTGTTGAGGGGTTCCGGGTGCAGTCAACTGGGAAACAATGCCCTCGTCTGACAGGTAGTTCAAAAACTCATCGCTGAGGTATTATCCTCCACGATCAGATCGTAGAAACTTGATACTCTTTTCCATATGATTATCCACTTCGACTTTGAACTCTTTGAATTTATCAAAGGTTTCCAATTTGTGTTTCATCAGGAAAATGTATCCGAACATTGAGTAATCATCAGTGAATGTAACGAAATACTCATAACCATCTCTAGCTTTAGTTGACATTGGACCACACACGTCAGTGTGAACGATTTGCAACACTTCTGTGGCTCTATTCCCCTTGGCTCCAAATGCCCTCTTGGTCATTTTACCCTCTAAACATGATTCGCAGGTTGGAAATGGTTCCATCTGTAGGTCCGACAATGAACCATCTTTCACCAACCTTTGGATACTATTTAGATTAATATGACCTAATCTTAGATGCCAAAGAAGTGTCTCGTTCACCTTTTCTGGACGTTTTCTCTTATTGTTTGAAATAGTCGATGTGTTATAAGATGCATTTTGTGAGTGGTGTGCACAATTAATAGTATAGAGATTGTTCCGCAACGTTCCATGACAGATAAACACATCGTTACGAAAAACAGTAACTTGTTTAGAAAAAAGAACAGAATATCCATCAATAAATAGTTTTGAAACTGAAATAAGGTTTTTACGAAAAATAGGAACGTAAAGAACATCTCTTAAAACTAAAGTCTTATCTTCAAAAGACAGGTGCACGTCTCCCACTGCTTCAGCTGCTAATTTCGTAGCATCGCCCAGTGTGATGAGGATCTCACTTCCACTAAGTTGCCGGGTTAATTTGAACACCTGTAATGTGAAACAAACATGATCAGTGGATCCCGTATCCACTACCCACGAGTGGGTAGCATACGCCGCTAAACATGTTTTAACAACTAGTGAGTAAGAATTACCTTTCTTCCCATTCCTCTTAGGCTTGGGACAGGCAGACCTCCAATGTCCTTTCTCACCGCAGTTTAAGCACTTCCCCTTTGGATCCTTCTTGATACCCTCATCATCCCTCATCTTGCTCTTGCCCTTGGCAACAATTGAGTTCGACTGCTTCTGGCCTTTGACCTTCTTCTTCTTCTTGCCCTCCTTTGGACTAGAAGATGAAGATGGTCCATTAGCCACCAAAGCTTAAGTCTGGTGTCCCATCAGCGTCTCTGCTGAGACCAAAGCTTGCAGCAAGTCAGCAAGGGAGAACTTCTGATTATTCATCTGATAGTTCAGCTGAAAATGCTCAAAACTTTTAGGCAGAGAGTGAAGCACCAAGTCTATCTGAGTCTCCAAATCATAATCTGCACCCAGAACCTCAAGTTTGTTCAGACGAGCCATCATCTTGAGAACATGATCCCTCACGGGTGTGCCCTCCACCATTTTCAACGAGAGTATCTCTCGCAAGGTGATTTGTTGAGCCGTGTGGTTATGATGTTGGAACATCTTCTTAAGATTTTCCATGATTTCCGCAGCAGTTGTAAATTCTTGGTGTTGGTGTTACAACACATCTGACATAGATGCCAGAATAGTACACTTTGCCATGTTATTACAATGCTCCCAGTCATCTTTTTTTTTCGCCTTACTCGACTCGCCAGTTGGCACATCAGGTTTTGGGGTATCAAGGACCCACTTGTGCTTTTTTGCGGTTAGGACAATCATCAGTTTACGTTTCCAATCAACATAATTTTCACCACATAAATTATGATCTTTAAGTATAGCAAACAGTGGATTAAAAGGTTACGACATGCTGAACTGAAATAAATAACAATTTGTATAAGCACAAATTTATCACATAATTCGATCACATTATTCATATCAAATCTAAAAACAATATGAATATGCATCAGCCGACATCTCAAAATAGTTTAAATAGGTCACGTTGGGTGATCTGTCTATTTAAACACATTCAAGCAGGTTACAAACAGGAACAATTACAAACCTTTAATTCAAAATTAATAGTCGGCTCCCACTTGACCAATATAAAATTAACAGGGACTTCGGAGAAGTATATGCATAATTAAGTAATAACCATGATTAAATACAAAACTATTACTTCGTTTTGAATGAGCCTCGTTGGGAGGGTCATCGTCGCCACTAATAATAATTCACAATCATCCTTTTGGGAATTTATTCATGTGAAAACCATATTTTAGCCGTTCTGTTGGGGAAATTTCTCCAAAAGAATTCACAAATAAATAAATCATGGAGGTCAATATTGACGTAATTTTATTATCCGGAATAAAATTTGTCAATTAAAACATACTTAGTAATTTTAGAAAGTGAGATTTTCTTTAGACAATTTTAAATCATGCAAACACATTTAACAAATAAAATAGCACAAATTTAAAACAAGCATCAAGATAAAATAAATCAAGTTGGGCACATATATCTAACTGTCATAGTTTAAATTTCGTATCTTGATCTCGAGAAATCGTCTCTTCTTTTGCCTTCATCGTTTGTCTCGAAAGGCTCCCACTGAATCCGCAACAATTCTTTAACGATTGTCCTCCGTCTTAGGTTAGGACGACGTCCAAAAAATGAGTATCTCACGACCTGGAACGCGAGTCGCAGCACCTAGGTGCACGCCCCGGTCAGAGTCGGCCATCCCGCCCCGTCGCCCTCGGCCTCAGCGAGCGAGGCGTCGCCCGGACGCAAGTGCGCCCGAGGTCCCACGCCCCATCGCCCAGCGTCGCCCGGCTCCCCATCACCCATCAGCCACGTCCGCGTCTCGCCTAGTGATGCGCGTGGTCGCTAGGCCTTCGGCCTAGCCCGAGTGCTCCGCCTTGGCTCGCGTACGTCCGAGCACTTGCACGACCGTTTTTAATTCTCCGTCTCCATCTTTGCTCACGATCCGGTTGCAATTTATTTACAAAATAAATAAACCTAGATCTAAACTAGTCTATTACATTGAACAAATCAAACAAATACTAATCTACTCGTGGATTTTATCACGAGGCAAAAATAATCTGAACGAATCGAATTAAAAACCAATAATTTATTTGCATGTAAACAAGCACATTAAAATACCATGACAATTGGATACCTGCAAAACAGATCTAATAGTTCTACTATCCAATTTCAATTTTAATGATCAACAATTTAAATTCTGGTTTAAAAGATCGAGTCTTAACCAGGCTCGATACCGCTTGTTGGGATAACATTTGCCAGGATCTATCAGGATGACCTCATAAACACAAATTTAAATTAACAATTATTACTAGCATGAATTTACCTAAGTGAATTCAAATAATAATTTGCGCCAACAACGACATGCAAATAAAATTCACGTAAAGAGTCCTAAAGATGCGAAATTCTAGGAGTTTATGTAAACGCATTCCGATTGGAGAGACAAATCACGATGGACAGATCAAGTATCCGGCTACCAACCAAAAGTCCTTCTCAAGTATTCCCAAGTCCTCGCTCAATAACCCGGTGGGAGGTTCTCCGATGAACGATTTATAAAACAAAGAAAAAAATAAAACTGTTGCACCACCTTTGTGGATTTCTAATATTTCCAGCACATGGAATTGGTGTGGGGATGAATGAATTCATCCCCTATTTATAAGAGGGGGGGGTCGAAATTTTTAGGTCAAAAATCAGGGTTTGGAAAGATCTTTTCTTGATCTCCAAGAAATCTTGAATATACCCCATATATTCTTCTTTCCATGTGTATTTTTTTCACAAAAATCCCACACCCTTATTTATCCAAAATTTCGAAAAAAACAACAAAGACTTGCAAGATTGGATCTTTCTTGAATTTATGAGATATTCTTGTATTCCAAGAATACATATCTTTTTCCAAAAAATCTTTCCAAGAAAAACAAGAAAATCTTTATTCCATTTCTTATACATGATTTTCGAAAATTACCCATAAAGAAGCGAAGTGGGAGATTTTCTTGAATTTATGAGATAATCTTGTATTCCAAGAATACTTATATCCTTCCCATAAAATCTTTTCAAGAAAAATTCTTCTCCCTTTTTTCTTTATTAATTTCAAAAATTACAAAAATATTAGGCAACAAAATTTATTTTTATTTTAAGCACCTTTTATTTATTGGACTATAATTGGGCAACTTGAGGGGCTTTTAGGAGAATTAAGATGGAACTTCCAATGGACTTCTTAATTCCAATATTGAGCCACAACATAATTCAACCCATTAATATTAATTAATACCACTATATAATTAATATTGCACTATCCAATCTTAACCTATATTACGGTAATATGGCTCCCGGTCATTATTTCCCGTGTTTAAGATTATTTAGTCCACTAATTAATTAAGCCACTGAAAAGCTTTATATTAATTAATATCTTTATCCTTGGAGTAAGGACAGCTCAGCTTTATTATGCATACCGGAAAATTAATTCCACTTCCAAGATTTGGTATGATAAAGGTTCCGAGCCCACCAAGGGGACCAATCACTCAAGACTTTGCAAGCATACGATTCTCTGTATTAATCTTAGCAACCATCGTACAATTAATATTATTGCCCAAGATATAAGGTATCGACGTCTCAATGATTCTCTTTCCATTTATAAGTCAAAGCAATAATTACTAATCGCACACGGTCCTTATTAAGTGACAGAGATTAAGAAATCAACAACCACTGAGGTATAACTCTTTGTTGGGAAATTTATAGTTTTGATGAAAGTTCCAAAAACACATGTAATAGGACCAATGGACACAGTAGGTTGATCGATGTTTATATTACCCGCTATAGGAAACCGGGGCTTGATAATGATTGTATAGAACAACCGATGAAATAGATAGGTCACATATTGAGGGGGAAAACTCAATATGTATAGGTCGATCCAAGACTCAAAGGACGGTGATATCCGGCAAAGCCGGAATCTTTAGAAAAGAATAGAAGATCGGATCGATCCGATCTAGTCGATATCTCAAATTTGAAGTCATAAAGCTCAAACTCGGATACTTGAAGATCGATGACTTCCGGAAGATCGCACCGGAAGACCTACATCGGTAGAGTCCGCTAGTTGAAGCTAAGTCAACCGCAGACCAAAGACTTATCGGTAGATCGATCGATTCAGATCGATCAAAGTCACTCACCGTGTGAAATCGATGTTTCACCTAATCATACGCCTATGATCCAACAAGAAGAATGTCAAGCGTAGTTGGAAGAACATCACTGAAAAGTGAGTCTGCTATCCAATAAGAACAAGACACGTATGATCGGAGCCGACAATTGTGGGATTTGATGCTACCTCTCTGTAACGGCTACAAAGTACAAATTCACGCTTTTGGCCATGCCGTTCCTGAAGCTCGTCACATCAAGCCTGCAAGTCTACCAAATATAGCCTGAAATTCAAATTGCTCTCCAACGGCTCTTTGATTTCAAGGTCTATAAATATGGGATCACACTTCAGAGTGAAAAAACGGAAACGCTGAACAATCAAGAAGCTCAAGCTAATATCAGATTTCCGCACAAGAACACGAACAAGAAGATTAATTTTCATTAAGTGTTCATCCCATAAAGTTCTTAGCATAGAAATCTTTTCATCTAGCTGTTAGGCTGCTTATACGCAAGAAAAGATTTCATAGTTGGAACCAAAACAATCTTACCCAAACCCCCAAGTTAGGTTAAGTTGTTTAGCAAGATTTCAGACTAGGGTTTCTAGTTCTGATCTCAGGATCGGTTGAGTGTGAACTCCTTAAACATCTAGTTGGTGTACTGTGTTGGACTTACACATAAAACAAAGTCCAGTTGGTTAAGTAGGTGCCCTTGTGATAGGGAAGAGTGGACGTAGGACTGGTTTGTCCGAACCACTATAAATCTTGTGTGCCTTTACCGCTTTGATTAACTGATTACACAATCGCACACAACCTTTAAAACGCATACTTATTCCAAGTTGAGATCAATTAGCACCAAGCTTCTGATCTGATCAAACCTGACACTTCAGTCAACTGATTAAAAGATTAACTTTGGAATCTGATTTATCAAAACTGGTTTTTCACACGGGTAAAACTTAAGCTTCCGCACACATCAGTTAAACTGATAGTTACCGAACTGATCTGCCTTCAGGCGATCAGTAAGTTGGTTATCATCCCAAACTGATTCACTCACACTCTAATCAGGTTAACTGCCCTCACACCTGATTTGCACAAAAGTTTTTCAGAAGTCAATTCACCCCTCCCCTCTAGACTTCTGCCCTCACAAAACCTTTTCGGGACCTACAAGTGGTATCAGAGCAGTTGGTTCTACTGACCACTGACTTTGTGTATCATTGATTCTTGGGGAAGAATCTTTGCGGTCGACTGAACTGATCTTGAAAAACCGTTTTTAAAAAAAACTCATTCATTTTCCAAAATCACTCAGCATGGATAACACCTCAGGAATGTATCATGATCTGCCGAAGTTCTCAATCGATGAATATGCAGATTGGGCCATATATATGTCCAACCATCTAGGTTCGATCAGTGGCAGAATGATGGAAGTCATCGAAATAGGACCCATCATCATATACTACGACAACCCTGCAGTTGGAGGAGATCCAGACTTTGCCCCGGGAAGTCTTGTACGTAAAAGCCCAGCCTTGATGGATGCAGAAGAAAGGAAACTGGATACTCTAGATACTATCGCAAGGCACATTATCATGAAAATAATGGATAAGGTCACCAAGGAAAAGATTAAGTATCTCAAATCTGCTTGAGCAATGTGATACTACGTTTGAAATATCGAGGGAAATGAATGATAAAAAGACAAAAGTCTACAAGTTTAACCGGTGAAGTTCGAAAAAGCAAGATCTTTGCCCAACAAAACCATCAACGAACTCGATGGAAGGATTACAATGTCTATAAACAAGCTTCGAGAACTTGGTAGAGATGTCCGATAAAGATATCAACTACAAAATCCTAAGGTCTCTCACCAAGAAATGGGACATGAAGGTCACGGTAATCAAGGATTGCCAAGACATTTCAAAGATGAAGCCAAGTAGCTTGTTCTTGAGTCTTAAAGCTCACGAGTTCGATTTGATTGAAAGAGGACAAGCTGATGAAGATGAGGTACCAGCTGAAGCCTCAATCTTCAAAAATCGATTCTTTTTAAGGCAACCAAAGAAGAATCGAAGGCCAACGAACTCCGGGGGGGAATATAATGAGTCAGCGTAACAGACGCTTCGCGCTACCAGAAGCCCGAGAAGTCGAACGTCCAACTTGGTAAGTATCGAAGATTTTATAAGGACTATCAACATAGCCGAGGGAGAGATAGGAGATCAACCAACAGATCTCCAGAAAGAACCAGATCTGATGATCGGAGGGATCACAGAGATGAAAGGAAAAGAGATAATCGACTGAGGAAGGAAGAGATAACCAATCGCATGTAAGAAGCTCGCACTACTATCGAAGGGAAGTCACCGATAGGTCATACAGATGGAGTGATTCACCCGAAGGAAAGGTTCGGGTGGATCAAGAGCGTGCTTCAATTGAGAAGGCAGTCACTATAGCGCAGACCGCCTGCACGACGCCAAGAGAAAAAGGGAAGAAAAGAGGAAATGTAAGAGAGCAACGCGATAGGGACGTAAGAGCCATGGTTGCTGATACGTCAGAATCGACGATTCCTCCGCTCCCTCGAGGACTCTGGATACTCCTCAGAGAAGACTTCTACCGACGACCGAAGGTCTTTGTTGACTTCTATGAAAATGAAGATCGATATTCTCTTCGACGATGATGAGATCTCGCCTGATGGCCGTGGAGGACCAATCTGAGGTAACCTCCAAACTCGCCGTTCGCTTTACACCGCTTATCATTAGCAAGACACCCGCCGGGAGATTGATCTGCGGCTCTACTCGGAGCAATTGCTTGAGGATCTCTCCAATGCAAGAGACACTTATGCTATAGTGGAAGTTTTAAAATGACAAGTCGAGAATTAGAAATAATCACCTTGCTAAGGAGAATGACCTCGAGAAAGCCTCTCAACTTAAATTCGCTTAAACTTTCAAGGCAAATCGAGGAATGTAAAATTCTCGAAAGTTAAGGCTTCGATCGGGAGAAGCGGATCAAAGATCACCGGATATTAACAAATAAAGAAGTCGATGATTTCAAACTTCTTCAAGCAAAATTTGATGAGCTATTCCGAATCATGAAAGTCTCGAAATCATCGAGGATAATCTGCGTAAGAAAATAGAGGTTTTCACAAAATCATCTAAAAACTGCTCAAGACATGAACACCTATTTTTGAACAACAATTAATAAGAAGGACTTGGCTATGAGAACCCTTCCACATCCTCAAAAGCCCCGGTGATTCATCTCAAAAAGGTGTAATCGACGAGTTTACAAAAAGATACACCAAAAGCCAAACATGTATCTAATAAGGAAAAAAAAAGCGGTTGAAGCGGGTAAAGGCGGTGCCTAACCGTATGAAATGAAATGGACCCCAACCGGTAAAGCATCGATCGAGAATCAACAGAAGAACCCGATTCTTCAAGAAATCTCAACTCGATCAACAGATCGAGAATCGAAAAGGCAACCTCGTAAAGGGAAGTCCAATCGAGACCCAATCAAGGTCACCGCCTAATAAGCATGCTTCGTAAACCGCAAAAACCACCTATGCCAAAAAGATATGAATCTTTTGATGGTAGCGATCGTACCTACCCTATAATCGAAATCTAGGGTCACTTTGACTTTTGAACCTCAATCGGATAAAAAGAAGACAAACGAAAAAGATAAATCCCAAGTCTTCTAAGTCATCCAAGGTTCACACTAATAATCATACAAATCATAAAGCATATAAAGAGACGTATGATTATGTTGATAGGGTATGGGAGACAAATCAGCCTTCGATCTAACCGATCACAATAGAAGTGCTCTGCTTTGTATGGATCCCCAAAACTAATCCTAACCCTCAGACCCCAATCCAAAAGGGGTACCTAAAGCTGATTTGGGCTGCAGGATCGCGTGGGTCCGCCAACAAAGGAGGTGTGTGCAAGCAACTATCCGGTACATCGATAGTGGATGTTCAAGGCACATGACAGAAGCAAGCACCTCCTCGGCTCTTACATAGAAACGAAAGGCCAGCGTGTACTCTTTTCGGTGATGATAACTTTGGTTATACCAAAGGGTTGGAACAGAGAATGATGATGTACAAGTAACCTGAGTCTCGTATGTCGAAGGTCCGGCACAACCTCTTATCGGTTTCACAATTTTTGCGACAACGGATTCAAAGTGTTGAGTTCTCGATCGATCAATGCACTATCAAGAATCGAGCCACTCAACAGATTTTGCTAACTGTTCAAGAAAAGGGACGATCTACGGTGATTGGACAGTTGCCCAAGAAATGCATGCTTCGATTGTTAAGAGCTCCAAAAGTAGCGGTTGGCTCTCGCACAAAAAGGATGAGCCATCCCAACTTTAAAACTCTTAATAAGATAGCAAGGATGTCTCTTGTGGAAGGACTTCCTAATGAAGTATTTTCAAAGAATCGGACATGTATCTTTGCGGTCGGGCGGGAAAATAGGTCAAAGCTTCATTCAAGGAATTCCTGGACCGGCATCCAAATAGATCTTCGCAAATTACTTCATATGGATCTATTTGGACCCGAGTTACACCAAATACCTCAACGGACGAAATACACTCGTAATCGTGGATGACTATTCCAAGTTTACGGGTTATATTCTTACATAAGAAGAATGAGACGATAACGAAGATACCCGAAATTTGCTAAAAAGATTACAAAATGAGAAGGGTGTCGTTAGTAAAAATCGACGATAAAAAGGTACGCAATTTCAACTCTTTTATTATTGATTTTTGCTCTAAGTTTGTATACAACATGAAACATCACCGTAAGGACGCCACAACAAAATGGAGTAATTTAACAGGAGGAACGAACTCTCAAAGAAGTTCGCCGCACGATGTTAAATTGAACATGCAATACCAAGCCGTTTCAAGCGTATAATCAACACGATGCCATACTCGTAAACGGATGTCTTCGACTAAGGCTCACTACAAAACACCCTATGAACCGTGGAAGGACGTAAAACCTCGTGTCTCCTACTTCCATGTTTTTTGGGTGTAAGTGTTTCATACACAACAATGGGAAGAGTCGGGTTGAAAACCTTTGAGGCCAAGTCGATGAGGGTATATTCTTAGGATATTCCTCATCTAGCAAGGCTTTCGGGGTTTACAAATGCATTTAACCCTACTTATGGAAGAAACACCCCATGTAGTCTTTGATGAAGCATCTTCGATCAAGAGAAATCACGAAACAAGATGTAATCGATCAACAAGTACCTGATGCTCAGAAAATGGATCAGCTAACGATCAAGGAAAAAGAATCAGAAACCGTAACAATATACATTCCAGATCTAGCTGATTCACCAGATCATTCAGATCCTAAGGTACGAAAAAACTGTTTATGAAGAAGTTCGATCTGGTTGAGATAAGATCAATCCGAACCATCCGTTCCTGGGGAACACTGGTTCCCACTTAACGTACATCGACATGATGAGTCCAACATCACCGAGACTTGTTCTTATCAAGTGGATCATAACTCAAGACCACTCCCAATCGCTAGTAATGAAATTTTATCGAAACCAGACGATGTTCTCCAAACCGACGCAAATCGAATGTAAGGACACGGATAACCAGTCATCCAACTGATCTGATAATCGGAGACCCATCTGATAAAGTTAAAACTAGACATCAAATTGGTGAAAGTGCCATGTATTGTTGTTATCTGTCTATGAAGGAACCAACAACAATAGAGGAAGTTCTACAAGACGCTTGGTCGGATTCTAGCCATGCAGAGGAGCCGGAAATGAACGATTCGAGAAAAATCAAGTTTGGGGAACTGGTAGATGTACTCAAGTCATCAAGACGTTATTGGCACGAAGTGGGTATTCAAGAACAAGAGAGATGAGAAAAACGTCCTCACCAGAAATAAGACAAGACTTGTTGCTAAGGGTTATTCACAATCAGAAGGAATTGATTATGATGAGACCTTTGCACCGGGCCGCCGCTTAGAAGCCATTCGGTCAATTTACGGCATATGCTTCCCCACGTGAGGGTTCATCGTGGTATCGATGGACGTAAAGAGTGCTTTCTTAAACGGGGGTACTAGCAGAGGAAGTTTATGTCGAACAACCTCCAGGCTTTGAAAAGAGCAACTAGGTGTACCGTCTAAGAAAAGCTCTCTATGGCCTGAAACAGGCTCCTCGAGCTTGGTATGATACACTCTCTCAGTTCTTGATCGAAAGTGGGTTCACTAAAGGAACAGTGGACATAACCTTATTCAGAATAGAAGATGGAAAAGATATTCTGATGGTTCAGATTTACGTGGACGACATCATCTTCGGATCTCCCAACAAAAGTCTACGTGAAAGATTCAGCAAACTGATGCAAGGAAAATTCGAGATGTCCATGATGGGTCAGATGAATTACTTTCTGGGTCTTCAAGTAAAGCAAAGTACAGAAGGGATATTCATCTGCCAAGCAAAGTACACTAGGAATTTATTGGCTAAGTTTGGAGTTCAAAATTGTAAGGAAACCAAAATTCCTATGATGACTGGATTCAAGATGGATCCAGATGAGGATGGTCAGAAAACAAATCAGAAGAAATATAGGGCTCTCATTGGATCTCTACTATACCTGACTGCCAGCAGACCAGATATAACCTTCGCAGTAAGTGTATGTGTGCGATTTCGTGCAAATCCAATGATAAGTCACCTAGAAAGACTAAAAAATGATTCTTAAGTATCTGAAGGGACAAGAAACCTTGGTTTATTTTACCCATCGATGATAATCTAGAGCTTAGTGGGTATTCTGATTCTGATTATGGAGGTTGCAAGATTGACAGAAAATCCACCTCAGGAACTTGTCAGTTCTTAGGAAGTAAACTGATCTCATGGTTTTCAAAGAAGCAGACATCAGTTGCAACATCTACTACTGAAGGCGTAATATATGGTCAAGGAAAATCGTTGTTCCCAAATCGCTCGCTTAGTCGGCAAATGAGGGATTATAACATTGAAGCTAAGAATGTACCTATTTTTTACGTGATGATAATAGTCTTTATTGCAATCACTCGTAATCTCGTTCTACATACAAGATGCAAGCATGTGGATGTCAGGCACCATTTTATAAGAGATCATGTTGAAAAGAAGAATATCAGAATGGAAAAGATTCATACTGATATACAGAAAGCTGATATTCTAACCAAGCCACTATGCAATGAGCTAGGGCTTCTGGATCTTGGAGAAAATGCACCTAAAATGTTTGATGGAATGATCTCCGAAACCAAACTAGTTAAGAAACTAATCAGTTCAAGTGAAATCAGTTGAATTTGGTATATCAACTGATCAGAAGATCAATCAAGGAACTGATATGAGAAGGTACTGATCAGATTTAAAGTTTATCAGATTAAATGAACTGATCATTTAAAGGATTATCTCGATTAAATCTGCTCGTTATACTTTTGTAAGTCGATTAAAATGAATTCAACAAGATTCACAAGTGGTATTCACAAGATTAAAGCTTAAAATCGCATAAGGATACTGAGAATTTTACACAACAATGAAATAACAGAAAATTTTCATTAATAAAGACCCGAAGGTCAGGTTACATTACAAGATACAAGTACAAGAGGACCCGGAGGTCAAGACATAAACCCCTAAACCCTAAACCCTAGACCTTAACACTAAACCCTCATCCTAACCCTTGAAGAAGAAGAGAGAGATTTTTTAAATCGATGCTCTCATTTTCCCCACTTAACAAGGGTGAGAGAGGTTTTAAAGAAATCCTAAAGCCGCCAAATTTGGCTAAAACCAAAGGGAGGCAAATGCCTTGATAGGATTTTTAAGCCAGAGTCCCAAGAAAGAGTCAATGGGCTCTCCAACATTAAATGGTGAGTTGATATCGGGCATCACCGTTTATCCGATCTGAGACCCGTACATCAAACTCATGTTCATTTTCAGACTGAGTCTGTTGATGCGGGTTACGCCATCTCGATAGACACACAAGGTGCATACGGTTAGGAGAAGTGTCTTCTCAATTTGCGATAGCAGAACCGCCGCCTCGGTGGTAGAGAAGCTTAGCAACGATTGTATGTGAAATCTTTGATGACGACGAAGACAGTGATAAGGGACACACAGGGATGATTTGAGAAGCTGAAATCATTGAAAAAGGGGTAAAAGTGTTTGCCGGAAGTTTCACCGGAAATAAGGGTTCACCAGGATACATGATTCTACAAAGAAGATAAGTATGGTGAATGGGTTATGTTGTGTAAAACAATTGGTCCAATTTATAGAGACCAAGCAAGGGTGCAAATGCAAATACGAATTCTCAAAACCTTTTAGAGAAATCTGCACCAAAAGGACAGCGTGTAGAAATCACGCGACTGATAATTGGAGAGATTTACGGCGGATTGACATATCGAGAGATTCAGACGATAATTACGCATAAAAAAATCGCATGAACTTAGGTAATAGAAGCTACTACTCTAGACTAAGTTTTGGCGGTAACACTTATCCCAAGAATTGGCTTGA
Source organism: Stenogyne calaminthoides (assembly GCA_037126765.1). Classification (NCBI taxonomy): domain Eukaryota; kingdom Viridiplantae; phylum Streptophyta; class Magnoliopsida; order Lamiales; family Lamiaceae; genus Stenogyne; species Stenogyne calaminthoides. The sequence continues at coordinate 16,734,126 of JBBCBC010000029.1, forward strand.
TCTGAGAAGAATCAGATTAGGTCAACTAAAATCTGATTACATACAAAGCTGATCAGATGAGGAAGATCAGCTGAGCATGAAACTCCAACAAATCAGATACATCAGTCTATGGGAAAAACAGAAATATCAGTTGAAGGGGGAACTTCAACTGATCAAGGAGGATCAGATGCAAGTGAAGAAGATCAGTTAAAAGGATCGATTGGGAAATTTTAAGGCTTAGGCGAATACTAAGATCAACAAGTGAAATCAACATGGACAAGTGGTATTGATCGACACAATATCGACCAACCAGATCTGCTTTTTTTTCTCTTGTTCTTTGCTTATTTATCGGATCTTATCTGATATTATTTGCCTTATTGTACCCACTATCCTTGTGACGTATTCCCTGCAAATCATTTAATGCGGACGTGGGGAACATGTATTAACTGCTACTAAATGTGCTTTTAAATCCAAAAGGTTTTAGACGTGCTTTTCCCTCGACCTACGATCAAAACCGCTTAATCTGGAAGCGTCTAATCTTTTCAAACGGTTGATCTTCCAAATCTTGTCTTCTTTTTTTCCTCCTCGTCTTTATAAAGATCATCAAAAACATACGAGTTTTCCATTTCACAAACTTGCGATTTATTCTCTGAAAACTCCAGATTACTTCTCTCAGATTCAAAGTGTTCTTCCTAAGTTTCAAAATCATCTTTCCGAAAAAAAGAATCTGGTAATTTATGTTTATTTGATGTATTCTTTTTAAAATCCATTGATCTTAAATGTTTTTATCCTGTGTTATGCTTTATTGTTTCCTGGTGTCCGTATATGTGATGTTCTTATATATATATGCACAACTTTAATCGGGTTCATCCTTTGTAGATGGCCACCCACGGAATGGGAAAGATAATGTGCAATTATCTTGAATCGCAACAAAGATTGTGGATGATAAGTTAAATGCGATTCAATATCACTCAGATCCTAAATCCATGGAGGTCGAGCAAATTCTCGCAAAAGGGCCTTGAGAAATTTTATACCGCTCAACGCAATCCAAAGGATGCAAGATGAAGCATTAGAATTCCTAAGGAATTTAAGAGTGGATCTGGATGTTCCGGAAATGAACCGCTCTCGACACCAATGGAGAAGAAATCGATCGATTTAATGATGATATAACCCGTCTGTTCAAACCCTACCAAAAGGACGGATCTCTTTTATTATTAGGAGGAGAACGATGATGAGTGATCAGAAAGAGTTTTTGAGAGGTCGACAAACATCATACGTCGATTTGTCGTGCCAATGCTCAAGAGGAAATACCGATTGTTGTTTGACATATTGTCAAAAAAAATTATAGGGATTACATTCAGCCCGATGCTCTTACATCCGTCAAAATGTACAAAGATGGCCGCAATAATCGATGAAGCCAAGAACATCAATTGGCACGGGTTCTGAAGGCCATTCTGCTCAAGAACATGAGAAATTTGGAGTCAATGAACCGAGGCGGTATATTCAAGAGAAAAATCAACAATCTCAACAAGGTTGCGGTTATTACGAAAGATAAACCGCCTAATCTTTGAATAGGGAACATATTGGATTTGAAGTCCTATAAGGCTTTTCTAATGCCCACTTCAGCCATCTTTGGGCCACCGACGATGATATGCGCCAACCCCTCCAAAGTCAAAGAAAGGAAAAAGAAGGAAGCAACTTCGCCTACACCAAATTTTAAGAAGAAAAGAAAAACGGTGAAGGCCTGCGAGAAGAGGCCAAGAAGGCGGCAAGCCTCCATGACTCGATGCTTGAAGATGAGTCGATGAAGAAAGAGCGCCAGATCACCACAGAAACACAAAAATCAGTGAAAAATCAGACAGCAAAGCTTCAAACCGAGAGCTCACCAGATCATTCTCGAGGAAGAAGCATGCTCGATCGATCTCCTTTCTCCTCAAGCTCGAGTCGATTCACCACTCGCACTAATGGTCACGAGCATATCTCTCCTATTCTTCCACCGCCCGCGAACTCGAAACTACATCGCCATGAACTAGAAAGCTTACTCGATGGGAACTGTAAGACTCGCTTCCACAAAATCCTCTCTCAAGAAGTCGAACCGACAGCCCAACTTCCACCTACTCAAGCACAACCAGAACCTTCCACATCTCATCAAGCCGAATCTTCACGCATAATTCTCGAGTCCAGACGACAAAGATCATAATCGAAATTGATCGAAATCGCGAATCGAAAGAGAAATTGATGAGTTATATCCGAATCGGTCGCCCATCCCGCCATAAGAGAGAAGTTATGGAGATCCTCACCGAGAGATCTTCGCTAAAAAGCTTCTCGGGCTTTTATAATAATTATTGAACAGATGGGCGGTGCGTATGAGTTTGCGAACCGATTTCGACATGAGGAAATCGCTAAAGTGGGATCACCAAATGGCCGATAAGCGCAAAGTCAATTGCCAAAGCTCGATCCACGAAGTTAGGGTTGGATGATCGATTTAATCGAGATCACGACAAAGCTCCCAAGCAGATGCCATCATGAAGGATGCAGAGTCGCCGATGATAGTGAAGCCGGTGCCGCAGCGATTCATGACCAACCACTGGAGGCACAAACAACTGAATCAGATCAAGTGACACCCAACATTCCAACATCAAACGTCACTACTGATCAACTTCAGGAGATCAAATCTTGTCTCAAAGATCTCCTGAAAGAAGAAGTTGAGGGACTGATAGCTGATCAAAGGCAGATTGCCATCAAAGAAATAACAGATCAAAGGGAATTGGCTATTTCCCAGATTGGGGCAATCAAAGATCGGTTTTCCCAAATCAGTGTCCCATCGCGTCACCGAATCGACAAAGACCGTTGATGCCAAACTGACTCAGGTGGATAAACAACAAGTTTCTTTTCTGATGCTCACTGACAAGCTAGAATTGACAGAAGAGAAACTTGACAAACTGATTAAAACACTCTCTACTGCCATGGAATCTGTCAAGACTGAGCTGATATCGAAGATTCAAAATCTAACTGCTCAAACTCAAGGCATATCTGTTGCAGATCTCAACAGGGCGATCGCACTCAACTTTGGTTCTCTGACCTCCCACCTCAATACTCTTTTTGATCAAACCAAAAAGGGGGAAGGACAGAATGAGAAACCAACTGACATAACAGGTGCAGGGACATCACAAACTCGGACTGCTGAAAAGATGTCCAAAGAACAGATAGCTGAAGAAGCCCGAAAAAGCCAAGAAGAAAGAAGGGCAGAAAAAATGGCAGAGGCAGAAAATCTGAAGAAGAGATTCAAATCGAGAGCAAAGAAAGGAAGGGCTGGAAAATCCGTACCAGAACCTAAGCTGCCAGCAAGAGTTGATGAGATCATCCCAAAAACTGCTGCGCATGCTAAGAAATTTGAGGAATGGAATAAGATCGAGGAATGGCTTCGATGCCTTTGTTCTTAATCTTGTTCCACAAGAAGAATCTCCTGATGAAGAATTCCTCAACTGGTTAGAAAATAAATACCCGGATTTTCTGAAGTATCTGGAAAATGAGGCCAAGCTTATCAATGTAAAAATAACTCGCCAAGAGTATGATCTGTTGGAATACTCGAAGAAGGCAGATGACTCATTTGACAGACTGGCATTTCAAAGATTCTATTTTGACATCCTGCACAGAACGCACATAACTTATCCTCAGCAGACTGATGATGTCAAATGGAAACTTTATCAGATTTTCAACGTACCTCAAGATCAAAGAGAGATGCCAGAAGGATACAAGCCTAAAGAGTGAAGAATCAGAAGACTACTCAGGATCAGCTATTCTTATTTTCAAACTTTTCTGATGTAACATGTAATCAACATTCTTTAATGAGAAAAGTTTATTTTCTGATCCTAAGACAAAGTCTCATTGTCTTCTGATTATATGCTCTTAACTGTTCTATTTTTTATCAACTGTATTTGGTTTCTCAAAGTGTTTTGGTTTCATAAAAAAGGGGGAAATTGTTGGGAAATTTATAGTTTTGATGAAAGTTCCAAAAACACATGTAATAGGACCAAATCGGACACATTAGGTATCGATGTTTATATTACACCGCTATAGGAAACCAGTTGATAATGATTGTATATAGAACAACCGATGAAATAGATAGGTCACATATTGAGGGGGAAACTCAATATGTATAGGTCGATCCAAGACTCAAAGGACACCGATATCCCAAAGCCGAATGCTAGAAAAGAATGAAGATCGATCGATCCGATCTAGTCGATATCTCACCAAGTCATAAAGCTCAAACTCGGTATACTTGAAGATCGATGACTTCCGTAAGATCGGACGGAAGACCTACATCACCGAAGTCCGCTAGTTGAAGCTAAGTCAACCGCACGCGTGAAGACTCTATCGTGTGGACCGATCGGTTCAGACCGATCAAAGTCGACCACCGGTGAAATCGATGTTTCACCTAATCATACGCCTATGATCCGAACAAGAAGAATGTCAAGCGTGAGTTGGAAGAACATCACCGAAAAGTGAGTCTGCTATCCAATAAGAACAAGACACGATGATCGAGCCGCAATTCTGGATTTGATGCTACCTCTCCGTAATCGGCTACAAAGTACAAATTCACGCTTTTGGCCATGCCGCTCCTCGAAGCTCGTCACATCAAGCACGCAAGTCTACCAAATATAGCCGAAATTCAAATTGCTCTCCAACGGCTCTTTGATTTCAAGGTCTATAAATATGGGATCACACTTGAGTGAAAAACGGAAACGTTGAACAATCAAGAAGCTCAAGCTAATATCAGATTTCCGCACAAGAACACGAACAAGAAGATTAATTTTCATTAAGTGTTCATCCCATAAAGTTCTTAGCATAGAAATCTTTTCATCTAGTCAAGTAGGGCAACTTATACGCAAAGAAAAAGATTTCATAGTTGGAACCAAAACAATCTTACCCAAACCCCCAAGTTAGGTTAAGTTGTTTAGCAAGATTTCAGACTAGGGTTTCTAGTTCTGATCTCTGGGATCGGTTGAGTGTGAACTCCTTAAACATCTAGTTGGTGTACTGTGTTGGACTTACACATAAAACAAAGTCCAGTTGGTTAAGTAGGTGCCCCTTGTGATAGGGAAGAGTGGACGTAGGACTGGTTTGTTCGAACCACTATAAATCTTGTGTGCCTTTACCGCTTTGATTAACTGATTACACAATCGCACACAACCTTTAAAGCGCATACTTATTCCAAGTTGAGATCAGTTAGCACCAAACTTCTGATCTGATCAAACCTGACACTTCAGTCAACTGATTAAAAGATTAACTTTGGAATCTAATTTATCAAAATTAGTTTTTCACACGGGTAAAACTTAAGCTTCCGCACACATCAGTTAAACTGATAGTTACCGAACTGATCTGCCTTCAGGTGATCAGTAAGTTGGTTATCAGCCCAAACTGATTCACTCACACTCTAATCAGGTTAACTGCCCTCACACCTGATTTGCACAAAAGTTTTTCAGAAGTCTATTCACCCCTCCCCTCTAGATTTCTGCCCTCACAAAACCCGTTCGGGACCTACACTCTTCATCCCTTAAGTCAGTGCGAATGAGTTTATCCTCTCTGCAGGTCCGCTTCAGCACATCGAATGCACTATTGTAATCTCTTGGCTAAGACAAGCCAATCTGAGACTTACACATTAACTTCTACCAATAGACTGTTCGGGTTTATCTAGGTTGTGAAACACGCACTAGTTTACAAGGGACTGTTAATGTGATCTTCTGTGATCTGGTATCACCACGTTAACTACAATGTAACATGTGCTATTATATGAACGGTTTGCAATAAATATATATAACATTCAATCATATTTAAAGCAACAGTGATAAATAATTTATTTAAGTAAATAAGTGTTTATTACATAGGTTATACAAAGTAAAAGCATACTTTCACGTATAACCCCAACACCTGAGATGTACGCAGTGTATGGAACTCAACCTCCGAGGGGATCACTGCTTCTGTACCGAAAGCCATCAAGTATGGGGTCTCTCCAGTTGAGTTGCGGCACGTTGTCCTGTATGACCATAACACATCTTGCAGCTCGCTTGCCCATTTTCCCTTCTTATCTTCGATCTTGGCTTTCAATGTGTCTTTGATAATTTTGTTCACTGCTTTGACCTGTCCATTAGACTGGGGATGGTATGGGGTCGAGAAGAGCTTGGTGATTTTCCATTTCCTGAAAAGCTGTCGACCTTGAACCCATCAAATTGTTTCCCATTATCTGATATGATTGCTTGGGGTAGGCCAAATCTGCAAATAATTTTCCGCCAGATGAATTTAATGACGTGATCTTGATCTATGTTTGACAAATCTTCAGCCTCGGCCCATTTTGTGAAGTAATCCACCGCCACTAAAGCGTACTTCACTGAGCTCGGGGCTGTAGGAAGTGGCCCGATGACATCTATCCCCCACTTCGCAAATGGCCAGGGGCTGAGAATGTTGGAAAGTTCCTCCGGAGTGACTTTGATCGAAGGAGCATGATTTGGCACTTGTGACATCGCCTTGCAAACACGAGTGCGTCAGCTCGTAAAGTGGGCCAAAAGTATCCTTGCCTAATCACCTTATGTGAGAGCGATTGCCCCCCAGCGTGGTTTCTGCATACCCCTTCGTGTATATCATGGAGGATAACTTGGCCTTGTTCCTACGTAACGCACCGGAGCAATGGTATGCTAAAACCCCGCTTGTATAGCTCACCATTGACCAGGGTATACCTGACTAATCGGAGTTGTAGCTGCTTTACCTGAAGTCGATCCACTGGTAATGTCCCAGACATCAAGTAGTCGATGATAGGAGTCATCCAGCTCGAAGGGTGGGCATCGAGTGTAACGACCGTGGTGTTTTTAGTGGAAGGATGGGGGAGCTTAGTGAGGGTGACATCTTTCATCTCTGCCGGTCCCTCTGAAGTCGCAAGGCGTGCTAATGCGTCGGCTCGTGAATTCACGTCTCTTTGGACCAACTTGATGTGAATTTGATCAAACTTCAGGCACAGAGCTTTGACGACCTCTTGGTAGGCTGAGATCCTGTCATCCCTAGCTTCGTATTCTCCCGATACCTGGAATGCTATGAGCTGAGAATCGGTAAATACTTGGAGCCTTTTTATACCCATGGCTATGGCCATTTCCAGGCCGCTAATGAGCGCCTCATATTCTGCTTCGTTGTTGATAGCATTAAATTTGAAAGTGATGGTGTTCTGAAAAGACGTGCCATCTGGGCTAATCAGTACCACGCCTGCCCCTGATCTGTTGGCCATTGCGGAACCATCCACGTATAACTCCCAAGGCGGGCAGGTGTGGCCGCTATCTCCCGGTGGGAAGGTAAGTTCGACAAGGAAATCAGCTAATGCTTGAGCCATAATCGCTAGTCGTGGTGCGTATATTACCCCATACTACTCGACTTCAATTGCCCACTTGAGACACCACCTTGTTGTATCAGGTCGATGGAGTATGTTGCGTAGAGGCAAAGAGGTGAGAACTTTGACCTGATTATCGAAAAAATACGGCCTCAATTTTTGCACGCTCATGACTAGGGCGTAGGCTAATTTCTCCATATGGGGCTATCGTTGCTCTGTCTCGCTCAGTGTTTGACTTACGAAGTAAATGGGAAGATGATCCTGACCTTCCGCTTGCACGAGTACCGCGCTCAGAGCAGTTTCCGAAGTCGCCAGATATAGAAAAAGTTTTTCTCTAGGGACTAGTCTAGCTAGTATTCCGACATTGGCCAGGTAACTCTTGATCTCGTCGAGCGCTTCCTGGATCTCCGTGGTCCATTTGAACTTTGATTTCCTCCGGATTGTGTCGAACATGGGCTTACATTTATCCCCCATCCTGGAGATGAACATGTTCAAGCAGCTAGGCATCCGGTTAATTTTTGGACCTCCTTGACTGTTCTTGGTGCTCCCATGTCTAGGATAACTTGTATTTTGGCAGGATTTGTCTCTATCCCCCGCTTGCTAACCAGATGACCCAAGAATTTGCTTGACTCGACTCCGAAGTTGCATTTCTTGGATTTAGCCTCATGTTGTACCTTCTAAGGATCTCGAAGGTCTGGGCAAGGTGCATCAGATGATCTTCCTTTCGTAAACTTTTTACGATGATGTCATCCACGTATACCTCCATTGTCTTTCCGATCTGCTCGGCGAACATGTGGTTGACTAGTCTCTGATATGTGGCTCCAGCATTTTTCAAGCCGAAAGGCATCCTTTTCCAGCAATACATGTTCTTTTCGGTCAGGAAGGACATGTGTTGGCGGTCAGGTTCATGCATGGCTATCTGATGGTGTCCTACGAAAGCATCCATGAAAGTCATCATTTCATGCCCCGCTGTGTTATTGATCAAATGATCAATGTGCGGCATTGGAAAGAAATCTTTCGGGCAAGCCTCATTGAGGTCGGTGAAGTCGATGCACAGGCACCATATCCCATTTGACTTCTTCACAAGTACAGCATTGGCTACCCATCGCGGTTGTTCGGTTTGCATGATTAGATCATTATCCAGTAACTTTTTAACTTCCTCAGCAAGGGCAGCATACTTCTCCGGGCCGAACTTCCTCCTTTTCTGAGCTATAGGTCGCCGCATTGGATCAATGTGGAGACGGTGACACGCGACCTGAGGATCGATTCTGACCATGTCCTTGTGTGACCAAGCGAAAATGTCCAGGTTGTTCTTCAAGAAATCAATCACCTTGTGTTGGGATTATACTGAAAAGTATGCTTTTACTTTGTATAATCGAAACTGAATTCTCAGACTTATTTACTGAAATAAATTGTTTACCACTGATGCTTTAAATATGATTGAATGTTATATATATTTACTTGCATAAATTCTCAATAATTAATCACGTGTTACCAGAGTTAATTTAGTGATACCCGATCACGAAGATTAAATTAATAGTCCCTTTGTAACTATAAGTCGCCCATTCACGACCTAGATGGAAATGAACAACCATCGCGAAAGGTTGAGGTGTAAAGGCTCGAGATTGGTTTGTCTTGACCAAGAGATTACACTAGTGCATGATGATCTTTTGAATAGGACCCTCTGAGGAGGATAAATTCTTGAATCGAACAAGGAAGAATTAGACCTCGGTGGTTCGTTTGTTTTCTTAAACTTCGTCCCTTAAATAGGATCACGTGGGATCGGTAACTATTGCTTTGACTTATCATGGGTAGCGAATCAGAGAGAGATTCAATACTTTTTATCTTGGGCAATATTATTGGTCACATGTGATTGCTAAGATTTAATACGAAGAATCGTGTGCAAGTACGCTTGCTTGATTTGCCTTGGGAGGTTCATAAGTTTTATCATACCAAATCTTGCAAGTGGAATTAGTTTCCAGTATGGATAATAATGTTGAACCGTTCCTCGACCAAGGACAAAAGATATTAATTAACGGAAAGCTATTTCAGTGGCTTGAATTAATTAATGGGCTAGATAATCTTAAACACGGGAAATAATGACCGGGGAGCCATATTGATTTGTAATATGGGTTAAGATGGATAGTCTTGATATTAATTATGTAGTGGGATTAATTAATATTTATGGGCTTGAATTATATTGTGGCTCAATATTAGATATTCAAGATCCATTAGAAGGTCCAATCTTAATTCTCCTAAAGGCCCCCGAGTAGCCCAACATATAGTCCAATAACCTGAAAAAGGTGATTAAAATAAAATAAATATTGTTGCTTAATATTTTCTCTAATTTTCGAAAATTATGGATAAAAGAGGAGAAAGATTTTCTTTGAATTTTGTTATGGAATGAAGATATGTATTCTTGGAATACAAGATTATCTCATTAAATTCAAGAAATCTCCCCACTTGGTTATACATAGTGAAATTTTTCAAATTTTGGAAATATAATGGGCAAGAAAGATTTTCTTGATTTTCTTGAAAAGATATTATGGAAGATATGTATTTCTTGAAATACAAGAATATCTCATAAATTCAAGAAGATCCAAATCTTGGAATCTTGCACTTAATATTTTCGAAAATCTCCATAAAATAGAGGAGGTGGATTTTGTGGAATATTTTAATTATGGGAAAAAAAGAATATATGGGATATATTCAAGATTTCTTGGTGACCAAGAAAAAGTCTTTTTCCCACATTGAAAAAAACAAAAAATTTAGTTCACCCTCTCCTATAAATAGGGGATGATTAGTTCATTCCCAAGTACAATTCCATGTGCTGGAAATATTAGCAAATCCACGAAAGTGGTGCAACAAAGTTTATTTTTTCCTTTTGTTAATTGTTCGCGAGTATCCTTCCACCGGATTGTCGAGCAAGGGCTAAGGAATACTTGGGAAGTCCTTTTGGTTAGTCCGTCCGGCGAAGTCAATGCCATCCCGTCAAGGAGAATGCGTTCACGTAAACCCGTAGATTCCGCATGCGTAGGTTTTACGTGGCTTTTTATATGCATGATTTGTTGTTGCTATTATTATTTGAATTAATATAGGATTAATTCATGCTAGTAATAATTAAATTTGTATTTAAATATTCACCCCGAATAGATCTGTGCAACTCATTCCCCAACATCTTGGTCCTTAGATCGCTGGGTATTTTTGATCCAATAATCACTTCCAGCTCGGGCCGAGTTGGATCTACTTGAATTCTTTTGAGCTCCTCTCCGGGTATCACTCTGGGCCCTTCCACTCTTGGATCATCTATTTCAGCTTCAAGTATGAATTCCTTTGGTTCGGGACCCAACCTAGGATCGAGATCTTTGTGCTTTCTCTTGTTTGTCTTTTCATTGGTTAATTCGTTGTTTAGCATCATTACTTGATGGCCAGGTGCATGTATTGAATTAAAATAAGATAGAGAGTAAAGCAAACATCCTCTAGCATCCACTTGGTCACCTTTAACGGTGCCAACAATCCCACCCTTAGTGGGGAATTTTACACAAAAGTAATATGTGGAGGACGCAGCCTCAAATTCGTGTTCAAATGGCCTCCCGAGGAAACCATTGTAGGTGCTCGCGAGGTCAATTACAAGGAAATCTAAAATCCTAGTGTTCCTAACCTTTTCATCTATAGTGGACACCAGCTCCACAGATAGACGAATCATACCCAGAGGTTTGACAGTCGCGTTCCCAAGGCCTTTCACCGTGTGGTCACATGGGGTGATATACGCTTCGTAATTGCCGAGTTGGTCTAAGGTCTTTTTGAATGGAATGTTGCAAAAATCCCCACCATCGACCAGCAATTGACACACGGTGGTCCCCATGATGTTGGCCTTGATGACCAGCGGGTCGATGTTGGGGTATACGATCCTGGCCTTATCGACCTCCTCGAACTCGATCTTGCGAGTCTCTTCGGTGACAGCTAAGATGGGCAAAACCATTTTCTGGGCGTTCTCCATTGCCCTGATCTCCACCTTCATTCATCGTTTTGATGAGGAGGCCAAGAAGAGGCCCCCTATTGTGGCGAGGGGCAAAATGGTGTGGATTACGCGTCCTTCCGCACCTTCGGGCATTGGAGGCACATGTAGCTCGCCTCGGGCTCTTTCGTTCTCCCCGGACTTGTTCTCCCTGGCGAGGTGGATGATCTTGAGGTCGGCCCTGCCCATCACGACCGTTGGAGCGAGGGTTCGTGACAAATTCGTTCAGGCGCCCATCTTCGTAAAGCTTCCACAGCTGCTTCAAGAGATCCCTGCATTCACTGGTGTAATGCCCCTTCAGTGCATATGATAGTGGCAGAATTTGTTGGGGTTCTGCTTGCTTTTGTCCTTGATGGGGCGGGGAGCATGCAGCATGTCCCTCACTTGGATTTGGGTATATATATGCCCGTGTGTCATACCTAATGCCTCCATCAGCTTCACCAGAATGGACTCTTCAAATGGCTTAAAGCTACCGGGTGCCTTATACTGGCCCCCGGTTTTCTTGGAGTTCTTCTTGGGTTCTGCAACTTCTTTTGTCTCCGAGAGTCGGGACTCTAATAAATCCTTGGTTTGGATGAGATCGCTAGCACGCTTCCGAAAGTTGGCATAGCTGGAAGGGTAATCTGCAGTCATACGTCGCCAGATCTTGGTCCCCTTCCTGAGGCCGGAGACGGCTCCCATCAACTTAGCTTCATCCCCTATGGGATCACCCTCAATGATAAGCCGGTCGATCCTTTCGACATAAGAACGATCCAACTCGTTTTCCTCTTGGCGGGTGTTCATGAGTCGCTGAAGTTCTTTGGTCGGTATTTAATTATAATGACTTCGAACAATCGGGCGGTTGTTTGAAAAGATTCCACCGAGAAAGCGGTGATAACCGTACCACATGTGGTCACTGGTCATTCGTGTCGAATGGGAACCTACACTTTGTCGCGTCCGATGCCCCCATCGAGGCCATGTACGAATTGTATTTGGCCACATGGACTTTGGGATTCGTACTCCCGTTGTAGCGATCTAGAGCCGCTATCTTGATTTTTTCTTTGGTAGGGGCGGAGTAACTATCGGCCCCAATGGAGAGTCTGGGATGGTGAGGCCATCATTTGCTTTACGTGGAACCACCCTAGTCTCCAAACCTTTCCAACAATTGTTGGACAGACCTCGCCAGTGCGGCGACCAGCGCATCGCGCGGGTTGTTAGTCGCGTTCATCACGTGCCCCTGGCTCTAGTTGATTAAAGAGGCGCCAGGAATACCACCATGGTGCATGTTCAGGGCCATGATCAGGTCCTGCTCCACCTGTTCCGCGCGGCGTGGATGGGAATGGGCCTCGTCACCATCTTTCGCCGGAGCTTTTTGGGCCGCCTGGCTTCTGAGGTGGGTGGATACATTGTTCGACGCCGCTGGTCTTTCCAAAGTCCGATTAGTCCGGATGATGGCATGTTTGGCAGCATTGTAGGCTAATTGACCCGTGGATCGCCCCTTTTTGATCATGGGGCCTTTGCCTTTGGATGTTCCAACATTGTGAACAATCTTCTTGGCCAAAGGCTGATCCCCCTCGCCCTCCATGAATAGGCGCTTCTTGTTGAGGACAGCAATGACCGCCCTGGCATCCACGGGAATCTGAACCAGGTTCCACCAGTCGGGCGAGCTAGCCGAAGCTGCCCGGTGGGTGCGGTGGGAACTCTGTGATGCTTCAATGCCATCACGTGCATCCACTTCATTGGGTAGGGGATTGTTTCCTTGGTTGGCCGCCATTGCTATTTCTTTCGAAAGATGGGCTTTTCTAGAACTGGATTAGTTCCTCAAGAAAATGAATTAAATTATTCCCACAGACGGCACCAATTGTTGTAACTAGCTAAATCTGCCTGAATTTAATCAAGTAAAATAGCTAAAAATGGCCAAAAGCAATAAAGGATAACACGCAAATTGGTGACCCGGTTCGTCCTTTGAATCAGACTACGTCCGGGGGCGTCTAAGCCAGGTATAAGTGTATAATATGTTTGCCTAGAATACTAAGGTGTTCAAATGTGACCTTGTTGGTTTATTTATACAACATATCCCACCTTTAAGACGGGGAATTATACAAGGAAAGATGCCCCTTTGGTGCCTTCAATCTCGCAAGTCGTCTGCATCCTCGGTTCGATTTGAGGTCGCCCCTTTAATGAGCGCCAATCGGGGAATGGAGTACCCGGATGGATTGGTTGGCTTGTTGTATGCTTTCCTTATTTGGTCATTATTGTCCTTTACATGCTATAGGTCAGGCTCCGACCTAGATGTCGCAAGTGCACGTCGCGTTGTGATCTCTGATTTTCACTTAAGTCGCTACGCGACCTCCCTGTTTATGCGATTTGGGCGCTTCGACTTTTAAGGCGACCTCCCTTTGTTGACGTCACCTCGAAGTGTAAGACTCTTTGACTTGTATCTGTGGGGTTCGTGGGACAGTGGTTTATTCCATGCTACAACAGGAGAAAGCTCAAAAAATGATCTCCGATCAGGCCAAATCACTGATCGCTGCCCATAAGGTGCAGAAGAAGCTGGAGGTTGCCAAGGCCGACTTGACCAAGAGGGTTTCCGAGCTTGAGGGCCAGTTGAAGGAGGTCGAGGGATCGCTCGGGGAGGAGAGAGAGATTGTTGCCCGACTGAAGAGGGAGTTGACCGGCAAGGATGTCGAGGTAGGGGAGAAGCTGGCCACCAAAGACGCACTCTTCAAGTGGACTAAAGAGAATAATGCTAACTTAGCCTATGTCATGGCGGTCGCAGGTGCCATCCGTGCTGTTCGTTGGAAGAATCTCGATGTCGACCTCACCGATATTGTGGCTGAGCTCACCGCGTATGTCCACAACTTCCCCCTTGATCCCGACGTCGTGCTGGAGATTAAAGATCTAGAAGAAATGGGCATTGATTTGTCCTTCTTCCCCAATCAGAGCCGGATCGTGCACCCCACTCCCGACCCGGATGAGACACAGTCGGGAGATTTTGAGGTGGTCCTCGAGACCCAGACGGGCGAGGTCGGAGGCCAAATGGAGGTGGCTGGGGCATCGGATTATTAGTGTTAGTGTTCTAGAGATAATCCTTTATAAGGACATAATACTCAGATAATATTCTGTATTGGTTTAATATTATTATTTTTTAATATTAAATGTATGGCGTTACACTCATTAGAATATTATGTTTGATTGTTTGCATTTATTCTTATATGTGTTCCCTTGAGTCACTGTTGTCATTGAGTGAGTGAGAACTCAGATGACTTAGGCATGATTCTTAAATAGCCCCAATCAAGGATCATCAAGAAAGGGATATTGATGATGCAATGGAGATTGGTGTGCGATCTGCATCATACTCTTAGAGAGTGTAGTAAGATCTCACTTACTACGAGATACTAGGTATCTCATGATGGATGCACAAATACCTTAGAGGTATTGGTATACCCATCCGAGAAACCTGTTTGATGTAGTTCCACTATATGTGTCTACGGGTGTCTCGGTTAGTGGGAGCAATGAGATACTCCTTAGACTTGAGGTCAATGCGCACGACATGTGTGGAGTGGTGAACTTTGACCATGAATGATGCTTGCACCCTTCCATGAGTATATATGGCTTGGATTGGGTTTATCACGAAGTGCATGTGCGTGGTAGTTGAGCCAAGAAAAGGATTCATTCCTCAAAGTGGATTTAGAGAGAATACTCATCTTCTCATCATAATTGGATCAAAGTCATTGGCCAATGCACGTCAACTTGGACTTTGTGGCCAAGTGTGACATAAGTGATCAATTAGTGATTTGAGATAAAGTGATTAAGTTGTTTGAATAGACACTTCATCATGTTCAAGACTAATCGAGTATTCGTGAATGAAAGGAGAAAATCGTAATAGCCCACGTTACAGTTACAGGTAATTGCATATTTCTCACAACGTACCTCATATATTGAGAATGTCTGATTTATTGACTAGGGTTCAATTAAGGCCGTTAGTTTGACTAATCGCTCGATGTATGAGAGCCTATGGGTCACACAACAATTAGTTCCATTTTACGGATTATAGTTGGTTGATTAAATGTTAAATTGGATTTAATATTTAATTTATGGAGAAGTAATTAATAATAGATTAATTTGGAATTAATTATTATTAATATTTAATTAAATTGGATTTAATTAAATAAGAATTCCCAATAATTATATTTGGAATATAATTGTAGGTTTTAATGTATATGGAAATAAATAGTAGAGATTTTCATATAAGACATTTAAATCCGTAGAGATTTATATTTAGGGAATTAAATTAAAAGGAATTAATTTAATTCAAGTTCAGGGTTTTTATTTCCCTAATTGGGCTAGCTTAAGATTTAAGTTGGGCCTCCCTATATATACAAGCTCTTGGGAATTCACAAACAACGTTACTTCATATTTTCTCCATAAGATCTAGAGTTTGGATTTTCCTAGTAAATCTGTCTTGGGATTCAACGCTGGCAAATCCGTGCAAGTTTGTAATTGGGGATTACGTGGATACCGTAGTAGAGGAATCTGTACTCGAGTTACTGTAAGATTTCTCGTTATGATTATTGTAATCTGTATACAATTAATTGTTCGTTGTTAGTGAACTTTAATTTCCGCTACGCATGTGATTACGTGTTTTACGTGCCTCTATTTTCCAACAGTGGTATCAGAGCTCCAGGCTCTTATTTTTAATTGCATATCAAAATTGATTCTTATAAAAATAATTTTTTTATTTAATTGATGGGGCACGACTGATTAGATCAATCGCACCCCCTTTTGTTTGCTTTATTTCGTTCGTTGTGATTGGTTCATCCTCTCTACCCAGATTAGGGTTTCCCTCGGGGATTCCCTCTGCCTCCATCCGCAGAACCTCGATTCGACCGACAGCGCTATGCCGCGTCGCGGAGACCGGTGCTAGACACCCGCCTCGCGTCGTGCGTGGTAGCCCGCGGTGCGAATCGCGACGGCCCGCCGCTCTCTGCTCCGATGCGATATTGCCTTGGAGGCGATTCGCTCTGCTCGCTCGCGGTGCTCCGTCACCGGCGCTGCAACGTGACCTCTTTTCGCCCTTGCTCGTGTTGCGGTGGCTCGCCACCTATTCCCTCCAATTTCGTCTCGCGACCGCTTGCGTGCTTTCAGAACTTGGCCGGCGTGCCCGTTTCTATGCGCATTAGGGAGGCGCGTCGCCGGATTTGGGAAGAGTCAGTGGCGACGCGCCGCCTACTCGACCCTTTCCCGTCGCTTCCAATCTGGTTTCGAACCAGATTCAAACAAGGGGTGTTGCAAAGCCCAAACCCCTTCTGATATGCTCGTCGTGGTGGCGAGTCGCCCGCATGCTGGGCATGACGTTGGCGACTCACGTCGCCTCGATGGTTGTGCGCCACCGCGTCGCTACTGTTGCCCGATGTTGATTAGTTGTGAACCTGATATCGATCCTATTTCTTAGTTCCTATTTTCGATTTGATTAATTTGATAAGATTGGGATTATAGAATTTGGTTAATTTGGGGTTTGGAAAATTCGGATTGGATTCGATTTGGGAGGGTGATGATGTGGGGGATGTTTTACAAATTTGATTTGAGACAGGCTCTCCCGTGCAAAATACCAAAATTTGCACCTGAGCCCCCGATAAATAAATAAACTAATAAATTTTTTATTTTTTTTAATTTTATTCAATTTAATTCTGAAACTAAAATTGGTTGGACCAAAACGATTAATTGGATTAATCCTTTTTTTAATTGAAAATTAAAATTCATTTTAAAGGTTTTATTAAAACCCACTGTTAACCTGTTTACTCGTTTAAATTCGTTAACTTTTTACGTCCGCATTATAACTGTTTGGGTAGGCGGCACCCAATAACTGTCGGACCGTATTTATTGTTTGGGTAGACGGCGCCCATATAAGTGTTAGTCCGTATAAAATCTTGTTTGGGTAGGCGGCGCCCAATAATTGCTCAAATATGATATAGATTAACATGATGGATCTCGATTAAGCAATTAATACCCCGCCTTTAAAAATGTTCCTCACTAAAATATGGTTTTCTCATTAACTTTATAAGATGTCTTCCATCGAAATTAAAAGTAAACCGGAGATTTCGTTCCAATGAGTACTTAAAGACCCTCGTCTTTTGCTCGGATCTACATCTAATGGGACTTTTATTGGGACATGAAAATGTCACCGCTTGATGGTTGTAAACCAGCTTAACTTTGTTTTGCTAGCCCTCGCGGGGAACAAAGGGTAAGTGACATCAGTCGAACTAGGTTCGACAAACTAGGAGTTGCAATCTGGCAATTGGTTTGGAGACCTACCAGTTATGCTGTCATAATGATCAGCCCTTGCTGGGATTATGATAGTAGTAATGTGGATCCTAGTCCGTTAAGATTTATATTAGATATAAATTCGTACTTTTCCGATGAGGTCGTTAAGTATGTGAAAATAATGGAGACAAAATAAATTGAAAGGCCATGTTTATTTTGATCGCTGAATATTGATCATAGGAATTATGTGTTTTAATTCCCGTTTTATTTTATTTCTCTAGGATTGTTGAAATGAATAAGTTGTCATTGAGAAGCGTTTTGGAAACGAACAAGTTGGCTGGGCCAAACTTTCTCGACTGGCACCGAAACATTCATTTGGTGCTCAGGCAAGAGAAGATTGAGTACGTGTTGGACACGCCAATCCCTGCTACCCCTGAGGCTGGTACTGAAGAGGCTGAAGCGTTCGACGCTGCAGCCCAAAAGAAGTATCAAGAGGATGCTTCCTAGGCTCAGTGTGTTATGCTACTCGGAATGACTCCCGAGCTGCAAAGGCGGCATGAGAAGATGCTTCCCTTCGAGATGATTAAGCATATGAAGGATCTCTTTGATTCTGAATCTTGTTCTGAGATTTATGAAGTGATGAGAGATCTGTTTAGATGCCGATTGTCCGAGAGAGGGAAGGTTTCTCCTCATGTATTGAAGATGATAGGGTTAATCGAGAAACTTGGTCGTCTGGGCATTGAGCTCAAGACCAATGTTGTTGTTTATGTCATTCTTCAGTCGCTTCCCGATTCATATTCAAGTTTCATAGTAAACTTTAATATGAATAAGATGGAATCGACCATGCCCGAGATGCATAACATGCTCAAGACTTTTGAGTCCTCCACTGCTAAAGAGAAGCCCGTACTCATGATGAGTGCCTCTACTTCTTCTGTTCCAAAAGGAAAGAAGAAGCGGAGAGGCAAGGCAAAGAAAAACTCTAAGACTAGCTTCCTTAAGCCCAAAGGTGGAATTCAAAAGAAGGATAGGGTGGACAAGGATGTATGCCTACTGTAAGCAGAAGGGGCGGAAGAAGGACTGTAAGGTTCTAGCAGCTGAAAAGAAGACATAAGGTGTCTCAGCCACTGGAACAGGTATGTTTGTTATTGAGATAAACATGTCCACAAATGATACTAACTGCTGGGTATTGGATACCGGTTGTGGCTCACACATTTGTACTAATGTGCAGGGTCTCAAGCATAGTAGGGCAGTTAGGCCGGGTGAAGTCGCCCTACACGTTGGGAATGGAGCAAGAGTTGCTGCTGAACGTGTTGGTGTTTATGTTTTAGACTTACCTTCTGGTTTTAGACTTGAACTAAATAATTGTTATTTTGTTCCTTCTATTACCCGCAACATTATTTTTATTCCGATGTTGAATATTGAAGGTTTTTCCTTCCATTTTGCAAATAATAATTGTTATTTTTCGCTTAATGGTGATGTGTATGGAAATGCTCCTTTATCTAATGGTTTATATTTGTTGCATTGTGGACATAACATTCTTAATATACAAAATAAACGACTCAAACTTAGTAATCATGAAAACCCGACTTACTTGTGGCATTGTAGGCTAGGTCATGCAAATGAGAAAAGGATAGCAAGGTTAATAAAGTTAGACTACTTAACCCCATTCGACTTTGAGTCTTATGGTAATTGTGAATCCTGTCTCAAGGGCAAGATGATCAACAAACCCTTTTCTGGGAAAGGGGTTCGTGCCAAAGAAGTTCTAGAGTTGATCCACAGTGACGTTTGTGGACCACTGCCCACTCTAGCTAGGGGTCAATTTGGCTACTTCATTACTTTTACTGACGATTTCTCTAGATTTGGGTATGTGTATCTAATGAAACACAAGTCCGAATCGTTTGAGAAATTCAAGGAGTACAAAGCTGAAGTAGAGAAACATCTTGGTAGAGTATTAAGACTCTTCGATCAGATCGAGGAGGAGAATATCTTAGCCATGAATTCATTGATTATCTGAAGTTGCATGGAATCCAATCACAATGGACTCCTCCTGGTACACCCTAAATGAATGGAGTGTCCGAGAGGAGAAACCGAACCCTGTTAGACATGGCAAGGTCCATGATGAGTTTCTCCTCCCTTCCGACATTCTTATGGGGATACGCACTCCAAACCTCAATCTACATTCTGAATATAATTCCATCCAAATCAGTTGAGCATACGCCATACGAGTTATGGCATGGCAAGAAGCCAAATTTCTCTCACATTAGAACATGGGGTTGCCCCGCGTTTGTGAAGAAAATGCTCACTGACAAGTTGGAATCAAAAGGTGAAAAGGGTTATTTTGTGGGATATCCTAAGGAAATTAGAGGATATTATTTTTATCTACCTCAGAAACAAACAGTGATTGTTTCAAGGCAGGCTAAATTCCTTGAAGAAGACTACGTCTTCAAGGAACAATGACTTAAGACGATAGAACTTGAAGAAATTCAAGAACCACAACTTAATAAGGAGACTAATGTCTTGTCAAAGAAACATGACAAAGAATCAGTTGGAGCATTCAGCAGCTCACATGTTGGAAGTTTATCACTAAGTGATCCTCTTTCAGCCAGTGGGAGAGTAATTGGAGTTGCATTGCCCGAGCAACGAACTCCAAGTGGGCTGAATGAGAACAGCATAGTTCAAACTCTCGCCCAAGAGGCATCCGGAAGTGCTCAAGGAGCATCCGAAAGTGTCGCTCTTAAGGTCTCCCCGGTCGACGATGAAATTTTCGCCGCACCACAAAATTTTCACGATCAGAATGTGTAGCCTGAGCAACCACAACTCCGTAAGTCCACTAGAGTTCGTAATCCACCCACAAGATATTATGGTTTCCTCGTAGAGGAGCATGATGATGTGGAGATCCCGGATAAGGACTAACCTAGAACTTACATTGAGGCAACATTAGATGTTGACTCAAAGAAGTGGCATGAAGCCATGAAATCCGAGATGGACTTGATGTACGTCAATCAAGTTTGGGACTTGGTTAAATTGCCGAAAGGGGTTAGACCCATAGGTTGCAAGTGGGTCTTCAAACGGAAGACCGATGCAAATGGCAAGGTACAAACCTACAAAGCTAGGTTGGTGGCGAAGTCAACGCGAAGGCATTGACTATGACAAAACTTTCTCACCAGTTGCTAAGATTAAGTCCATTCGAATTTTACTTGAGATAGCAGCACACCTAGATTATGAGATTTGGCAGATGGATGTCAAAATAGCTTTCCTCAATGGCAACATTGATAAGGAAGTGTTCATGACTCAACCTGAAGGTTTCATATCAAAACCAAAATCTAATCTTGTGTTCAAGCTTAAACGGTCCATTTATGGATTGAAGCAAGCTTCTAGGAGTTAGAATATCCGATTTGATGAAGCTGTCAAATCATTTAACTTCGTCAGAAACTCGGAAGAGCCGTGCGTCTATCAGAAATGCTGTGGGAAGAATATTGTATTCATAGTTGTGTATGTCGATAACATACTCATTATGGGAAAAATATCCCACTCATGCAGTCCGTGAAAGAATGGCTGTCAAGGACCTTCATGATGAAGGATCTTGGAGAAGTCTGCTGCATCTTAGGGATCAAGATCCATAGGGATGGATCCAAAAAGATGTTGGGGCTATCGTAGTCCACCTACGTAGACAAGGTGTTGAAGCGATTTGCGATAGAGAACAAGAGAGGTTCTCTACCGACATGTCATGGGATAAAGTTGTCTAAGAAGGATTGTCCTTCTATAGAAGCTGATATCCAGCGCATGAAGGATATACCATATGCATTTGCAATTGGATCCATCATGTACCATGACTTGTACAAGGCCATATGTGGCCTTTGCTGTCAGCACTACTGGTAGATACCAACAGAATCCGGGTGAACCCCACTGGATTGTTGTCAAGAACATTCTTAAGTACCTCAGACGTACTAAAGATTGCTTTCTGGTCTACGGAGGTCAGTCAGAGCTAGTCGCGACCGGCTATGCTGACGCAAGTTTCCAATCCGATTGTGATGATTACAAGTCACAGTCGGGCTATGTCTTCGTTCTTAATGGTGGGGCGGTTAGTTGGAATAGTTCCAAGCAAGATACTACCTCTGATTCAACAACCGAAGCTGAGTACATTGCTGCGGCGGAAGCTGCCAAAGAAGTTGTCTGGATAAAGCAGTTCTTAAATGAACTAGGGGTAGTTCCGAGTGCCAGCAGTCCAATAAAGTTGTATTGTGACAACACTGGTGCGGTTGCGCAAGCTAAGGAACCGAGATCCAATAACAGAAATAAGCATGTACCGAGGCGTTATCACTTGATTAGAGAGATAATCACTAGAGGAGAGATAGAATTAGAACGTGTCCCCACGGAGGATAATCTGGTTGATCCTTTCACCAAGGCTTTGAGCGTTCATGTACACACTAGACATTTTGATGATCTAGGGGTTAGGTATGTAGGTGATTGACTCTAGTCCAAGTGGGAGATTGTTAGTGTTAGTGTCCTAGAGACAATCCTTTGTAAGGACATAATACTCAGATAATATTCAGTATTGGTTTAATATTATTATTTGTTTAATATTAAATGTATGGCGTTACACTCATTAGAATATTATGTTTGATTGTTTACATTTATTCTTATATGTGTTCCCTTGAGTCACTGTTGTCATTGAGTGAGTGAGAACTCAGATGACCTAGGCATGATTCTTAAATAGCCCCAATCAAGGATCATCAAGAAAGGGATATTGATGATGCAATGGAGATTGGTGTGCGATCTGCATCATATTCTTAGAGAGTGTAGTAAGATATCACTTACTACGAGATACTAGGTATCTCATGATGGATGCACAAATACCTTAGAGGGTATTGGTATACCCATCCGAGAAACTGTTTGATGTAGTTCCACTATATGTGTCTACGGGTGTCTCGGTTAGTGGGAGCAATGAGATACTCCTTAGACTTGAGGTCAATGCGCACGACATGTGTGGAGTGGTGAACTTTGACCATGAATGATGCTTGCACCTTCCATGAGTATATATGGCTTGGATTGGGTTCATCACGAAGTGCATGTGCGTGGTAGTTGAGCCAAGAAAATGATTCATTCCTCAAAGTGGATTTAGAGAGAATACTCATCTTCTCATCATAATTGGATCAAAGTCATTGGCCAATGCACGTCAACTTGGACTTTGTGGCCAAGTGTGACATAAGTGATCAATTAGTGATTTGAGATAAAGTGATTAAGTTGTTTGAATAGACACTTCATCATGTTCAAGACTAATCGAGTATTCGTGAATGAAATGAGGAAATCGTAATAGCCCACGTTACAGTTACAGGTAGTTGCATCTTTCTCGCAACGTACCTCATATATTGAGAATGTCTGATTTATTGACTAGGGTTCAATTAAGACCGTTAGTTTGACTAATCGATCGGTGTATGAGGGCCTATGGGTCACATAACAAGTAGTTCCCTTTTACGGATTATATTTGATTGATTAAATGTTAAATTGGATTTAATATTTAATTTATGGAGAAGTAATTAATAATAGATTAATTTGGAATTAATTATTATTAATATTTAATTAAATTGGATTTAATTAAATAAGAATTCCCAATAATTATATTTGGAATATAATTGTAGGATTTAATGTATATGGAAATAAATCTTAGAGATTTTCATATAAGGCATTTAAATCAGTAGAGATTTATATTTAGGGAATTAAATTAAAAGAAATTAATTTAATTCAAGTTTAGGGTTTTTATTTCTCTAATTGGGCTAACTTAAGATTTAAGCTGGGCCTCCCTATATATACAAGCTTTTGGGAATTCACAAACAACGTTACTTCATATTTTCTCCATAAGATCTAGAGTTTGGATTTTCCTTGCAAATCTGTCTCGAGATTCAACGCTAGCAAATCCGTGCAAGTCTGTAATTGTGGATTACGTGGATACCGTAGTAGAGGAATCTGCACTCGAGTTACCGTAAGATTTCTCGTTATGATTATTGTAATCTGTATGCAATTAATTGTTCGTTGTTGGTGAACTTTAATTTTCATTGCGCATGTGATTACGTGTTTTACGTGCCTCTATTTTCCAACACGGATATGGTCCCCCCTTATGAACGGGCCACAACTGGCCTCTAGGGGAGGTGTTTATCAGCCCAAGACTAGGGAGACGAGATTCCCACATATCCATCAGTGTTATTCAGCAGCAATTAGGTGGGCAGCCTTTGAACATAGTTAGTGGTGGTGCTGATGGGTTTCTGGATGTCTTCAAGAATGATAACATCAAGAATCCCGATAAGAAAAAGGAGATTGAGAAGTTGTTGTACCCCATCTCCAACAATACGTTCGATCAGCATCCCCCGAAGTCTATTGTTGTCTATAAGTCGTCTAGGACTTGGGTCTTTGGTAAATTGCTCGTTGCTCTAGTATCAAGATGTACCTTTACTTTTCTGTTGGCTTTTGGCCGCCTGATGTAATTTGCCTCCGGGCTCTCTGATGTACCGAACTTCGAGTCTTTGTCATTAATGAAACCTTTTATCCAATCATTGTGCCGACTTGATTTCCTTATGAGACTTTTAATTGTGCATACATTTTTATCGTCTTATTGTCGTTGCGATTTTCATAAATGTTTTGTGCTTAGTTTAGTCGTCTTACAAAGTTGGGGGAGGGCCGCATCTTAAAGGATGGCGACCTCGCCTCAAATATATCGAAAGTTCATCCTTAGAGAGGTCGATATTTTATGCACCGGACCTTCTTAGGTTCAACACAATATTGATCAGAATCAAGAATTCCTTATTATCGACTTGTATGATATATTTACAATAAAAAATAGGACCTCGAATCTACTGGAAGTATTTTTTCAAGTGTGATGCATTCCAAGGATATTGGGCTTTTATGCCTTCAGGGTCCTCATGTTGGGGTTATACTGAAAAGTATGCTTTTACTTTGTATAACCAAACTGAATTTTCTTATTTATTTACTGAAATAAATTATTAATCATTCTTGCATTTAAATATGAATGAATGTTATATATATTTATTGCAAACCCGTTCAATAAGTCAGTATGTATTACGTTGTAGTTAATTTGGTGATACCAGATCACGGATGATCAAATTAACAACTACTCGTAATTAAGTACAAATTCACAACCTAGATGGAAATGAACAAACCATCATGAAAGATATAAGACTCAGATTGGCTTATCTTGACCAAGAGATTATACTAGTGCATTTGGATGCGCTGAATAGGACCTACATGAGGATAAATTCTTCGGTACTGAATATACAAGAATTAGACCTCAGTGGTGTGTTATTTCTTAATCTCCGTCCCTTAAATAGGATCGTGTGAAATTAATAACTATTGCTTTGACTTATGGGCGATGGGGAGCCGGGGCGCGGATAAGGGCGATGGGCGACGGGAGGCCGAAAGTGCGGCAGACGGGCGCTAAGCCAGGCAGCGCCGCCTGAGTGGGCAATGGGGCGCGGGACCTCGGGCTCACTTACGTCCGGGCAATGCCTCACAAGGCCGAGGCCGACAGGGCGGGATGGCCGATGGCCGGCCGATCGGCGTGCGCCTAGGCGCACGCGACTCGCATTCCGGGTCGTGAGCTACTCATTTTCCGGACGTCGTCCTAACCCAAGACGGAGGACACTCGTTAAAGAATTGTTGCGGATTCAGTGGGAGCCTTTCGAGATGAACGATGAAGGTAAAAGAATAGACGATTTCTCGAGATCAAGATATGAAATTTAAACCATGACAGTTGGATATATGTGCCCAACTTGATTTATTTTATCTTGATGCTTGTTTTAAATTCGTGCTATTTTATTTGTTAAATGTATTTGCATGATTTAAAATTGTCTAAAGAAAATCTCACTTTCGAAAATTACTAAGTATGCTTTAATTGACAAATTTTATTCCGGATAATAAAATTACGTCAATATTGACCTCCATGATTTATTTATTTGTGAATTTTTTTGGAGAAATTTTCCCAACGGAACGGCTAAAAGATGGTTTTCACATGAATAAATTCTCAAAAGGATGATTGTGAATTATTATTAGTGGCGACGATGACCCTCCCAACGAGGCTCGTTCAAAATGAAGTAATAGTTCTGTATTTAATCATGGTTATTACTTAGGTATAAAATTGATATGCATATACTTCTCCGAAGTCCCTGTCAATTTTATATTGGTCAAGTGGGAGCCGACTATTAATTTTGAATTAAAGGTTTGTAACTGTTCCTGTTTGTAACCTGCTTGAATGTGGTTAAATAGACAGATCACCCAGCGTGACCTATTTAAACTGTTTTGAGATGTCGGCTGATGCAAATTCATATTGTTTTGATATTTTGATATGAATAATGTGATCGAATTATGTGATAAATTTGTGCTTATACAAATTGTTATTTATTTCAGTTCAGCATGTCGAAACCTTTTAATCTACTAAAATATATGCTCAAAGAAACAACTTACTGGTGATAACTATATCGTTTGGAAATGAAAAATGAAAATTGTCCTTGGTTCACCGAAGCACATTTGGGTTCTAACGACACCTAAACTTAGCAAACCAACTGAAAGATCAACTGATGCGGAGAGATCTTTGTATAATGACTGGGAGCATACCAACAGACCTGTGAAATGTATAATCCTGACATCTATGTCTGAAGATTTGAGATACATTCACGAAGGGGTTGAATCTGCTGCGGAAATTATGCAAAGCCTCGAAGACATGTTTTTAACAGAACACCGCATGATCAATCAGTTTAATCGTGATGGCGTGGCGATGCTGCATATGACAGAGGGAACACCCGCGAGGGACCATGTTCTCAAGGTCAAGCGTCATTTTGACAAGCTTGCTTATCTCGGTGCTAAGTATAGTGATGAGGCTTAGGTCGACTTTGTGTTCCTAACTCTTCCAAAATTCTTCGATGAATTTTATTGTAGTTATGTGATGAGTGATCACATGTTGACTATGGAAATTCTACCAGAAGTTTTGGAGACGATAGAGAAGCATTTGGGACAAAAGGACCAAGCTTTGGTGACTAAAAATCTCTTATCAAAATCTAGGCCAATGGAAGGCAAGATTGATGAAGAAATAAATTTGTCGCAACCAAAGAAACCTCAACACAAAGAACAGTAGAGATAAGACGGTCAAATGGGTGGGTGTCAGAAAGAATCCAAAGGGGAAGTGCTTTATATGCGGTGAGAAAGGACATTGAAGGTCTGCCTGTCCCAAGCCTAAGAGGAATGGGAAGAAAGGTAATTCTCACGCACTAGTTGTTGAAACTTGTTTAGCGGCGTATGCTACCCACTCGTGGGTAGTGGATACGGGATCCACTGATCATGTTTGTTTCACATTACAGGGGTTAAATTGACCCGGCAACTTAGTGGAAGTGAGATCCTCATCACACTGGGTGATGCTACGAAAGTAGCAGCTGAAGCAATGGGAGACGTGCACCTGTCTCTTGAAGACAAAACTTTAGTTTTAAGAGATGTTCTTTACATTCTTGTTTTTCGTAAAAACCTTATTTCAGTTTCAAAACTATTTATTGATGGATATTCTGTTCGTTTTTCTAAACAAGTTACTGTTTTTCGTAACGATGTGTTTATCTGTCATGGAACGTTGCGGAACAATCTCTATACTATTAATTGTGCACACCACTCACAAAATGCATCTTATAACACATCGACTATTTCAAACAATAAGAGAAAATGTTCAGAAAAGGTGAACGAGACACTTCTTTGGCATCTAAGATTAGGTCATATTAATCTAAATAGGATCCAAAGGTTGGTGAAAGATGGTTTATTGTCGGACCTACAGATGGAACCATTTCCAACATGCAAACCATGTTTGGAGGGTAAAATGACCAAGAGGGCATTTGGAGCCAAGGGGAATAGAGCCACAGAAGTGTTGCAAATCGTTCACACTGACATGTGTGGTCCAATGTCAACCAAAGCTAGAGGTGGTTATGAGTATTTCGTGACATTCACTGATGATTACTCAAGGTTCGGATACATTTTCCTGATGAAACACAAATCGGAAACCTTTGATAAATTCAAAGAGTTCAAAGCCGAAGTGGAGAATCATATGGAAAAGAGTATCAAGTTTCTACGATCTGATCGTGGAGGTGAATACCTCAGCGATGAGTTTTTGAACTACCTGTCAGGCGAGGGCATTGTTTCCCAGTTGACTGCACCCGGAACCCCTCAACAAAACGGGGTTGCAGAACGAAGAAACAAAACACTCTTAGAAATGGTCAGATCCATGATGAGTTATTCAGATCTTCCCAAGTCATTTTAGGGTTATGCCTTGGAAACAACGGCTTATATTCTAAACTTGGTATCATCCAAATCGGTTCCCAAAATCTCTAAAGAGTTGTGGGTTGGGCGCAAGTCCAGTCTGAGACATCTTAGGATTTGGGGGTGTCCGGCATACTTGCTAGACAAGGAAGCCGGTAAGTTGGATGCACGTTCGAACTAAGGTTGTTTATAGGATATCCCATGGGAACGAAAGGGTGTATGTTCTATGGTCCCGAAGATCAAAAAGTGGTAATAAGTACGCACTTTAGATTTTTGGAAGAAGACTTTATGAACAATAGAAAGCCCAAAAGTGAGATTACCTTAGACGAAATAAGAGGGCAAACTCCTATACCAAATGTACAAGTTGATATACCAAGCGTCACACCAACACAACCGGAACCTCGACATAGTGGGAGGGTTGTTCGACAACCTGAGAGATTCATGGGGATAGGAGAATCTTCGGATTTGGTCCCCGGGGATAATGAATCAGACCCCTGGTTCTACAAGGAGGCGGTCCAAGATAAGGATTCTGAATCCTGGCAAACTACGATGGAAGCCGAGATGGGCTCAATGGATCATAATCAAGTGTGTGAGCTAGTGGAACCACCCAGTGGGGTAAAACCCATTGGATTCAAGTGGGTCTACAAGAGAAAAAGAGGACCGGACGGGAAGGTCGAGACCTTTAAAGCTAGGCTTGTGGCAAAGGGATACACTCAAAAGAAGGGTATCAACTATGAAGAAACCTTTTCGCCTGTAGCTATGCTTAAGTCCATCTGTATTCTCTTGGCAATAGCTGCGCATCTAGATTTTGAGATCTGGCAAATGGAAGTCAAGACAGCTTTCCTTAATGGGAGTCTTGACGAGGAAATCTATATGCAACAACCCGAGGGTTTCATCACGAAAGGCCAAGAGCACCTTTTTTGCAAGCTAAGGAAGTTCATTTATGGACTAAAGCAAGCATCTCGGGCTTGGAACCAATTTTTTGATCATGTAATCAAGTCTTATGGGTTTGATCAAAACGAGTTTGAAAGTTGTGTGTATAAGAAGTGTGACGGAACTGCCTTGGTATTATTAGTACTATACGTAGACGATATTCTGCTCATCGGAAACGATGTAAAGGTTTTGTCAGACGTAAGGGTATGGCTATCAAAACAGTTTGATATGAAGGACTTAGGGGAAGCCGATCATATTCTTGGGATCAAGATCACTCGAGATCGAAAGAAAAGAATGATCGGCTTATCGTAAGCTTCATACATAGACACTGTTTTGAAGCGATTCAGCATGCAAGATTCTAAGAAAGGTTTTGTACCCTTCAGGCACGGAATCCATCTATCGAAAAACATGTGTCCCAAGACACAAGGGGAGATAGATGACATGAAAGGCATTCCTTATGCGTCGGCAGTAGGGAGTCTTATGTATCCAATGTTGTGCACGAGACCAGATATTTGCTACGTCGTTGGCATGGTAGCGAGATATCAAAGTAATCCCGGAAGTCAACACTGGACTGCAGTAAAGAACATTCTAAAGTATCTGAAAAGAACTCGGGATAGAATGTTGGTTTACCAGTTGGACAGTTTGTTTCCAGTCGGATACATGGACTTGGATTTCCAATCAGATATAGATTCCAGAAAATCTACCTCGGGTAGTGTGTTTTGTCTGGGGGAGGAGCTGTAACATGGAGAAGCGTTAAGTAAAAATGCATCACATATTCTACCATGGAAGCCGAATATGTAGCTGCTTGTGAAGGAGTGAAAGAAGTGGTGTGGCTCAAGAACTTCCTAGTGGACTTGGACGTTGTTCCGAATTTGCCCAGCACAATCACGGTTTTTTGTGATAATGCCGGCGCAGTTGCAAATTCAAGGGAACCGAGAGCCCACAAGTCCAGCAAACACATTGAAAGGAAATATCATCTTATACGAGAAATCGTTAAGAGGGGAGATATAGAGGTGGCAAAGATCGCGTCGGAAGACAACCTGGTTGATCCATTCACAAAGGGTCTGCCTTTGTTAACATTCGAGAGATATGTGGAAGGAATGGGTGTCAAGAGCGTTGCCAATCTGCTTTGAGTATAAGTGGGAGATATATTATTAGGTTGATGTAGGTGACATTAGATGTCACTGTATAATACATTAGACGTGATGTGGTATACTTAAAAGCAGACTTTGAGTATAAGTGGGAGATTGTTGGGGTTATACGTGAAAGTATGCTCTTACTTTGTATAACCTATGTATTAAACACTTATTTACTGAAATAAATTATTTATCACTGTTGCTTTAAATATGATTGAATGTTATATATATTTATTGCAAACCGTTCATTTAATAGCACATGTTACATTGTAGTTAACGTGGTGATACCAGATCACAGAAGATCACGTTAACAGTCTCTTGTAAACTAGTGCGTGTTTCACAACCTAGATAAACCCCCGAACAGTCTATTGGTAGAAGTTGATGTGTAAGTCTCAGATTGGTTTGTCTTGACCAAGAGATTACACTAGTGCATTCGATGTGCTGAAGCGGACCTGCAGAGAGGATAAACTCATTCGCACTGACTTAAGGGATGAAGAGTTAGACCTCAGTGGTTGTTGATTTCTTAATCTCTGTCACTTAATAAGGACCGTGTGCGATTAGTAACTATTGCTTTGACTTATAAATGGGAAGAGAATCATTGAGACTTCGATACCCTATATCTTGGGCAATAATATTAATTGTACGACGGTTGCTAAGATTAATATAGGGAATCGTGTGATTGCAAAGTTTTGCGTGATTGGTCCCCTTGATGGGCTCGGAACCTTTATCATACCAAATCTTGCAAGTGAAATTAATTTTCCGGTATGGATAATAAAGCTGAGCTGTCCTTACTCCAAGGATAAAGATATTAATTAATATAAAGCTTTTCAGTGGCTTAATTAATTTGTGGACTAAATAATCTTAAACGCGGAAAATAATGACCGGGAGCCATATTACCGTAATATGGGTTAAGATTGAATAGTGCAATATTAATTATATATTGGTATAATATTAATGGGTTGAATTATATTGTGGAAGGTCCATCTTAATTCTCCTAAAGGCCCCTCAAGTAACCTAATTATAGTCCAATAAATAAAAGGTGCTTAAAATAAAAATAATTTTTTTTGCCTAATATTTTTGTAATTTTTGAAATTAATAAAGAAAAGAGGGAGAAGAATTTTTCTTGAAAAGATTTTATGGAAAGGATATAAGTATTCTTGGAATACAAGATTATCTCATAAATTCAAGAAAATCTCCTACTTGGCTTCTTTATGGGTAATTTTCGAAAATCATGTATAAGAAATGGAATAAAGATTTTCTTGATTTTCTTGGAAAGATTTTATGGAAAAAGATATGTATTCTTGGAATACAAGAATATCTCATAAATTCAAGAAAGATCCAATCTTGCAAGTCTTTATTATTTTTTTCAAAATTTTGGATAAATAAGGGTGTGGGATTTTTGTGGAAAAAATACACATGGAAAGAAGAATATATGGGGTATATTCAAGATTTCTTGGAGATCAAGAAAAGATCTTTCCAAATCCTGATTTTTTACCTAAAAATTTCGAACCCCCCTCTTAAAAATAGGGGATGAATTCATTCATCCCCACACCAATTCCATGTGCTGGAAATATTAGAAATCCACAAAGGTGGTGCAACAATTTTATTTTTTCCTTTGTTTTATAAATCGTTCATCGGAGAACCTCCCACCGGGTTATTGAGCGAGGACTTGGGAATACTTGAGAGGGACTTTTGGTTGGTAGCCAGATACTTGATCATGTCCATCTCAGACTGTCTCTCCAACGGTTACGTTTACGTAAACTCCTAGAATTTCCGCATGCTAGGACTCTTTAAGTGAATTTTATTTGCATGTCGTTGTTGGCGTAAATTTTTAGTTGAATTCACTTAGGTAAATTCATGCTAGTATTAATTGTTAATTTAAATTTGTGTTTATGAGGTCATCCCGATAGATCCTGGCAAATGTTCTCCCAACACTGGGTCCATCGAGTCGCGGATCATCTATCTCAGCCTCGAGTATAAAGTCTTCGGGTTCTAGACCCATTCTCGGATCGAGGTCGTTTACTTTCTCTTCTTATTTGTCTTCGCTTTGTTCAATTCATTATTGTACGTTTCGTGATCCAATGTCATTATGTGATGACCGGATGCGTGCATCGAATTGAAATGAGATGATGAATAAAGCAAACACCCTCTTGCATCCACTTGGTCACCCTTAACGGTGCCGACTAGCCCACTCTTGGTGGGGAATTTTACACAGAAATAATAAGTGGAGGACGCAGCCTCAAATTCATGCTCAAAAGGCCTTTCGAGGAAACCGTTATAGGTGCTCGGGAGGTCGATTACTAGGAAATCTAGGAGCTTAGTGTTCCTAACCTTCTCATCTAGGGTGGACACGAGCTCCACGGACAAGCGGATCATGCCCAATGGTTTGACCGTTGCATTCCCAAAGCCTTTCACCGTGTGGTCACACTAGGGTGATGTACGTGTCGTAATCTCCGAGCTGGTCGAGGGTCTTTTTGAAGAGTATGTTGCAAAAAGCCCCTCCATCGACCAATAGCCTGCAAACGGTCATCCCCATGATATTAGCTTTGATGACAAGAGGATCAATGTTTGGGTAAACTACCCCAAATTGTCTGGCTCTCCGAACTCGATCTTGCGAGTCTCCTCCGTCAGTGCTAGGATTGGCAAAACCATATTCTGGGCATTTTTCATTGCCCTAACTTCTGCTTTCAGACGTCGTTTTGATGAGGAGGTCGGAGCAAGAGCCCCTATCATGGCGACCGGCGACATGGTATGGATCACGCGGCCTCCCGCGCCTTCCGGTATGGGTGGTATAGGCGGGTCACCTTGCGCAGCCCCCGGGACGTGCTCCCTTTGTGCCTGTTCGCCCTGCCGACCTTGCTGCCGACCCCGTCCTCCTTGGTCATTCGCCCTTAGATTCTTGACAAATTCGTCAAGTCGACCATCTTCATAGAGCTTCCATAAATGCTTCAAAAGATCTCTACACTCGCTAGTGTAGTGTCCCTTTTGGGCGTGATATTGGCAAAACTTGTTGGGGTTCTGCTTGTTTTATCCTTAATGGGGTGAGGTGCGTGCAACATGTCTCGTCCCTGGATCTGGGCATAGACATGACCAGGTGTCATGCCTAATGCTTCCATCAACTTAACTGGAATACATTCTTCAAACGGTTTGAAGTTGTCAGGTGCCTTGTAGTGACCCCCGATTCTCTTGGAAACCTTCCTTGGCTCGGTGGCTTCCTTTATCTCAGAGAGCCGGGACTCCAACAGTTCCATGGTGTGGATAAGGTCGCTAGCGCGCTTCCGAAAGTCGGCGTAGCTAGTCGGGTAATCAGTGGTCATTCGTCGCCATAATTTGGTCCCTTTTCTGAGACCAGACACGGCCCCCAACACCTTTGCTTCATCCCCAATGGGGTCGCCCTCGATGATAAGCCGGTCAATCCTTTAGACATAAGATCTATCCGACTCATTTTCTTCCTGTCGGGCGTTCATGAGGCATTGTCTGGTTGCGGGTCGAGGTGCCAATGCGGTGTAATGGCTAAGGAACAGTCGAGCTAACTGTTCAAAAATGTCCACTGAGAAAGCCGGTAGAGAAGTGTACCACATGTGAGCCTGGTCGCTCAGTGTCAGGGAAAAAAGCCTACACTTCGTAGCATCCGAAGCCCCCATCGAAGCCATGTACGAGTTGTACTTCACCACATGGACCTTAGGATCTGTATTCCCAGTATAGCGATCTAGAGCCGCTATGCTTATCTTTCTCTGGGTAGGTGCCAGAGTGACCATCGTTCCCAACGGGGAATCTGGGATAACGAGGTCGTTACCGATTTCCCCAGGGTCATTGTGGTTCCCCACCTTTTCCAACAGCTGTTGGACGGTCCTTGCAAGTGCAGCGACTTGGGCATTGTGGGTATTGCTGGTCATATGGGTCTCCTGCCCGTGGCCCTGCTGAGCCACGTAGTTCCCTGGTAAACCTTCGTGATGTAAGTTCAGAGCCATGACAAGATCTTGTTCCACTTGCTCCGCTCGATGCGGGTGGGAGTGGGCCTCATCTTCACCCCTCACTAGTGTCTTCCGGGCCCCTTGGCTTCCGAGGTGGGTGAATACGTTATTCGACACCGCTGGTCTATCCAGGGTCCGATGAGTTCAGACGACTGCGTGCTTGGTTGCATGGTATGCAAGCTGGCCCATGGATCGCCCTTTTTCCCCCATGATACCTTTACCTTTGGAAGTTCCGGCATCATGGGCAGTCTTCTTTGCCGGGGGTTGCACCTCTTCCGTGCCGAAAGTGAGACGCTTCTTGTTGAGGACGACCATCACCGCCTTCGCATCCTTCGGAGTCCGAACGAGATTCCACCAAACGGGCGAACCCCCCGGGGCTGCCTGTTGAGTGCGGTGGGAACTGTGGGATACCTATACGTCATCGTGCGCATCAGTTTCGTTGACCACAACAAGATTTCCCTGGTTGACCGCCATCGCTTGGACCTGAGTTTTTTGTCAGAAAAATGGGTTTTCTCAAGAATTTGATTAATTCTCCAAGAAAATAAGCTTCCCACAGATGGCGCCAATTGTTGTGACCGATTATAACTTAACCAGTTAAACAATAATTTTGGAGATGTTTATGAGCAAAAAAACTAAAATGATGAAAGAGAGAACAAGCGATTGATGACCAGGTTCGTCTTTTAAATCAGACTACGTCCAGGGGCGTCCAAGCCAGGTATTTGTGTTTAATATATTTGCCTAGAGTACAAAGGTGTTCAACCTTCTTCTAGAGTGGCCGTTCAGGCCTATCTATACAATGGATCCTACCCTTCGAACCGAGATTTACATGAGGAGGAAAGTAGTTTATGCACGGGCTATAGACCCAAAAATCGCTAATTCGCCTTTCTATATGTGAATCATCAGTCTTTAATGCGCGTCAATCGTGGAGCGATCTATAAGGCATGTCGGGCGCTATTCATGACCTTCCGAGGTAAGCGTGATGCTTGTGTAGGTCGTGCCCGACTTGAGTGTTGCTACCTCCTGAGCACCTGATTTCTAGTCGCTGGGCGACATGCTGCCTCTGCGACCCAAAAACCTTAAGTCCCCCGCGAATAAGTGGGTTGACCCCATAATCTCCGTATGAGGTCTCTTCATGTAATCTGCTGACCCATCTTTATGTCCAAGTTGGAGGTCGGGATTATTCCTGCTACAACAGGCAACTTCCCATTCGTTTCCAACATCCATCCACTCTTCTCCCTGTCCTTCCTCAGCAACTCCTTGAATACCAAAACGCTCATAGATGAGCCATTTGATATCTTCATCTGTGGCCAGATCAGTGACACTTTCTACACCGGCCATGTCCAAACATCTGGTCTCTAGGTCCATGAAGTAGTCTGCGCCTAGGACCTCCATTAGAATTAGGAACTCTTCAATCCCTTTTGATCGCACATCCCTCCAGAATACAATTTCCTCTATCTTGGACTGGAGGCCAGGATGATTGATCAAGTCTGGACAAATTTCATCAAGATATGACTTGACTTGCTATTTCAGAATTTACAGCGTGGGATCTTCTTCTTCCAGTGTACCGAGTTTCAGTTTAGTGTTGAAGGGGTTGTGAAACATCGAGACATAGAGATCATCTCTAGGTGCAGTCTCCGTCACAACTGATCCTTCAATTGCTTCTGTATCTGGTGCAGATGAGGGAGTTGGCTCAGATGGTTGTATTTGTGGTTCAATGGCCATATCTGGTTGAGGGTGAGGTTGGGAAGGTGTGGGAATATCTGTGGGTTGTGGCGAAGGTAGGGTTTCTGTAAACTGGGGAGCAAGTGGAATTTCCAGTTGAGATGGGGGTTGATCTGGTTGGATTGACTCAACTGGAGATGGAGATGTTATCTGAGCTGGGGGTGAGGTATGAATAGGTGATCTGTGTGGGCTGGGTGAGGGTGATTTAGATGTTGGGGTTGGTGAACGTTCTCTCCTGAACATGGTATTGAGGGGTATGGAGTCAGATGGTTCTCTTTCCTCAGACGGTCCTTTTCCTTCTCATTCTCCTTTAACTTCTCCTTCCACCATCACTTCTTCCTGTACTGCCTCTCTGCTTACACTGGCAGTTTTCTCTGAACTAGCACGAACCTCCTCCTCTAATTCCAGATGAATCAGCTCAGTTCCTCTTTCCAGCTCAGGTTCGCCTCCTTCTGGCATAGACTCAGATGGTTCCACAACTGCCTTTTGCAGGATATAAAGTTGAATGTACACCTTTACCCCTGCTTTATCCAACTAAAAAAAAGAAAAAGCGCATATTTATTGATTTGCGGTCTCAGATCAGTGTGAAAACTAATCTGGGACAGATGAAGTATCTACTAATATGCTGGGGTGTTACTAACATAAAATTACTTGCACAATATAGCCCAGATATATACAACATAAAAAATTGGCCTTAAGAAAAACAGCATTCCGCTCAAGTAATCCCAGAGAAAAGAAATCATATACATGTAATTGCAGTTTTTCATATTGGGGATGCAAGTGTACCCCTTTGTTCTGTGGTGGATCGACCCCTGTTCTTATGCCAATAGCTAGTCCTCTATGTTGGTGTATTTCTCTTTCAATGGGAGATTTGATTAGGTTTTCTGAATATGATTTGTCAATAATCTTCTTTCTGGTTGGGGTGTGTCTTCCTGTTCCTTTTATTGTTATTTCTAATTAACCACCATAATTAATTCAATTCATTGTCATTCCCCTGTTGTAGCTCGGTTCTGCATTTGTGGAAGATTTGGGTACGATACCTGAGATTTAAATCTTTATATATGTATTAGGATCAACTCATTGTTTTCCTTTGATTAGTAGCTGATGCTCTTGTTTATACTCATTGTCTGGAATACTAGCCATTTTGAGGAACTTCCAAAAACTGGATATTGTTATGTTAGTAGATTCAACGTGCATGGTTATGCTAACTGTTTAATTAATGACACCCAATTTAGTTTGATGAAAATGTGGTTTGTGGTTTGTGGTTTGACAATTTACTGCCCATTCAGATTCTGTAGCATGATTACTACTTATATTTTAAGATACTACTCCCTCCGTCCCATATCTGTTTTCACATTTTCCTTTTCTGTTTATTTGTATCATATTAGTTTTCACACCAAAAAAAAGAAACTTTCCTCACAACTCTCACCCTCAAAATATACACTTATTTACTCATATGACATTTCGTTTTCTAACTTAATTAACCTACCAAACCTAATTAATTTAACTAACTCAGCCCAATTAAACATAACCCAAACCATATATGCCCACGGCCCCACCCCTCTGTCTATTTCCAGAACCCTAATCCCCCTCTCTCTATCTCCTGCATCACCTCCCACCTCTCACGTTTTCTCCGGCGGCTTGCCACCTTCCACACTCAAATTTTCTCCGATTGAAGGGCCAAAAAAAAAAAAAAAATAAAGAGAACACAGTAACAACCTTAAAAAAGGTACAATCAAAATCGATTAATCAAGCAAAGGCCCATCTCAAATCTCGCCGAAAAGCGCTGTCGGAGAATTCTTCTCCCTCAATCTGTGAGTTCGAAATTGCTATTCCTAAGAAATGGGCTCTATTATTTGTATTGAAAACCCCTAAGTCTCTTTTTCTCTTCTTCTCACAGATCTACTCAGATCCGTGCTTTCTGGGACGATCTTGAGTCTTCAACATCGCCTTCAGGGTGATCGACAGATTATTGCCGTCGTCGTGTTGTTGGGCATCTCGTTCGGCGTTCTCTCGTCGATGACATCTGTGAGTTCAAAACTGCTCTTCCTAGGAAATTGGCTCTCTTATTTGTATCGAAACCCCCAACTCTCTTCTTGTGTTCCTCTCATAGATCTATTCTGATTCATGCTTTCTTGGGATGATCTTGACTCTCTTCTTGACTTTTTTTGGGAGCTGAGATAAACAGCGGTGGCGGAAGGCTAGAATTTGACGGCAGAATGTGTAATTTAAGATTTTTTTTTCTTTCTGCAAATTGAATGGTTTAAACTTAATTCCTCCATTAACAAAAAGTTGAATGTACACCTTTATCCCTGCTTTATCCAACTAAAAAAGTAAAAAGCACATATTTATTGCTTTGCGGTCTGGGACAGAGGGAGGGAGTACATGTTTAAGTGACAGATGTTTCTGGAAATTTCTTATTGGAATATTGTGATTCCATTCTCTAGTTGATTGTTGGGAAATTCATACCATGTACTTCCTATGTCATAATTTAGATTATCCAATTGCTATTTGGCTCGTGTTTTAGGGAGTAAATTTTTATTAGTATATAAAATGATAAATTTATTTTTAAAGAGACATATAATAGATGATGGATCGTACTATCATATTTTAACTTAAATTTTTTTTTATCATTTTAAATATTAATAAATAACTCGCTCGCTAAAATACGAGTCAATAGTAATTGG
This sequence comes from Stenogyne calaminthoides, assembly GCA_037126765.1. NCBI lineage: Eukaryota > Viridiplantae > Streptophyta > Magnoliopsida > Lamiales > Lamiaceae > Stenogyne > Stenogyne calaminthoides. The sequence goes on from JBBCBC010000029.1 coordinate 16,772,489, forward strand.
ATAATCTAAATTAGGACGGGGGAGTAAAAGTTAAGAGTGGTGGTGCATAAGAGTAAAGTGCTATCGTATAATGCAACATATGTTTTGTTGAGTTGGATGGGATGAAAATATGGGAAATGAATTTTATGGCATTGTACATCCTAAATACAACGTTTTATTTATTTATTTATGTTTTCAAAAAAAGAACTAGATGAAATTGTATCAGTGTCTTTGATCTTTACAGAATTATTTCTTCCTGCTGCTCTGCATTATCTTTCTAATTGGTAACCTCCACATTTAAAATTAAAGTCTCTTAAAAAATTGCTCTATTTGTTTGTGTGTTTTCCTCCATGACAAATCATTTTCAAATCAACTCGAAGAAAGCCATTTACTGTTTTCATAACAGTACATTGGTTCAAAATTAAATTATCTGAAAACTGAAAGAAGATCTATATCAATAATTGCGAATTGTGGTGTAATAACACAAATTTTTATTATATTCCATTAATCCTAGACCCAAATTTGAAGCCCAGTCTCCCCCCAGAAGGCCTCTATGTGCCTTCGTGCATGAGTGTTTATCTATGTAATAATATTTTTATTTCTCGATTGATCATCCTCAACTTCAAGAATTTAAAAGATAAAGTTCTTTCCCTAACTTTTTATTCCTTGTTCAATATGATTGAAAACATAAAAATTGCAAGAAGGCTATCATTAGTGAAAGTTCTGGAAACATAATTAGGAAATCTTGATGAATGTTGTAATTCAACTTGTGCATAGCTAGTATCAATTGAATCTTGATGAGTACTGCAACTTACAATCTATAATTGTTGTATGTGGGTTTGACCTAGCCTGAAGTTCATTTCAACTTCAGAGTTTTTGACAGTTGTATAGAACATTAATTTATGTGATATGGTCATAAATATGGTATTCTAATATAAATTCATTTCCTCAAGTTTTAGTGAATATTGTAGAAATCAATCATCCTCACACTACAAGAAAGTGCACTTCTTGTAATTTGTAACGAAAATTTATATGGTTACATAAAAATGACATATTGTAACTATTTTTTTTTCTTTATAAAAAATCATATTTTAAATAACAATGAGTAATCGTCGTTACAAAAACAAAATGTTGGTTACAAATAGTAAATGACTTCTTATTTTATTTTATCATCTTAAAGTACACATATACAAATTAAAAATAATTTTCCTATCCTACCGCCTATGCTTCTCTTTGTTCATTTAAAATAAAATATATAAATTAAATATTATTGCGCTTATCCCGTCACACGCATCAATTAAACGACTTCTTGATATTTTGTTTTTTAATTACTTATTTCATTTGATTTAATTGCTATTAAATTCTCTATTTAATAAAAATATATATGTTTATTATTAATTATACCATCTAAATTTGTAAGTGTTTTAATTAAAAATATTATTTAATAAAAAAATTTAGAAGCGTGTGCATAATCTATAATTCAAAAGTGATAACTTGCTGCTTAATAATCCAAAATTTAGAAGCAAATTTATTGACCAAATTTTCTTTAAAAGAAAAAACAAAAAAATTCTGAATGAAACAAAAATATATTCTGAATACCTTGCGCCTTCTTCTTCATATGATATCGTGCGTTCATATGAATGAAACAGCAATTCTTACGCGCCGCCAAATTTCTGAATTCGGAATCGCGCCTTCTTCTTCTTCATACGCGCCGCCAAATTCCTGAATGAATGCCCCTTGTGCCAAATATATTCAGAATCTCGCTGCCAAATTTCAGAATCGCGCCCTAAATTCCTAATTTCACACCTTGCGTTGAAGCGGTGATTGCAATCGCACCTCCGTCCACCCAATGCTGTCGCGCCGCCGATCTCACAGAGCAGGCCTGCTTGCTTCATCAACACCGTCGATCTCCTCAAATTTGATTCTCAGTTCAAATCTCCCTCAGGTATCTATCTCTTTTGATTTTAGATTATAAGTTTTTATATTTCAATTAGAAGTGAGGCATACAATATGAATTAAATTTCAGCATCATAGCAATTTTAGAGATATTATAGTGATTTTCCCATTGCCATTTTGAGATATTATGAAACAGTAACCTAGTTGCTATTATTGATGATTTGGATTGAGGATTTGTTCATTTAGATTAAATCTCAATTGCTATACTGACTTCTAATGATTCATCATTCTTTTTTGCACCTTCATTTTTGTCATCTTCCAATTTTACTTTTTACAATGTTTTATCAATTTACAGATGCTTCATTTGAAAATTATCTGCATTTGGTTTGAAATGCATGTCTGTGTTTTATTTCAGTTGGGCATGAATTTCAGGCTAGAGTGTAGATTACTATAGCATGTTTGGAAAATTGATTCTTTAGTAGCAGAGAGTTAGAGCATAGCACGTTTTCTTGTTATATATTTTCACTGGACTTTGCAATACTTATCAACAAGCACTGTGCAAAAATTCTTTTCTAATGGATTGAGGACTGCATTACGTATATCAACTTTACTGTATGTTAAACTGCTGGTGTTGTTGTATTAGGCATGTTCAGTTCTAGTAGGAGTTTGCTATATGTTAGAATGTTGTTATTGTTATGATTAAGCAGATGTTCAGTTCTTGTAGGAGTTTACTGTATGCTCTGTAATTGTTATTATTATGTTAATGTATTAGGCAGATGTTTAGTTCTTAATTATTGTAGGAGTTTACTATACATTGAACTGCTGTTATTTCCAGGGATAACTTTTTATGGACTTTATTTATAAATTACTGTTAGTTTCTTTTTTATACATAGCACAATTTTGAAGGATTATTGAACCATACTTAAAAAACCTCATTTGATTTGAGTAAATTGTTTGTATATTTACATTCCCAGTTATGATGGTTCAAAAGGACTAGTGTATACAATGAAATATTTGTCTTGCAATGTTTAATTGGTCCTCATTTGGGACTTAATGGAAATCATAAGACTGACTACATAAATAATTAGATCAACACTCTACACAAAGGTAGACTCTATCTTTAGGCTAAATAGATCAATAAATCATATTTCCAGTCTACATATGATAGCCAATTGGAATCTCAGATGGAAGTCTACATATATATGTTTGATATCACTTGATTTAATTTTTCAAGACAAAATGTTGTGCAGTCCGAAACTATAATTCTTTGCCCGTGCAATAGCTGTCGAAACACTGTCGAACAGTTAGCATGAACCATGAACCAAAGATGGACGGTCGGGATTTAATCTGAGAAGAGACGAGCGCCGATCGTGAAGAACAGCAACACCAAGGTTAGTGACTTTTGAAATTGACGGCTGAATAGTTCTTCATTCCAAAGGAACTCCGGAAATTTCTCAAATTGTTAAGTTAGGGCTCTTTTTGTCTCCTATTTTTTGTTGATCAAATGATGTAAATAAACTATTTATTTTGATTTTTGGGGGGTAATTGCTGAGTTCGCATATTGCTTTGTCTCCTATTTTCTGTTGATTTAATGATGCAAATAGACAATTTATTTTGATAATTTGGGGGTAATTGCTGAGTTTGCATATGTTTGTATATGCTTCCAAGTTTTTGATGTCCTCCCGTTTTGTGTAGGGCCTGATGGGGTTGACTTGGAAATTAATTTGAATGGGAGCAATTCTAACAAGGATGACTATGATTTAGATGACATTGTAAGTGGATTCCTCTTTCAGTTTTTCCATAGCCTCACATGTGTAAAGTTCTATTTTATTGTTCGAATAGGTGACAGTGCTAAGATAAGTGGACAAAAGTTTTGCGAGTGCGTGCATAAGTGCACACATGCACATATAATGTGTTGCATATATACACATTCAGTTTATTCGAGAATCAATAAATAGAATTATGCAGAAATTGTTAAGGTATATGTTAGTGGATCTATGTTTTAAGGTTTGTGTAATGAGTCGTTTGACTAGAGACTAGGGTTAAATTTAAATATCTATTGCTTATTTGGTTGTAATCTACTACCTTGATTCCTGAAGGTTCATTGTCTTCATAAGTTGTAATCAGCAACGTTGAGTTCTCATTTATTAATACTGTCTAAATGCTTAGTTCAGCAACAATGGAGAGGAATACTGTACTGGATAGGAGGATCTCTTGCTCTGCTGGATTTGAAACTAAACTTCATTTTTTGAGGACTTTGCTTTTGAGCTTATGTGTATATTTTTTCTTGCACATAATACATAAGTTGTTTTCTCCTCTCTCAGTGATTTTTTGGATGTATAGATGAAACTAATGTTGCTTCGAATCAGGTCAGAAGGAATTGGCGGCTTTCTTTGGAAAGGTGAGTTCTTGAATCACTTTCTGTGTTTGCATATATTTTTTAGGTATTTCTTGCATATCTTATTAGCTTATATATATATATATATATATATATTATTAGTTACATGATGTAATTATTAAAATTACAATTTAGTGCTTACATCAGCTTACTTGTAGAACACTAATTGGGGCAAATTTGGGCGGAGAATTGAGACTCGGTGGATTTTCTACTCTCAAATCGATGTGAGAATTAGTTCCGTGATCAATTTCACTTTGTTCATTATTTAGATTGCATAAATATTTGAATTAGAAAAACCCGTGACTTTTATTGTATGCAGAACTCTGAGCAGGTCAACATGTATGTTCCAACACGTCCTAAATTTAAATTAAATGAAGAACGGCATCCTTGTACTTATTCAAGATGTGTATGAAACATGATAGTCTTTCTTTACCTTTGGCAGTTTTCTTTCAGATAATAAGCTGATCGGAAGTATACCGAGTTCTCTGTCATCTCTAACTCAGTTATCAGCAATGTACGTATTTCCATTCATCACCTTGTCTTCTGATTCGGACAAACTCTTTTATTTTATTTTTCCTTAATGGATGACTGTCTACAACAGGTCCCTTAACAACAATGGATTAACCGGAGAAATTCCTGATGCTTTCGGCAGCCTTCCAATTTGGTCAATTTGTAAGAACCCGAGGCTAAATCATATTTTACAGCTAGAGTTATAGTAACTTTGCTGTAAATAACTTGTGGAAACATTCATTTTTTGTGCAGAGATATGTCTAGTAACAATTTGAGTGGGCCATTGCCACCTTCAATGGGAAATCTTTCATCTATTACTACGCTGTAAGTAAATTACCTACTTCATTTACTGAATAATCTGTTATCAGTATAGTGTGATTGATGAGTGTTTGAAGTTTTATACTTTTTGATTGAGGATTGACAATTTTAATAAGGAAAGCATTTGTTAGTTGGCATGCATTCTCATGACCAGTACTAAGCATATATATATTTATATATCCTTAATTAGCAGTTCTTCTTTGAAATAATGTGGAATCATTAGAGACAATACGGATCATTAAAGTTTGTTGTTGTTCCACTATATCATCTCTACAATTCTATTAATCTGCTCCACCAGTCTATATTCTTGTTTCTGCTATCAAGATGCCTATATAATTAAAGTGCTTTTAGAAACAATTTATATATGCTTCCAAGTTTTCTTTCATGCTTGTTTTTGTTGGGTCTGGAACTCAAAGTATGAGGTGTGTGGTTTCAATTGGAACTAAAAGTACTAATACTTTATTGTTTGTATATTTTGTAGGACAATGAAGATTCTAACTAATCAAGGACAAGAAGACAAATCGACTTTAATTTTAAGTAATACGTTTTGATTTATATAGTTTTTTATTAAAGTTACTAAGCACACATTAAGTGTTCAAATACACTTTTAAATATTTTAAATACTAATAGGTTATTTGTAACTATTTATTTCTTACAACAAAATGAGCTAGTAATTGTAACAAAATAAATATTGTAGTACCAAATATACAACTTTATGTAACGATTTATTTGTAACGAAATTAATTTTTTGAACAAAACGTGTAACATTTTGTAACAAAGCTTTGGTTACTATTACTAGTTCTTTTGTAACAAAGTATGTACCGTTACAATTGTATTTGTAACGAAATTGGTTTTTTCTCGTTACAAAAGCTTTTTGCGACCACCTTTAAAAGACCAACTTTTTGTAACCAACAAAAGGTTTTTGTAACCAAAAGGTGACTTTTTGTAAACATTTTTTTCGTTACAAAAAGTGCATTTTCTTGTAGTGTCAAGTTTTAGTGAATACCCTTCTAGTTAAATATGGATGCACAATTTTTCTAAATTTCTTCATTTCTGATCACCAAACAGAGGAGATGAATGCATCAGCAGATGTTACCTCTGGCGCCACGAAGCCAACACCAAAGTACAACAGCAGCAGCGTAAAGAAGGCTAGATTACAATCAACCTTAGCGGCACTTCTTACTGATCCAGTTCTTGCCGATGTGCCCAAGAAGCCCTCACTCTTCGATGTGGACACTCTCATCAACTTGGAGCTTGGCAGCGCAATGCGCATAACCATCCGTAAAATGGATTCCACATCCTTTGGTAATTTTTTTTTTTCTCTGTGGCATTTTCACAAACATGTTTTGGCAGTTAGTTTTCTGAATTGTAATAAAAAATGTGGAGGCACTGATTTTTGTTTTTCATATTTGGGTTTCAAGAGGTGGTAATGATGAATTCTGCAACTGTGAAGGACCTGAAACTGGTAATTAAGAAAAAAGTGAATGATATGGAGGAGTCGAAGATGGGTCATCGTCACATCTCTTGGTAAGCTCCATAGTCAATAGTTCATAATATGTGGATATAATAGTTCATAATAGTTCATAATAGATATTGTTGCTAATATATTATCACAATTATGTTGTTGATGTTCTGTCATGGTGGATTCATTACCTACTAATTTTCTTGACTATTTTGTCTTGCCAAATAAAGAAGATTTTTATTTTCAGAAATTATATGTACTGAAATTCATGTAAAAGTCCTACAAGTTTGAATACATGTTTTTACACTTGACTTTTATATTCCACGTAGTTCAATCTTACGTTGTGTCGGGTTTTTCACTTTTTTATGATATATATATACTAAGCTGATTTTTCCATGAGTTACTTAAAATGAAGAAATTATAACATGAAATTTGAGAAATGGCTTCTTGGGCTCACAGGAAACATGTATGGGCAAATTTTTGCCTTTCATACCACAACGAGAAGCTGCTTGACGACAATTCTTCACTTCAACATTACGGCATCAGGAACTATTCTGAGGTACTTCATTTATTACCTTTCATATTTATTATAAATGTGCACTAGGAAATTGGATTTTTTTTCATGGTATATGTCTTTAAATTCTCATTGTGCTATACAAATAACCTGTATTTTGATGCACTAGAGATGGCTAAAGCCTCACATTTTATTAGTTAATACACTGGGCAGTGTAGCAACAATACACTGAGGTGGCAAATATGAGAATATTTGTCATCTATCGCTGACCATATTTTCGTGATTACTAAAACCTCGAGAAAATACTTCATTGAATGTCATATCAAGATTGTTCCATCACTCATTTTCATTTTCATCTTCATCATAGCACCATATTACTAGCAGCTAAATTTTCTCTGGGAAGTCTGGAATATTGTTTCTTAAAACATGATAATTTTCAGGTGCAATTTATTCCTTATGTTATTTCAAGAGCATCTGGAAGGCACACTAAGAGCAGAAAGCACCGTATTTTTCGTGGTCTAAACAGGAAATCTTGAGTAGAGATCCCTCATTTCCTTGCTTGCGGTAATTGATTTGATTGCTAACATATGTAGTTGATTAACCATCTTGTCTAGACCTTTTGCATCATTAGAGTATTTTCTTTTAAAGCAATTCACCATTTAACTTAACAAAAATTTAATCTTGCTTTCTTATTTTAATTTTGAGAAAAATCCCCATTCTTAACCAATACTTATAAATATTTTTATTTCTTAAAGACTTAAACACCCACTTTTTCTTCTCCACCGCTACATCTCTCACCCCACATTCCGTTCTTTTTGTCTTCTCTTTAATTTTTCTATTTATTGTTCAAGTAGCGCAATTGCATATTTGCATTGACCCCGAAGACGAATATGCAATGAAGATTGTGATATTATTGTTGAACCAATTTGAGATCAAGTCAGACCCTCTAATAATTTTTATTCAAGAGGTACTCTCCTCATTCTTTTTGGTGAACTATTTTAGGGTTTAGGAGATGGGGTGAATTGTGGGTGGTACAGACTAGATGGATATAGAATCCTTGACCATTGGATCTTCAATATTATGATCATCTGAAGAATGGTGTGTAGGATTATATGTCTCCATCTCTGTGGATTAGGTAGCACTATCTCAGCATTTCAAGAGAATCTTTTCAATGAAATCTAATACCTTTTCTTTCAAGTGCTTTGTGTAAGGCCCTACCGAGTGATCTCTCTAGTGCTTTGTCCAATATGGTGGGCTATGTTGCACGGATGGGGGGACGCGAGTGCGGGTGCGATACGATACGGATACTGGGATACGTATTTTAAAAAAATTTAGGATGCGATTCGGTTGAGATACGTCTATTTATTTATAATTTATTATATATATAAATCTAAAATTCGTAAAACAAAATGTATTCAGTTCGAATTTTTATCTCTCAGAACTTAACAGTATTCAATAATTTAATCTAATTAAGTAACAAAACAACAATTCAAATACCATCAGCCCAATATATAAGTCATAATGATGAATTCAATCTAAAACGAGTGTCATATTGTCAATTTAAGTTGCATTACATAATAAAGTTCAATTAAATAACACATCTAATGATTAACAACATGACCATATTTAATCATCTAGCATGGATTCGCGTTTTGGATTCATGTCTCCATTAATTTATTTTATTTTATAATTTACTGATTCGCCAAGTGACATTTGGATACGCGGATTCGAGAATCGCACCCCTTTTAGAGTGCGGGTGCGAATTCGATACTGCATTGTGATATTTTAAGAAGAATCTTTGCATCATAGATGGTGGGCAACTCTTCTCTTAATAGTGCAAGAGGTTCCTGTCGGGTGGATGACGTTAGAAACTCTGGTTATGCCTCTTGCTAAATCTTACATATACCATCCTCATTGTCGTTATCAATTCCTACCCAATGACTTGCACCCTCTCCAATTCAAAAGCGTCAAAGTGCTTGAAAACAATGTAACAAGTTAGAGATATATGCATACAAAATTATAAACAATAAAGTTAATTAAAAGCAAAAAAAAAATAAAAAACCAGTCACGCGTTGTGCAGAATAATTATCAATCTTATTTGTTCTCGACATACTCCCCTTTTGCATTTTGGCACTTCATCCATATCAGAGACAATTTTAAGTTCCTAAAATGTATTGCCTAAATTAGGTTTAGCCTCAAACGTCCATATCTACAAGAAAATCATATACTAATTTATACTAATAACTATAAAGACGAAATTATCAACAAAACATATTCTGAGTATATACCTGAAATTGTCATCGAAAAATCAATGAATGGTACGAGTGCTTTACATTTTTGTTTTTAGAAGGACTGGAAGGTGACTTAATTTTATTTAAATAGGGCAAAGAATTGAAGAATGTGAACTTTCCCCATGGAAATCATCTCACATCTGTATATCCTCCACAATAGTTCAAACCCAAGGCCTGATACACTGCCTCTCATCACGGTTGGATAACACTAACTCTGTCATAATTACTAGGGCGACTTTCACTGCGGTCTCTAGTTGGCCGTCAAATTTGTTCACCTTGAATTCATTCCACAATTTTTTTTACACCATTAGCACAATTATTAAAAGAAAAAACTTTTTCCAGACCATATTTTAAAAAACATTATGGACTTCATTTGGGTCAAATTTGATGTTCCAAACTTTAGACTGGTTGTTAGGCAAACCTGCTCTTTTGAACAATGAATAAACATCTTTCAGGTGCGAAATCGAACCTCTTTTTTAACCATAACTTACCTTGCTATAATATGATGTACGAGCAATTTTATTCTCTTAGTCATTTGGATCAATATCCAACACATGAGTGGAGCATGACGGTCGAAAATCAGCTAATGCATTAATGTATCTTGACTGATAAATTCTAACATCCTCTTTATATAAAAAAAGCTTTTAGTTTTTAGTGATTCTGAAGCTTTTCTTTGTAGAATTTAGCGTCTTTACGTTTCCAAGTAAATTCACCGTAAACAAAATAATCTGTAAACATAATTATAGAATGTAATATAAAACTTACAATAATTAATTGTTTCGACTGGAATGACCAACATTGTCCTTGGCACTCCTTCTCCACATCAGCTTGTAATATTGTAAGGTTTATATTACACTTTATAATGGTGTTTAATTTTTTTTTTAATCATTATTGTTTTTTAATTTTGTTTACGGTGAATTTACTTGGATACATAAATATGTTCAACTTTACAAAGGAATAATTCAGAAGCACTCAAAACTATGTTAGAATATCTTAGCAAGATGCATTAGCTGGTTTTTAATGCTTATGTTTCTGTCAGTTAGACATTGATCCAAATAACCAACTAAATGGAATTGCCCTACATCAGATTAAAAACAAGTTACCTTTTCACATGTGAGGAGGTTTATTCGGTGGTCAAAGAAGAAGTTTTTGTCTGCCCACCGGTTTGAAGTTTGGAATATCAGATTTTGGCCCAAATGACTTCCATAATGTCATTGAAGATTCTGGAGTAATTTTTTATAGGTGTTTTGGAGTAGAAAATTGTGGAATAAATTTATGATGAACAAAATTGACAGCCAACTGGAGATCGCAGTCAAAGTCACTCTGCTAATTGTGGTAAAATGTGTTCTATTTGACCATGAAGAGAGGCACTTCCATGTGAAAGTTCACATTCCTCAATACTCTGCTTGTTTAGATAGAATTAAGCACCTCCTAACGAAAATGAAAAACAATAAATTGTCTTTGGTTTTCCTATGACATTGCAGGTTTGTACTTGTTTTTTATAATTTTGTTTCTACAATTATTGGTCTAAATTAATATATGATTTTCATTCAAATATGAGTGCTTGAAACTATTCCTTATTTAGCAATACATTTCGGCTAGTAATTTAGTGTATGATATGGATCTAGTGTCAAGGTTCAAAAAATTGAGTATGTTGTGAATGAATGAATAAGAAGATTAACCATTTTTTGCACAATCCGTGAGTGGAATTTTGTGCTTATAATTAACTTCATAATTTTTTATGCATATACTCATTCCATTGTCTTAATCAACAATATTGTTTAAGCACTTTGGAAGTTTTTGAATGGAAGAGGTTACTAGGTAGAAATTGATTATGAGAATGAGGATGATATATGATACATTCCCTCTAGAAGTAGTATCACAATTTCCAATGTCATCCACCTAACAACAACCCGTGTTGGACAAAACACTAAGGTCTTGGACAGAACACTTGAATAAATAGTCGCTTGCTATCTAATCCCAAAGAATGGTGAATGATCATGAAATTGAAGATCCAATGGTCAATAGCTCTATATTAGATGTTTCAATGAGTGACGGCATTGACAATGAGTACTCATGACAATGCTTCAAAGGACGCTGGATACGTTCATGGTTTATTTGAAACTGATAATTTTTGTGACAGAAAAACATCTCCATTTCTTTAATCTCCATATGTTGATGTACGCAAGGAGCATGGAATAGAAAGGAAATTGATAAAGGAGTACCAGAGTTTCTTAACTGAGAAAGAATCCACGTTTTGTTTTCTTTTACATTATAAAACTCATATGTTTTGCTCAGACATCATTAAAGTATTAGGGTTAGGATGCATCGACTAGACTTGGATTGCAGTCACAAGATTGACGAATTTATAAGTAGAGATTTTTAATGTGGTGGAATTTCCACTGTGATGGATAGATTACGTGACTAGGAGAAAAATTATGTGGTCATCCAAACATTGGCAAGACTCAAGAGTGCAAAACGTAAGTAATTCTCTATACGATGTTTATTTTAATGTAATTTTGATTTTGTATTTTATAAAAAATTTCATCATTGTGTTGTAATTTTATAAGACTACTTGTTTTCAATGTCGATGAACATTAGATAGCATGTGAGATACGATTAAAAGATTAAGTTAATGATGTATTATATATGAGGCGCACTTGCGTGAGACCGTCTCACGGTGAGATTGGGATATAATTTGGACATGAGACCGTCTCATACGAGTTTTTGTTATATATATATATATGTGTGTGTGTGTGTCTTGTACAATAATTCAATATAAGAGTCAAGATTTAAGCGAAGATACATTTTAGCCGAAGATCTTGCTTTGTTAAAACTAGGTCAGGGACACACTCGGGCAATGATGTTGAACCTTAAGGCTGCAACAAAATAAATCTTTGTTGAGATGAAACTTTTGATTTTAAAACTGCCATTAAATTTTTTCGTTTTAGAATTTTTTGATATTGTTGCTCCGATATTTTATGTTTGTATGTGTTGCAATTTGAAACCTCTCTCCATATATCCAATGTTGAAATATCACCAAATGTTCGAACATAATATGTTCTGTCTTGGCCAGTAACTTGGGCAAATATGTTATTTGGGTCAACAAAATCATGAGAGCCTTAGTGGAGTTGATTCCTTCTTTCATTGAATTCTCTAGGGTGTTCAGGTAAGTCAAATATTTATTATCGGTAGGATTCGATGAAAATATTCGTATTATATGAAAGAACTGAGAAGTCAACTTTTCAGTAGCTCTCATGTTATTGTTGGCCTGAATCACGTATTTGTCAAGTAACTTGCCTAGACAAATTAGGTTACATTTGGTGATGTTTCTACATCAGATTTATGGGGGAGGTACCCAATCGCAACACATGCAAACGTAAGTTGGATCAACAATAAAAAGTTTTAGAAATGAAGATTTTAATGGTTGAGTTAAAATCAGAAGTTACATCTCAGCAGATATTTATTTCGCAACTGCCTCAAGGTATAGCATCATTGTTCAAGAGTCTCCCTGGACTAGTTTTAACGAAGCAAATTCTTCTGGTAAAATCTATTTTTTCTTTAAATCTCGACTCTTATAATGAACTATATTACAGTTGGCTTCTATACATAAATCTAGTTGATGATGAGCACAAGTAGTTTTATGCCTGCTCTTATTACATTTTATTCATCATGTCCACTTTGATGAATTTATACAATTATGTAATAAACTTATGAACTAATCTTTGTCCCCCAATGCAAAATGGAGCAATAACTTGGAAATGAAGCTAATATAGACACAACTCATTCAAACAAACTAATATCGACACAAAACTCCCTTAATACAAGAATGACTATATTTAACACTTCGTTAGATATCATGCATTCCCCTCGTATAAAAGGGGGAGTGACTCTCCACTACAAAGTCACTAACAAAAGAATTATAAGATACATACTACAAATATTGTGACTATAAGGTACAAAATTACATAATGAAAGACACATTTACCCTTCTTTTAATTAAGTGTAGTGCATTTAAATTCAATAGTTTTTTAATTAAATTTAGAAGCGTAATTAATTTATTGAATTTCTGCATTTTTAAGTTAATTTTGAAGTGCATTTTATTAGAAATTAAATTCTTTTATTTTAGGCCAATTTTGGAAAAAAAAAAATTCAAAATTGTATTTTGAAGTGCTTTTTTTTTAAAAAAAAATGTATTTTAGGCCAATTTTTTAAGTGCATTTTTAAAAAAAAATATATTTTGGAGTACATTTAAAAAAAAAAAAAAGTATTTTGGAATGCATTTTTAAAAAAATATATATATTTTATGCCAATTTTGAAGTGCATTTTTTTAAAAAAAAATTGTATTTTGAGCCAATTTTGGAGTGCATTTTTTTTAAAAAAAATTGTATTTTATGTCAATTTTGAAGTGCATTTTTTAAAAAATTATATTTTAAGCCAATTTTGGAGTGCATTTAAAAAAAAATTGTATTTTGGGTCCTGAAGTGCATTTAAAAAAAAATTAATGGTAAAATTGGTACATTTTGTAGTGGAGAATCACTACCATTTTCTTTTGTATCTTGAAGTACTTTTGACTCAAAATTTATATCTTAGAGTCTTTATTTCCGTATAAACTGTATAAAAAAAAGTATTATGTGCATCGTGCACCACTATTACTATTGCTTGTAAAGTGTTAGTTCTTACAAGTAAAAGTGGTGTTCGGTGCACATAATTGTCATAGACACGAAATTGAGTGAGGATAATCCAGAGTCCGAATTGATTAACATTGAAGAAACTATCCTTGAAGATGGAAGAGAGGGTTTTCTGGAAGCAAATGAAGAAAAAGGGGGTCGAATTAGGGCAAAAGTGGGAGTTAGGTGTACTTGTGTCTGAAAGAGAAAAAGCACACACGTCAAACATCCAAAAAGGGAACCGCACTATTGGGCTCAGTCATTCACACACCAAAGGTCCATCACACACCAAAGGCCCAAGATGGAGGGATTTCCAGCCCAACTAATTAAATGAGGCAATTTAGGCCCAATTTATTTAATTATCTTTCAGTCCTTAATTTTCCTAAGAATTCTGTTAGTACTTGGTGGTCCCCAAAGCACTGATTTATGGGGTATATGTTCTGGCAGTATGGTTATGCAGAAAATATTCTAACTTCTCACCTATTCTCTCTTCTCTCTCCTAAATTCTCTCATTTCCTTCATATCTTCATACACCATCTTTGAATATACACATTGTTCTTCAGATTTAAACCCAGAAAATTACACAAAAATATTGTTAACAAATTTATCCTATCAGTACACTACATTTGGTATCCAGAGATAGGCTTGATCTCATCTTCATGGCTAAAACACACGATTTAAGGACCTCCAGGAATCACAAAAGAGGTTAGAGCAGCTCTTCACTATAGAAACATTAAAATGGAAGGCTACTGATGAAAAAATTGAGGATGTTATTAGCACTCTTGCTGTTGATGTTGATACTAAACTCACTGGTATGCGTGGGGGGTTCTGGCCTAGGGGACAAATTTGAGGCAGTCACTAACACTTTGGCCGCCCTACAGCTTCAGTTTTTGAATTTTGATAGAGGCAAAGGTCCTATTCATGGTGATTCTATACTGGGTAGCCCTCATTTTGGCTCTTCCACTGGTCCCCCTTCCTTTCCAGGGCTTGATTCTTCTAATGGAAGGTTGGTTCATAACCCTAATCCTATTTCTATTCATATCCATATTCCTAAGATTGAGTTTCCTAAGTTTGATGGCTCAAACCCTAGGGGTTGGATTTTGAAATGTAACACCTATTTTCAACTCATTCCCAATGTTCCTGGCCCTAAGAGAATAAATCTTGCATTTATTAATTTTGAGGGGAAGGCTGCCTTATGGTTTCAGAATTTTGCCCTGAAACCAACTGATGTTACTTGGGAACAGTTTACTGAAATTGTTTATGTGAGGTTTGAAGAGATTAGGGAAACTTCTATCATTGCTGAGTTTAACAAACTCAAGCAAACTGGTTCTTATATGGATTATGTTGATAAGTTTGAGGAGCTTAAATCTAGTTTGATTATTAAGTTGGGAAATCCATTTTCTGAGTCCTATTTTGTGGAGTGTTTTATTGGTGGATTGATTCCTGAATTGCAACTGCTCTTAATATGTTTGCACCCACTATCTTATAGCAAGCTATTGTTCTGGGTAAGAAGCAAGAGTACACCATAGATACACTAACCAGAAAGTTCAAACCCTCTTACGGGGGTTCTAACACTAACCTTAATCCTAACCCATAATCCTAACCCTAACCCTAACTTTGTTCCTTGGAAGAAACCTGATTCTTCTGTCACTTTGCCACAGAAGCCTACTCTACAATCACCCAAACCTCCCATCAAACTTCTCACACCTACTAAGATGGCTGCTAGAAGGGAGAAATGTCTTTGTTATAACTGTGATGAGCAGTTTACCAGAGGTCATAAGTGTAAACAAAGGATTACTTACATGATTTTGGCTGAGGATTTTTCAGGAGAGTTTTTGATACTTCTCTCTCTAAGGATTTTTCAGAGGTCATTTCTGACCAGGTACCTATGGAAGAGGTTCAAATGACCTCCAGTGCTATGTTTGGTACCCCTGATGTTACTACCTTGAGGATTATTGGTGAATGTGATGGTCATACCCTTCACATTTTGGTGGATACAGGTAGCACTATCAGCTTTATTAAGGCTTCCACTGCTAAGACCTTGCATTGTCCTATCTCTTCTACTACACCCATTTTGGTCAAGGTTCCTAATGGGCAGAAGATGGTGAGTTCTCAGCTAGTGGACTCTTTTTGTTGGTCCATGCAAAACAATGAGTTTCAATATCCTCTCAGATTGTTGGATACTGAGAGTTGTGATATGATTTTAGGTGGTGATTGGCTAAAATCTTGCACTCCAATTGAATTGGACTACAAGCTCATGACCATCACTGTGTCTTTGCTGGGCAAGAGGGTGAAACTTCAAGCTCTCACTTCTACTGAGAGCTGTAAACTTATCTCCGAGTTTTCACAATTTTAGATGCTACATATGGACACACCATCGGATTTGGAAGAGTTTTTTGTGGTTTTTATAAATATTTCTACTGGGGAGTTTGATCCTAGATTGGCTGCTATTTTGGACAACTATGCTGATCTGTTTGAAAAGCCTACATGTTTACCTCCTTCAAGAGGAGTTGAACATCAGATCATATTGAAGCCTAACAATATTCCTAAACAACAATTTCCTTACAGAACATCTCATGTTCATAAGGAGGAGATTGAGAAGATAGTTCAAGACTTGCTAACCTCTGGAACTATTCAACCTAGCAAGAGTCCTTTTACTTCTCCAGTCATTTTGGTCAAGAAAAAGGATAATAGCTGGAGAATGTGTGTTGATTATAGATACTTGAATGATCATACAGTCAAACACAACTATCATATTCCTATTATTGAGGAATTGTTGGATGAATTGCAAGGAACACAATTCTTTTCCAAGATTGACTTAAGATCTGGCTATTTTCAGATTTTGATGAAGCAAGAGCACAGGTTTATGACAACCTTTAGAACTCATAATGGCCACTATGAGTTCTTGGTCATGCCTTTTGGTCTTTGCAATGCCCCAACTACTTTTCAATCCTTAATGAATCAAATTTTCAGAGATTTTCTGAGGAAATTTGTTCTTGTCTTTTTTGATGATATTCTAGTGTACAATTGTACTTGGGATGATCATCTATCTCATCTCTCTACTGTTTTTGAGATTTTAAGGACTAATCAGCTATTTGCAAAGAGGAGCAAATGCCAGTTTGGTCAAGAAAAGATTGAATACTTGGGCCATATTATTTCTAAGGAGGGAGTTGCTACTGATCCAGAAAAGATAACTTGTATGCTTAATTGGCCACTACCCAAAACTCTTAAGCAACTTATAGGTTTCATTCAGGGATATGGTCTGATTAGTAGACCCTTCACAAATCTTTTGAAGAAAGATAGTTTCAATTAGTCCCCTGAAGCAGATGTGGCTTTCCAGAATCTGAAATCTGCCATGTGCTCTGCTCCAGTTTTGGCTTTGCCAGACTTTACCAAACCCTTCATCATTGAAATTGATGCAAGTGGTACTGGTATTGGTGTTCTGTTGATGCAAGAGGGTAAACCTCTAGCTTTTATGAGCAAGGTGATATGCCCTAAGAGTCAGGCTCTCTCCATTTATGAAAGAGAGTTTCTTACTGTTTTAATGGTTGTGCAAAGGTGGACTCATTATCTACAGGGTCACAAGTTCATCATCAGAACTGATCAATAATCTCTTAGATATTTGTTGGATCAGAAGATTGTGACTCTTATGCAGCAAAAATGGATTACTAAGTTATTGGGATTGGATTATGATATTCAATACAAAAAGGGAGTGGACAATAGTGCTGCTGATGCTCTATCTAGGAGGATGGATACTGATCTCCTTTGTTCTAACATTACTACTGTGGTTCCTAAATGGATTGATCAAGTGATTTCTAGTTACTCTCAAGATGAAGTCTTCAAAAAGATCATTGCTGCTAAGGCAATTGACCCTACTTGCTACCCTAAATTTCAAGTGGTGGAGGGTTTGTTAAGATATAAAGGTAGGGTGGCTATTGGCTCTGTCTCTGATTTTAGGAGGTTTATATTTTCAGAGATGCATCAATCAACTTATGGGGGACATTCTGGTGTTCTGGGCACTTACATGAGAATGAAAAGAGTTTTTTATTGGCCTAAGATGAAGGCTGATATTACTCAATGGGTGCAGGCTTGTGATGTGTGTGCTAGAGCTAAACCAGATCAAGGTCCCTACCCTGGGCTTCTACAACCACTTCCCATTCCCACTCAAGCTTGGTCACACATTTCCATGGATTTTGTGGAAGGTCTTCCCAAATCATGGGGTAAGAATGTCATCTTAGTGGTTATTGACAGATTAACTAAGTATGCTCATTGTTTAGTTTTAGCTCATCCTTTTACTGCTCAAACTGTTGCTATGTCCTTCCTAGATGTGATTTACAAGTTACATGGTCTTCCTATTAGTATTCTTACTGATAGAGACAAGATTTTTATTAGCTCTTTCTGGAAAGAGCTTTTCACTCTCATGGGCACTAAGTTATCTATGTCTTCAGCTTACCATCCACAGTCAGATAGCCAAACTAAGAGATTAATCAGTGTTTGGAACATTATTTAAGGTGTATGGTGCAAAATGTTCCTAAACACTGGCTTAAGTGGCTTCCTCTGGCTGAATATTGGTATAATACCAATTATCATACCAGTCTGAAGCTTACCCCCTTCCAGGCTCTGTATGGTTATTCACCCCCTTCCTTATCATTAGGACCCTATTTGGACTCTCCTAATGCAGATGCTAGTGAGTGGATTCAACAACGCAAACAAATGACTGAGCTGGTTAAGGAAAATCTCTACAAAGCTCAGGAACGCATGAAGTTTTTTGCAGACAAACACAGACAAGACCGCTCATTCGTTGTTGGGGATTTTGTATATTTGAAGTTGCAGCCTTTTAGGCAGAACTCCCTACACTTAAGGAAGAATCTTAAGTTATCTTCTAAGTACTTCGGACCTTATCAAATCCTTGAAAAGATAGGTTTTGTGGCTTACAGGTTGGATTTGCCTCCTACATCTAAGATCCATCCTATTTTTCACGTATCCTTACTGAAAAAGCATATTGGTGATAAGAACATACCTTCTCAGAATCTTCCTCCGCTTGATGACATGGGTTCTTTCCAAATCTTGTCCATCTCCATCTCAGCTGTTACCGACCCCCTGCAGCCACAAACAGAGACACCATTGGTCAGTGTTTCTTGGTTATTTGAAGATTGGGAAGTGAAATCGATAGAAACTTCAAAATTTATGCAGAAGCATTTTCCGTCGTTTATCCTTGGGGACAAGGATCTTCAGCCCTCGGGAGTACTGTCATAGACATGAAATTGAGTAAGGATAAACCAGAGTCCGAATTGATTAACATTGAAGAAACTATCCTTGAAGATGGAAGAGAGGGTTTTTTGGAATCAAATGAAGAAAAAGGGGTCGAATTAGGGAAAAAGTGGGAGTTAGGTGTACTTGTGTCTGAAAGAGAGAAGAGCACACGCGTCAAACATCCAGAAAAGGGAACCGAACTATTGGGCTCAGTCATTCACACACCAAAGGCCCAAGATGGAGGGATTTCCGGCCCAACTAATTAAATGAGGCACTTTAGGCCCAGTTTATTTAATTGTCTTTCAGTCCTTAATTTCCCTAAGAATTCTGTTAGTACTTGGTGGTCCCCAATGCACTAGTTTATGGGGTGTACGTTCTGGCAGTATGGTTATGCAGAAAATATTCTAACTTCTCACCTATTCTCTCTTCTCTCTCCTAAATTCTCTCCTTTCCTTCATATCTTCATACACCATCTTTGAATATACACATTGTTCTTCAGATTTAAACCCAGAAAATTACACAAAAATATTGTTAACAAATTTATCCTATCAGTACACTACATATAATACTTCTCAAAATGTAATGGTTAGTACTTGTCAATCCTCTGAGGATATGATTCTTTCCATTAGTAGCCACTAAACTTGCGCTAGTTCTCTTGAGCTACGTTGCATTATATATTAGAGTAATTGTATTTTTGCCGAGTTATCTGAAGTGGGGAAGTAGCTACCAAAGTTCCATTTTCTGGTGTTGAACTCCTCACTAGTGGAACTTATTTGGCAATTTAATTTTCTGAATTTATGTATTCATGTTGGAAGTGTTATTATTTTGAAAAGTGTATTTGATTCCATTAAAATAGTGGCAAAAGTTGTGTTTATAGCAAAAGTGTGAGAAGTTTTCTACATTGATGAAAGGTAAGTTTGAGATGTCAATGATGGGGGAGATGAATTTCTTTCTAGGACTTCAAGTGAAACAATCTAAAGAAAGAATTTTCATCAATCAGGCTAAATATACAAGAGATCTGATTACCAAGTATGGTATTCAGAATTGCAATGCAGTTAGAATCCCCATGAATACTAACTACAAGATGGATCCTGATTCTGAAGGCAAAATAGTTGATCATACTGTTTATAGATGGATCATTGGATCATTGCTCTATCTCACAGCAAGTAGACCTGACATTACTTTTGTTGTTGGGATATGTGCAAGCTAATCCTAAGACTAGTCACATGGAAGCTGCCAAAAAGATACTAAGGTATCTAAAGGGTACAGTGAATAGAGGATTATGGTATCCAGCTAATGATAACCTTGAATTAACTAGTTATTCAGATGCTGATTATGGTGGTTGCAGAATTGACAGGAAATCTACTTCAGGAACTTGTCAATTTCTTGGAAGCAAACTGATATCCTGGTTTTCAAAGAAACAAACCTCAGTAGCAACTAGTACTACTGAAGCTGAATACATGGCTGAAGGAAGTTGCTGTGCACAAATTCTTTGGCTAAGGCAACAATTGAGAGATTATAAGGTTATGGCCAATGAAGTTCCTATATTCTGTGACAACAACAGTGCAATTGCAATATCTCAAAATCATGTATTGCACACTAGGTGTAAGCATGTGGATATCAGGCATCATTTCATCAGAAACCATGTAGAGAAGAAAGACATCAGGATGGAGAAAATTCATACTGATAAACAAAGAGCTGGTATTCTTACTAAGCCTCTGTTGAGTCAAGATTTCAGGAACTATCAGTTGAATTGGGTATGTTGGACCCAGGTGAGTAATTTATCCTGAAGAGTGAAGTTCTTCAGATGCATGTAGTTTTTGGAAGAAAAACTCAGGACAAAATTTACTCAGGATGGAAACTGACGAATTTTGCCAAGGTCAATGTTCAGTAAGGATTAAGTATTTAATTAATCATGAAGCGCATTTGATGCATGCATTTACTCACTAGTATTTATTTCAGTCAGTAATCATTTGAAATAAATACAAGATACCTGAACTTTTAGCGGGAATGTTTGAAGATTTATTATTGGCTAAGATTTTGGCAGGACACCAAGGGTCTACCTCGATTAGAGTGATACATCATTTTGTCACCCTATTTTTCTGCCATTAAAACTGCTTTACTGCTTATTTGCTATTTATAGCAAATAAATCTTGAAGATTTTGTCAAAGCCAAGATTAAATCTTGACCGTTCTTTCGGATTTAATCTCAAACTTTGATTACTCCTTACAATCATATATATACCCCGTCTCCAAACATTTATCATATTTTACACTCTGCAAAACATTCAGACATTCTACCTATCCAAACTCCTCCAAATACTCTAAACCTATTCATATCCTAATTTTCCATGGAGTATCCAAGCCACGGCATGATAAGGAATCTCGCCGAAACCGAAAAACCTTATTTCGAACATGTTGTAGAGATGGATGACAACAAATGCACGCCGGTGGAAGAAGAGGCTTTATACATGTTCCGAATGGCACACATGGGGAGATTAATCGGCAACAGACCGGAGTTAAAATTGTCGCAAGAGGTTCAGCAGTTTGCTATCAATCTACAAGAAGACACCAATGGTTCTTTGTTTTCACAACTGAGCTTTGGCACATATGCAAAGCCCAAAGCAGAGGTGGTTGTAAACAAAGAGGTACGATTATCTATAACCAACATTAATGATGTCTTCGAGTTGAATGATAAAGGAGAGGATCCTATGAGTTATATGATTGGGAGAGAGCAGGAAATTTTGAATAGATTTTCCAGTTCAAAGATCGAACTCAAGGGAGCTTTAAACAAAAAGTGTTTAAAACCAGTCTATAGAGTCCTCATAGATATTGTGGCTAAATGTTTAACGAGCACATCTGGAAGTTTAGAGCAGGTTAGCAGAAATAAGATGAGGCTAATGGTTGCTATTGAGGATTATCCATCTATAGATTTTAACTGGTTGAGGTTTCTGGTGCAATGCATACTGAGTCAAAATCAAAAGATAAAGTATAAGGATGGAACATTCACTCGAGCAGGGAAGGTTTTGTTTGGTTCCAAGATAAGCTATCTTCTAGAAACATTGCCGAGAAAGAACATGTTTTTCCTAACCGGTACAAACTTCAATCGAAACAGAATCATGTTTCGTAAGTCCAAGACGCAGAAGAGAAGACAGGCGACTTCTCAGAGTACAAGCTCAATTGCTCAGGATGAGCCTCAGGATAGGCTATCCCAGAAGAGCCTGAACAAGAAATAGAGCAAGTTGAGGTGGAAAGCTCTGAATCGGATCAGGATAGGATTCCTATCAGGATAGGATAGGAAAGCTGCTGAGAAGGTTGTAGAAGAGCCTAAGAAGAGGAGGAAAACACTGGAACTCCTGAGAGTAAAATAGGAAACAAGAGAGAAAAAGAAGGCTCAGGAAGAGCAAAGGAAAAAGAAGAGATTGAGAAAAATGAGTGACATTGCTGAAGGGGAGAAATCTCCACTAAATACACTTGTGAAAGCGGTTTCACAAGCTGCTGAGACTGAAGCTGCAAAACTCCCTGAACAAGTGAGGGAAGAGGATGTGTTCACTGAGGTACTCAGTACCAGTATTGGAGTTGATAGGATTATGCAAGAGATCTTCACAGGTTCTCAACAACCTGTTGAAGTTGCCCAAATACAGATCCCAACCACACACCCCTCAGAGCCAAAAATTCACATACCTTTATAAGCACATTCTACTTCTGAAGAAGAAACACCTTTGCCTGAACTCAGAAAAGGTGAAGTGAAGAGAGGGAGTGGAGGTTGAAAGCTGAAAAATTTATCCTTGACCATTTCCCTACCCTAGCCAAATATCCCGACCTTCAGGATATGTTTATCAGGCTAAAAACTGTCATGCTGATAATTAACCAAACCTTTGCCATGATGCTTAGAATTGGAAACTTTCGAGGGGAAGATTTCTGGGCTGAAGAGGTAGCGGAGTTAGATGCATTTTCAGGACTAGGGAGAAGGAGGCTGAGGATAAAGGTTGAAGAGTTTGAATCTCTTGTTGTGAAAAAGATCTCTGAGAGAGAACTTGCTGAAAAGTCAGAAAAACCTGTTGAGGCTCAGGACAAGGATCGTACTGATCAGGACCTTGCTGAGGGTAGTCAGAAATCTGCTGAGGCTGGGGCATCTGCTCAGGAGGAACAAGCTCAGGACTTTCCTGACCTTCAGATGATCACTATAGAAGAAACCCTCGGGAGCCAATGAGAGAAGCTCTTCGAAATCATAGTGAAATAGGTCTTGATTGAGGTCAAGATGAGATTCCTACTCCACAACCAACTGTTAATCTCACACCCATTCTGGAGAAGCTAACTACGTTTGAGCCTTTGATTGATCAGATGGAAAAACTTGAACCTTTACTTGATAAAGTAACAAAACTATCTACTGAACAAGCTTCTCAGGGTGATCTCATCAAAACTATCAACACATCCATGGTCACAGTTGATCAGGTAAACTCATTATCTACCTCTTTTGATAATAAGTTTACTGAATTCAGTACAAAAATGGATATTGTGGCTAAAGGGATGAAAGAAGAAATGGAGAAGCAGTTTGACCTAAAGGTTAAGGTCCTTGAGGATTTGTTGAAATCGAGGCTGAGAAGATGATCAGGTCAGCTGTTGATGAAATGAGCAACTCCTTAATGGAGAGGATGAAGGCAACTTATGGTGGTCTGGCTGAAGACACTAGACTTGCCTGAATGTACTTCAAAGGATTCAGGATGAGCATTTCCAAGTGGCTACTGAAGTAAGGTCTATTGGTAGAGAACAACTCCACATGGACAGAATCTTTTCTGAACTAATTGCCAATTATGATGCCAAAAAGAGGGAAAGTTATGGCAAGCTTGCTACCATGCCATCTCTGGAAAAACATACTGAAGAGGCTCCTTCTAGAGATCTATAGAGGAAAGAGGAAAGAGCCTGAAGTAATAATTCAACCTGAGGCCGCAGGAGAAGTTTTGGAAGAAAGGACTGAGAGGTAGAGGACTCATGAATCCAGCAAGCAGGGAGAAGCTTATGGGATCTTGATACCTCAGAAGAAGCCTGTTGCGTATGTTGAAAAACCTCTTAAGTCTAAACAGATGGCCAAGCCAAGAAAGCCTACTCAGAGAAAATTGGTTGCTGAGTTTGATAAAGATATTGAGGAGATTGCAAAAGAACTAGCTAGAAAAGATGAAGAGTCTGATGTGGATGACCTATTTAAAGAAGGTTTTGGAGAGTATGATGTCTCCACAAAAAGACTAAACTAGGACTGGCACAATACTATCAGGGCCTTAGAGGCTGAAAAGAAAAGGAAAGCTGCAGTTTCAGTTTCAGGGTCAGAAATGACCAGGAAAGAAAGAGAAGAAGCCAAGAGAAAACTGGGAGGATTCCAGAGAATGATCTTAAGGAGAAGAGGTACCAAGCCAAGGAAGAGGCAGTGGCCCCACATTGACAAGTGGATGCCAATTGAGATGAATGATAGGTAGGAAACGGCCAAGAGGGAATTTGTTTTCAACAATGATGTTCTCATGCATTGGTCTAAGCCAAATGATGATAGAGATGAAGCATTCATTGCTTATTTACTTCAAAACTATGCTGATGTTTGCCAGAGATGGTTTAACATATTTGATACCTTGGGATACCAACCGAAAGCTCCTGGAAAAATTAAGTACCCTCCACCAAGATTCAGGAATGGATTAGTCAACTATGATTTCATCCAAGCAGATTTTGTTGATCAGGCAGAATACTTGGGCCTAACTGGAAATGATGCTGAGACTTTAAAGAAGAGGGAAGAAATTAAGATCAGATACTTTGATCAGTTCAACCTGAAGCCACCTACGAATGAAATGTCCGATTGTCACACCAGGGGATTAAATAAAGTGTGGTGTCAATCAATAAGACACCATACGTGTTGGGAGATGAATTTAATAAAGAAATTTTGATTAGATCCCAAAATCCCTGAGTATGACATGTTCAAAATGATCTTGATAGTATAGGGCCAGGTTTCAAATTATCAGGATGGTCTGCACCATGTATAGTCAGCAGACTTAGTTCAGGTTAGAATAGGTTCATTTGTTTGTCTGAAGGATAAGTATCCTGAAGATGAAGATATACTGAAGAACTAAATTGTACTGAAGGATCAGTATAACATGAAGATCAGTATAAACCTGAAAACTTCAAGACCTGAAGATTTGAAGACCAAAGATCGAAAGACCACGAAGATCGGAAAGAACTCAAGACTCTTTTCGTACTAAATCAACAGACCCTGAACATAAGCACTTATAATTAGATAGTGTTTGTTCATTCTGAGTACATGCAAAGAGAATGTTATATGTTCGTGGACACTAAGGACAATATCAACTCAGTATTGGTTGACTAAAAGAGCCATTTTTGTTGTCTCTGTTCAAAGGAAGAAGTCGACCAATGAGGAGGCGACAACAGCGTACTTTCCTGACACTGAAAGCGACATTTGACTGAAGAATGTCAGAAGAGATATTTGTCTTGTTCACAGAAAATGGTGATTGGCTGCTTGTCTGGATATTTCCTAATACATGCAAGGAAACCCTAGATGATATCTCTCCAACTGATAGTTTTCAAAGGACTTCTTCAGAAAGTTGCCTATAAATACCAGAGGTCTTGAACACTTCAAGATACGAGAAATCAAAGCAACTCAAGAGCTCATACGTATTCAAGCATTATTGTGAAGCACTCGAAACCCCTTGAATTTCCCAAGTGTTTCATCTTTGAAGAGAGCTCATTTACTAAGCCTAGATTTAAAATCTTATCCAAAGCTTAGTTCGAGATATCCTAGCCTTTTACTTGTGTTCTCTTTGTAAAAGGATATCTCACCTTAGTTGGAAACCAACCAAACCCAAACCCTTTTGTTGGGAGATGAATTTAATAAAAGATATATGATTTTGATTAAGATCCCAAAACCCCTGAGTATGATATGTTCAGAATAATCTTTATAGTTGAGTCGATTCGGTTTAGTTATTAGGGATGTTATGTATAGTCGTGCAGATATAGATCGGGGATAGGTTCTAAAGAACTCAAGAACTTCAAGATGTTTTACGAAGAGAAACTAAAGTTTCAAGATGAAACCGTTTCAAGATTCGATAAACCCGAGTATCTAAAGACTCAGAAGACTCAGAAGACTCAGAAGACTCAGAAGACTCAGAAGACGCCAAGACTTAAAAGACTCAAGACTCGAAGAGGCCAAGATTCGAAGACTCAAGACACAAGATCAAGATTCAAGAATGGTAGTGAAGACTCGATTGCTCGATATAAACTGAATGTTCCGAGGTACTGAATATATCTATCCGAAGGATGCAATCTTGAGAAGATCGCGATTCCTTAGATAATAGATATTTGCCAAGACATTCAAATGCGCATAAAAGGAACTAAGTAAGTGTGGTTATATCAAACTCGAGTTTGTAACCAAAAAAAGCCGTTGAAGGTGTCTACCTTTAAATGGAGACAAAAAGTCAAAAAGAGGGAAGAACAACCATCTTGACTACCTTTAACGACAGAGACAAAGAAAAAAAGATGTCGGATGTCGAAAAGTTCCGTACGCAAAAAAGTGAAGACCGCTACATGAAAGGCTATTGCCTAAAACGTGTTAGGGAGTTTCAAATCCTAAATATACCGTTCTCTCACACCTTAAGAGAGGAAACTCACGGCTATCTCTCCAACGGATAGTTTTCAAGAGTAACCTTGGTGTATGCCTATAAATTTTGGTGACCCTCTACATTGTAAGGTTACGGAAATTTATCGCAACTCAAGAGCTCAAACTTATTCTTGCAAAAAGTTAAAGCACTTTAAAACCTTGAATTTCCCAAGTCTTCTATATTGAAGAGAGCTCACTATACTAAGCCTAGCTTGATAAGATTTATCAGCTTAGTCGAGATATCCTAACCCTTTGCATTGTGCTTCATTGTAAAGGATATCTCATCCTAGTTGAAAACCAACTGAAAACCCCAAACCCTAGAAGGTAGTTGGAGTGTGTTTGTTGGTGAGTAGAGAGTTGTAAAGAGTTAGTAAACTCGCGGAGTAGTCGAAAAACTCTAGAGGAGAAGTTAGTAAGCTCTGACTCCTCAAAGCTTGTGAGTGTTTGAGTAAGTAAAACTACTGAGGTAGTCGTTAAGGTCGGGGTTGAGTAAGTAAACCACGGAGTAGTCAAAACTGGGCGAAGTTGAGTAAGTAAACTCGTAGTCGTAAAGCTCGTTGATTAGTGAATTTCTCCAAGAGTCGTGGACGTTTGAGTCTCTCGAACCACTATAATTGTTGTGTTCTTTATTGCTTTTTTCTGCGTGCATTAATCGCTGATCACCGAAGTTTTTGAAAGCATACTTTTCACTAATACTCAGTTGAATCAATCCACTAAAGTTGCATGTAAATGAAACACTTAATCACTATTTCATAAAGGGATGGTTTTCAAAGAAAGCTTGAAATGAGTATAAACTAAAGGGCCAACCATTCAAGACGATTGAAAGTAGCTAGAACAGTTAGTTACCAAACCGAAAGGATTCAAGAAGTTAGTTATCATCCAAGCATCTCAATCTCTCGACACTTCAATTAATTATCAAGGTATCTCAATCTGCAACCGGATCACCGTCTCAATAGACTTTGACTCGGAGCGATCTGTGGCTTATCGAACCTAATCTTCAAGATTATTTGACCCAAACCGACCTCGAAGAAAAAAGTTTTAAAACAAAACACCTAACACGTGTATTACCCTCCATACACGTAAGACTCGTTACACCACCGACAAGTGGTATCGGAAAAGGTGGTTCAACTTGACCACTCTTTGTGGTTGACCAAAGTTTTATTTTCAAAAATACTTGTGGTCTATCTCGAATCGATCTTATTTCTTTAATTTTCTTTTTCAAAAGATCGAGATAAAATGTCTTCTAAAAACTTCCCATGTTCTCGAAATGGAGAACTATGATTTATGGAGATCGAGAATGCAGCTCATCTCAGTATTCCAAACATGAGCGTGATGTGGAGAGTGGTCTCTCAAGGGCCATTCCAGGTTCATTATTTGAATCCCCAGAGGAATTTGATGAGAGAATCGATCCTAGAGCAAATTTCCTAAGTCGATGACCAATTTGACTCGAGGAGAGAAAGTTAAATCTAGACTACATTGCAAAAAAGACACACTATACAAAGATAATTGATGATGGTGTGATGGGAATGATCTCTCACCATATCTTTAAAAAGAGATTTGGGATACACTATTGTGAATGTCTTAAAGCACGTATCATATAAAAGAGAACAAACTTTCGGTGGCAATTGGAAAGTTTGATTGTTTTTGAAATGGATGATGGTGAATCAATAGACAAATTGAAGTCGATTCACTAAAGATCATGAATGATCTAAATGCACTTGGAAAGAAATATCCACAAAGAGAAGTTGCATTGAAAATTCTTAGAGGTTTTTCTAAGAAATGGGATATACATCTTTTGGTGATTGAAAACACCAAAAAATTAGTTCAATGCCATATCAACAAGTTTCTCGAAAGGCCTATGAATTTGTAATTGATAAGAAATCCAAAAAGTCGATTTGATGATTCATCATCTAGTAAGAATGTGGCTTTAAAAGCCAAAGATAAAACCTCAAAAACTAGAGATTCGATAACCCCCACGCCAAAAATCGGGATGAGCTTGAGGAAAAGCTAATTTGGCAAGGAGGTTTGACAGACTCAATAATAGTAGATTTGGAAAATACAAAGCTATTACAGAACCACGGGTACAAGAAACCCGAGGACGATCAACCGAGAAAAGAAGGACACGAAAGTTCTAAGGATCTTCATCCGCAGAAAGAAGGACTCCAAGTCCAAAGAAGAAAATGATCAGGATGATGATACCAACATGCTATAATTGCCAAAAAAAGAAAGGTCACTTCCAAATGATTGTCCGTTGAGTGCTAAGGAGAGAAGAGAAAGGCAAGCTAAAAGAGACAAGAAGTTCTCTAGCAAAAAAGGCCATAGTTGCGTAAGGTTAACACTCGGGAGGAGGATCTAGCTCTTCGGATGAGATATTCTTAGATGCGTTGAAAGTGATGACATCCGCCTCGATGGCCATTGAGGAGGTAAACTCTTCTTTCTCTGTTGTTACTCCTTCACTAGCACAAGAGGTTTCAAGATCCAATCGAAAAACAAATCATTTTGACCTGATGGATTCTTTTGAGAATCGATGAAGGACTATCTTTTTTACAAGAAACTAAAAGAACTCAAGAGCGTAATAAGAATCAACGCCGAAAAATCTAAAATGGAAAGACTCTAAAG
Organism: Stenogyne calaminthoides; assembly: GCA_037126765.1. NCBI lineage: Eukaryota > Viridiplantae > Streptophyta > Magnoliopsida > Lamiales > Lamiaceae > Stenogyne > Stenogyne calaminthoides. Next base: position 16,802,049 of record JBBCBC010000029.1, read on the forward strand.
AATAAAAAATCGCTTTCAATTAATGGGAGCTCTCATGAACCGGATGTTCGAAAGTACAACTCTAGAAAGAGAAGTTGATAATGTCCCTAACCTTTAGAGAAATCCAATCAAGAGATTCACTTAATCAAATGACTAAGTTCAATGACCTCTCTCGAGAAGCATGAAACTCTAAACTATGAGGATAGTGCATTTAACTCTATCAATAAAGCATCTAATGTAATAGATGGAATTCTACTAAGATCCGTCACTATAAAATTGATCGGATACAAATGATCGAAACCTCACAAGGTCATCTCAATCTCGATCAAGTAGCAAAGAAGACAATCTTTGTAAAACCAAATGCACCCACACTTCAAACTCAAGTAATGCCCAAGGTTGTAGATGAGGAAAAGGACCTATGGTCCCAAAGAAACCGAATGATCGCGGTCGAAAGCCCAAACCTCGGTGAAGGCTAGAAAACCCGAAATCCCATTGAAAGTTTCGAACAAGTTCTTCAAAGCCTCAAAGCTAAGAATGCAAAACCCCGAAGGCTCCACAATCGAACCATCGTAGGAATCTCGATGAGAAACACTCAAGAGACCTCAACTCAAGAGACCAAGTCCTCGTGATAATCGAAGACCAGAGCCAAAGACAGTTACTCATGGGTAAAGGTTACTCAACCCGAGTAAACAAAGATTTAGACCCCGCACAAAAAAGCCTAAGATCCAATGTAAGGCCCGAACCAAAGAAGAATTCAAAAGCCCATATTCATGCTAAAGCTAAGCACTACACACGTAAAACCAAGGCACCCAGAGTAGTAGATGTGTATGTTGATGTTTATGGAAGACAAATTAGCCACTCTAAAGTGATTAGAGTTGTCAGCGATTTGGATTCCGAAAGGTACATCTAACCTTGTAGGACCCTACACAAATCGGGTACCTAACAATTGATCTATTTTTTTTGAGGAAAACAAGGCATTTGTAAAGATCACTTGGCACCGATGAGTAGAGATGAAAAAGCTCCCTCGATGTATGGTATCTTGACAAGGATGTTCAAGACATATGACAGATTCAAGAAGATTCTCAAAGACTATGTTGAACAAAGAGGCCCTACGAATCACTTTTTGGAGATAACTCCAAGGGATGACCGGAGGATATGGAACTTTTGAAATCGACTTCATATCCATGGTGTTTCATATGTATCTGGATTGAAGCATAATTTGCTTTCAATAAGCCAATTCTAAGGGTTTTTAATGTTGAGTTCTCTAAAACTTATGTTATGTGAAAGATGATACATCACATAAAATATTACCGATCGGGTACAAGAAAAGGAAATGTGTATCTTCTTTGATTGAATTCATCTCCTAAAGATACATGTTTGGTTGCTAAAAGTTCCACAGATACCCGATTGGTTATGGCATAAAAGAATGAATCACCTAAATTTCAAAAACCTCAACAAGCTTGCAAGATTAGCTCTTGTGAGAGGGTTGCCCTAATGAAGTGTTCAAGAAGGAACATATTTGTGATGCTGCGTGCAAAGAAAACAAATAAAAAGCATCTTTTAAAAGCAAAGTTGAGGTTTCTAACGAAAGAATACTTGATTCGCGATATGGATCTTTTTGGTCCTATAACACCCATGAGCACTAATGGCGAAATACACATTGGTAGTAGTTGATGACTACTCAAGATATACTTGGGTCATATTCTTACTCAAGAAGAAAGAGACTCGAATAAAAGCTGCCATAATTATTAAAAGGCTCCTTGAGAAAAATCTGAGGTGGTCAAAATCGAAAAGGAACCCGAATTTATAAATCATATCATATCCGATTATCAGTGGAATTTCACATGAAACATCACCGTACAAGGACCCTCAACAAAATGGTGTTCTTTGAAAAGAAGGAACAGACTCTGAAAGAAGTTCGCAAGACAATGATAGGTCGATATTCCTAAAAGATTTTGAATTTGCCAACACTTGCTACTCTCGAGAATAGATCCATGCCGACCAAGAGTCAAGGCAAAACACCCTATGAGCTTTGGAATGAAAGGAAGCCTCTTGAATTTCGTGTTTTAGTTGCAAGTGTTTCATACACAATAATGGTAAAGATCGATTTTCCATTTGATAGCAAAGTGATGAAGGAATATTCTTAGATATTCTCAAGTCAAGAAAAGCTTTTCGAGTTTACAACCTAGGACTCTTATTGTGGAGGAAACACCTCATGTTGTTTTTTATGAATCTACTTGTGTTCGAAAGAAACAAGAACATGATGCAGATGAACCGACTAAGATGATCACCAGACAAGCCCGAAATAGAAAGATAAATTATCCAAACTGAAAAAGAAAGTCAACATCCTATGATTGAGTGACTCAGACTCGAATAAAGAAGTTCAGATGGAACTCGAGATGGTGAGACTCAGAAAGCCAACACTCCAAAGGTGACCAATCCGAACAGACACCGCCTCGGACTCGTATGTGATGCCAATGAAGATGTGGTCACAAATTGGCAAATTCGAATCTATCAACCAAAGGGGAACAAATATCTCTCGACTATGTTCATAGAATTTCCCACGAGGAAGATGATTCCTTTCTCCTTTTCTCGTTGTTCCTGAAGTTCTTGAATTAATCCCACCTAACATTTCAAATGTTGAGGATACTCTTGAAGGGGAACATCAAGAAGGAAATGGTTAGATAGTCATCCTACAAGTCGATTGTGGGTGATCTAAAAAGGTGTTAAAACAAGAAGGTTCCATGGTGAGAGTGCACTTTTTCTTCCTCTCCGGAGAAAGAACCTCCCGCCGAGATTGGTGAAGCTCTACAAGATTCTCATTGGATTCTTCTTTATGCAAGATGTCTTTAATCAATTCTCAAGGAATGAAGTATGGAGCTTAGTAGATAGACAAAAAGGCACAATGTCATTGGAACCAAGTGGGTTTTCAAGAATAAAAGAGATGAAAACAAGAACATTGTAAGAAACAAGGCAAGGCTTTAGTTGCACAAGGTTATTCCCAAGAAGAAGGCTTGGATTATGATGAAACCTTTGCACCGTTGCCGGACTAGAAGCCATCGATTGTTTCTTGCATATACTTTTACATGAAGTTCACAAAAAAAAAAATGGATGTGAAAAGTGCATTTCTCCACGTGCTTAAAGAAGAGGTTTATGTGAACAACCTCCCCGGTTTCAAACAGAATGACCAAGTTTACAGCCTCGAAAAGCTTTGTATGGTCTCAAGCAAGACCCGTTCATGATACTCTTTTCTCGGTTTCTTCTTGACCATGGTTTTGTCAAAGGGATCGTTGATAGAACTCTGCTCAGATAGAAGATGGGGAAGATATCTTGCTAGATGAGATATATGTTGATAACATCATTTTTGATCTCCAAACCATCACCGTGTGAAAAGTTTTCAACACCGATGAAAGGCAAGTTTGAGATGTCAATGATGGGAGAGATGAATTTTTTTCTAGTCTTCAAGTGAAACAATCAAAGGAAGGAATATTCATCAACCGGAAAGTACACCGAGATCCGATTGTCAAATGGTGTACAGATTGCAATGCAGCTTAGATTCCCATGAATACTAACTACAAGATGGATCCCGATTCTAAAGGCAAATCAAGAAGTCATAATCGATTATAGAGGAATCATCGATCATCGTTTATCTCACGCAGAGGCCTGATATAACTTTTGGGTTGTTGATATATGTTTCACACGGAGGTCGCCAAAAAGATATTTATCTTAAAGCATTTAGAGGATTGTGGTATCTAATGATAACCTTGAATTAACCGGTTACTCGGGGATGTCGACATGGAGGTTGCAGTTGACAGAAGTCCACTACAGAACTTTCAATTTTGTGATGTAAACCGACATTCTTGGTTTTCAAGAAATGCACCTCGGCAAATAACCAAGATTATCAAGTTTAATACATGGTCGCGAAGTCAAGAGGGAGATTCTTTCGCTCGCATAACAATTAAGGGATTATAAAGTTGTAGCCAATGAAGTACCAATATTTTGTGACAATAATAGTGCCACGCTATTTCACAAAATCCCGTATTGCACACCGATGCAAGCATGTGGATATCGAATCACTTCATCGAGATCATGTCGAGAAAAGGACATAAGGATGGAGAAAATTCATCATGATAAGCAGAGCCATTATCTTGACTAAACCTTTCGTGAATCAAGATTTCGTGAACTTCAAATAATTGGGGATGTTAGATCCAGTGTATAGAGTAAAATCAAAAAATTGAAGGTTTTTCAGATGCATGAAGTTTTCTCGAATTCTACCGAGAAACTCGGGATAAAATGGAAATATCGAATCGAGTCTCTCGAAACTTCAGATCATCAAGGTCAAGATTAAAGGTTATATCGAACCCATTCAAGATTTTCATATTATCTTGACATTTTATGAAGGTCAAGATAAGAAGACCGATTAAAAAGAAATTAGTCCTCATAAGTAATGACTCATGCGACTCATTTATTGCTTAAGTGAAACTCAAGAATCATTCGCAATAAATACAAAACACCTCGAGGAATGTTTTTTTGGCGATCGTTTAAGTTCCTAGAAAGGTCAAATACCATTTAATGCTCAGAACATTAATGACCAATGAGGATATTTTGGCGGCTTACTTTTTCGGAGGATCGACGTTGCGATCATTAATCGGTGATTAATCTCAACCGATTTTCAACTAACCAACGCGAATACCCACGATCTCGGCTATATATACCCCAAAAGCCTTTCAAGCCAAAAATTTTATCAAACTCAAATCCTCTCGCAAATAAATCCTTTGCCCGTAAAAAATTCCTAACCCTAAAAGTCATTTCTTCAATCAATCTCGAATGGCTCCAACCTTGTTCGAGATTAGCGAAACCAACAAGCCATGGTACGAGTTTGTTGTCTCACTCGAAAGCAAGAAACCAACTCAAAGCCGTAAGAGGAGGCTCAAGATATGATTTGATTAAGCGAAACTCACTCAAATTTCGTTGCAAATCGACCAGACCAGGAGTTTGCGAAAGAGGTAATCGAATTCATCTGTAACTTTAAGATAGATGAAGAGGATTGTGTGCATTCTTCGATTACCGTATCACATTTAGAGCATTCATCAAAATACATCGATTTTGAGAGGGAGTTGTACATTATTCCAAAAAATTTGAATGATGTTTTTGAGCTCTGTGATAGAGGAGAGGATCCTGCGACGTATATGTTGGGAAGGGAGCAGGAATATTTAGATAGGATTACTGAGAATCCTGTTAAATTTGAGGCGACATTACATAAGAGGCACTTGAAGCCACAATATCGTGTTTTGATGGGGAGTTTTGAGTAGATCACTACCCCGAAGCTCAGACTGATGGCGGCGATCGAGGCATCTCCCACCACTGACTTCAACTGGCTAAAATTCTTGATTCAGACGGTGACGGAGCAAGCCAAGGTCATAAAGAAGGTCAATGGGGCAATCACGATGAAAAGCAAGATCCACCATGCAACCAAAATCGCTTATATTTTGGAGATGTGCAGAGAGGAGGAGGATATCTTTGCCAATTCGACCCCATTCCCCAAGACCAAAGTGTTATTCAAATATTGGTTGCGATCATCGGGGAAAGAAAGAGAAGAAAGTTCACCTTCTGCGGGTGGGCCGAGAAAAGAGACCCAACAAACCGAGGAAGGTTTTGTTGGAGGCAAAGATGGAGCAGGAGCAAAAATGATGAAGCATTGTTGCCCCAAAACGCAGAAGATTGGTGGTTCTCACCGATGAAGATGATAAATGATTCTGAGGGAGATTCAACCCGAGGGCCAAACCGCCAGAGTTCACCATTCTGAAAGTGTTGTCTCGGGTTATCTCTAGGACAAAGGATCGATCGAGAAGCGGTTCTTCTACGAGGTGCTCGAGACATCACTCGATTCGTATAAAATTTATCGGGAAATTTTTTTAAAGGAGCTCGGCCTACCCTCGGATGTGCAAGCTCGGATAGAAAGAGCCCCGTAGTCGATCTAAGATATCAGTGTTGGATCAAGAGCCAACTCAAACTCAAACTATTCATATGCTACCAGACTTCGTAACCCATATTGGGAGGACTTACAATCTTTCAGAGGTCTAGACCAGGAGCGTAATATTCTTGATGAGCTCTCGAGTGATCTATCGCTGATCCTCACCGATGCTTCAAACCGAGAGTTTCAGAAATTTATGGAAGAAGGCAAAACAAGGATTTCTTGACGCAGATTCCCTCGATCTTCAAGATATTTTCTTCGGGATCTAGGACAACAATGTTCATCCTCAATCGGACTCTTCCCGAGATGCACATTCCGCTGCATTTAGAATGGAATGTTTCCGACTTCTCGTTGGTCTGTTTTGATGAAAAACTCAATTTTGATTACCGTTCAAAAGTTGGCCGAGAGGAGAGCGACTAAAGTTGGTGCCCCGAGCAATGAGACAAATCTAAAGATGGAGATGGGGACCAACAGGGAGATCTTTGAGGATCGATCTCAGATAGAAAATGAGACTTTTGTCGATCAACCCGAAATTGGTCAACCTCGGTTTAGCACTTTGGACCTTGCACTATTAATAATTATGCCAAAGATTCTTTGAAAGAACTATCTTTAATTAAATTGTCCGATAAATGACCGAGGCTCGGTTTAAATTCGGGATGAAGACTTTCTCTTAGGATGATCAAACAAACACGAAAGGTGCGTAAGGTTCCCGAGATCGACCTCACTCCTTGGTGGAAAAACTTGAGAAGGTTGAGCCAATGATGATCAAAATTGCTTTCGGATGGAGGAGATATTGTGGCCGAAGATGGACCTTCTTAGTCACTCTTGGACTGGTGAACATTCAAGACAACCACCAAGATGACCTCCATGGAAGAAAAAAGCCAATGAAAAGTCGAGGGAGTCAAGGCTGAGTTAAGTCTTTGAATCAAAAACACCGTGAGAGCTCAATTCTAGAGGTGAAATTAGCCCGAAGAATGAGGTGCTAATCAAGTCGAGGAAATGAGCTCAAAGACTTTCTGACCAAGATGACGAAGATGTTCAAAGAAGCACTCTCCGCGGGCTTTTTAACTTATCTCAAGAAGTTTACAGGTAGGAGAATGGAAGCCGAGCAAGATCGCTTAGGGAGAGATCCGGCCAGTGAGCAAAGAGTAATATCACATGGACACAAGATTCTCCAGACTTCTTCCAAATTACGGTGCGAAGGAAAAAGAAAGGTGAAGACCTCGGGAAGTTCATGGCAACGTACTTTGGAGAAGAAGGCTCGAAAGATGCGAAAATGTATAACCTATCAAAAGCCTTAAGAGAAGTCGAAGTTACTGAGAAGTTGAAGTTCGCTCAGGTGGAGAAACCTATCTACACTCGAGTTTCTGAGCAAACCATGCTTGATGTTGCAAGAGAGAAACTGAGTGCTAGAGCAAAGGTTGGAACAAGCCCATATGAAGAGGGAAAGCCTTGGGCGTTGTTCAACCTGAAAGCAAGCGTGCAAAGGCTTCTAAGCCAATCCAGAGAAAGCTGATTCTGGATGAAGATGTAGAAGAATCTGAGTCTCAATCTCAGAAGAAAGTCTTCAATATAAGAAATGCTCTGAAGACACTCCAAATAGAACAAGCTAAGAAAGATGCTGCTTCGGTCTCAGGAGCATCTGTGATCAGAAAGAAGATAGATAAGAGCGTGAGCGAAAGTGAATTCAGAAAGTTTGCGAGCAAGAGGAAAAAAACATCAAAAGCACTGTGGCCCCACGCTGATAAATGGATGCCTATCAAACTCAACGATATGTGGGAAGAAGTTAAGAGAACCTTCTGGTTCAATTATGATGTTCTCAGGGAATGGAGAGGGGAAAGCTCAGATCAGAATGAAGCTTTCATTGAATATCTTCTAAGCTTCTATCCAAAATATCTCCAAGGCTGGATTAACCTTGCGGATGAAGGTGGAAAGTAATAGTAGCCCCGGTCCATATTCCTATCCTCCTCCAAGACTTGGTAATGGCTTGGTAAATGAAAAAAACCATTACTCAAGAAATTGCTCAAGATCTTTGGTCAGTTGGGTTTAACAGGAACAACCCTACATCATCAAGGAGAGAAAATGAGTCAAGAAGAGATTTTTCTCGTTCGACTGGAGGTGCCCGCCGATGAAGTTGAGAATGAAGCGGTCAAGAGCGTAAGATCAAGAGAAAATCAAGATCAAGATCAAGACTCGAGAAGATTCTGTAATCTTTATTTTTTTTGTCTTTTTGATTTTATTGATAAACTCATTGTAATCTGTAAAGGTATACTCATCATCAATGAAGATTTATCATTATGCTCAAAAGATAATATCTCATTATCTTATTTACATGTCTTTTATTTTGATATCTTTGAATGTATGTCTCCCCGAATGATGATATGGGGGAAATTGTCTGAATATGGAAGAAATTGTTTAAGTATTTGGTAATGAACTTTTTAAAGAGATTCATTACTGAAGAAATTGTTGGGAGACTCTCTGAAATTGTTGGGAGTTTTTCTCAGATTCAGAAAATTATTGGGAGACAACCAATCTTGTAATAAAATAAACTGAAACCTGAGTATAGGTTATATGTTTGTAACAAGATAGGTTTTGGCATCATCAAAAAGGGGGAAATTGTTGGGAGATGAATTTAATAAAAGATATATGATTTTGATTAAGATCCCAAAACCCCTGAGTATGATATGTTCAGAATGATCTTTATAGTTGAGTCAGGATTCAGTTTAGAGTATTCAGGATGTTATCTGCAAAATGTATAGTCAGCAGATATAGATCAGGATATGTTCTAAAAACTCTGAAGAACTCAGTATGTTTCTGAAGAAACTAAAGTTTCAAAGATAAACCTTTCAAGACTTCGATAAACCAGTATCTAAAGACTCAGAAGACTCATAAGACGCCAAGACAAGACTCAAGACTCGTAAGACGCCAAGACTCAAGACTCACTGACGGTATTCGTAAGACTCAAGACACAAGACCAAGACCTAAAATCAAGATCAAGAATATCAAGGCACAAAATTATCAAGATCAGAATATATCGATGCTCAAGATAAACTCAATGTTCCGAGGCATCAATATATCTATCCGGCGATGCAATATTCGGAAGATCGCGATTCCTTAGATAATAGATATTTGCCACGACATTCAAATGTCGACAAAAGGAACTAAGTCGAAGTGTTGTTAAGGTTATATCAAACTCGAGTTTGTAACCAAAAAGAGCCGCTTGAAGGTGTCTACCTTTAACCGAGACAAAAGTCAAAAAGAGGAAGATAACATCGCACTATACCGACAATCGACAGAGACAAGTCAAAAAGATGTCAGATGTACGAAAGTTCCAGACTGCAAAAAGTGAAGACCGGCTACATGAAAGGCTATTGCCTAAAACGTGTTAGGGAGTTTCAAATCCTAAATATAGCCGTTCCTCACACACCTTAAGAGGAAACTCACGAAGCTATCTCTCCAACGGATAGTTTTCAAGAGTGACCTTGGTGTATGCCTATAAATACTGGTGACCCTCTACATTGTAAGGTTACGGAAATTTATACGCAACTCAAGAGCTCAAACTTACTCTTGCAAAAGTTAAAAGCACTCGAAAAACCTTGAATTTCCCAAGTGCTTCTATATTGAAGAGAGCTCACTATACTAAGCCTAGCTTGATAAGATTTATCCAAAGCTTAGTCGAGATATCCTAACCCTTTGCATTGTGCTTCATTGTAAAGGATATCTCATCCTAGTTGGAAACCAACCGAGAAACCCCAAACCCTTGAGAAGGTAGTTAGAGTGCGTTTGTTGGTGAGTAGAGTTGTAAAGAGTTAGTAAACTACGCGGAGTAGTTAGAAAACTCTAGAGGAGAAGTTAGTAAGCTACAAGGGTAGTCTGAAAGCTTGTGAGTGTTTGAGTAAGTAAACTACGGAGGTAGTCAGAAAACTCAAGGTCGGGTTGAGTAAGTAAACTACATGGAGTAGTCAGAAAACTTAGGGCCGAGTTGAGTAAGTAAACTACGAGGTAGTCAGAAAGCTCAGAAGTGATTAGTGAATTTCTCTGAAGAGTCAGGGAGAGTGGACGTAGGAGCTTGAGTCTCTGAACCACTATAATTGCTGTGTTCTTTATTGCTTTCTTTATCTGTGCATTAACTGTTGCATCACTGAGTTTTGAAAGCATACTTTTCACTGATACTCAGTTGGAATCAATCCACTAAAGTTGCATGTAAATAAATCACAGCTTAATCACTATTTCATAAAGGGAAGGTTTTCAGCAAAGCTTAAAACGAGTATAAACTAAAGGGCCAACCATTCCACACGACTGAGTAGCTAGAACAGATAGTTACCAAACTGAACTCTCTTCTGAGGATTCAGTAAGTTAGTTATCTGATCCAAGCATCTCAGGATCTCTGACACTCAGGACTCAGTTGGGATTATCTGAGGTATTTGAAAGCAGCTCAGGATCACTGTCTCAGTAGACTTTGACTCAGAGCGATCTGTGCTTATCAGAACCTAATCTTCAGGATTATCTGACCCAAGCTGACCTCAGTAAGAAAAAGTTTTAAAACAAAACACTGAACACGTGTATTCCCCCCCATACACGTGTAAGACTCGTTTACACCGGGACCAACACCTTTGATTAGGAAGTTTGTGTGTGTAAATAGTTGGAAGTAAGAGAGTTGTAAAGAGTTAGTAACCTGCTGTGTTCAGTCTGAAGACTCTAGAGGAGAAGTTAGTAAGCTGATTGTTCAGTCTGAACGCTTGTGTGTGTTGAGTTAGTAAGCTGCAGTAGTTCAGCCTGAAAAACTTGTGGTAGTGTTGAGTTAGTAAGCTGATGAGTTCAGTCTGAAAGCTTGAGGTAATAGAAGTAGTGTGTTAAGGAATTTCTCTGAAGATCAGAGAGAGTGGACGTAGGAGCTTGAGCCTCTGAACCACTATATCTTGATGTGTTGTTTTGCTTTCTGCTTTGCATTATTACTTGTTGCATATTTCACTGAAAGCATTTCTGATAATCAGTTGGAATCAATCCACTGAACTTGCATTAACTTGATCACAGCCTTAACCACTCTTTCATTAAGGAAAGATTTTCAGCAAAGTAAAACGAGTATAAACTTAGGGCCTACACTTTCCGCACCTTAAATAATCCAGTATAGATAGTTGTCAAACTGATAAACTCTCCTGAGTAGTCAGTAAGATTAGTATCTACTCCAAGCTTATTTGGACTCTGAGTAAAATCAGGATCAGTGAGCTAATCTGAAGTCCCTGAACGCCGCTCATTGTTATTGTCTCTGTAGACTTTGACTCAGGGCAATTTGTGCTTCTCAGGACTGAAAATCAGGATAACCCGACTCACTGATTTCAGTAAAAGTTTTAAAAAAAACACTATACACGTGTATTCCCCCCCATACACGTGTGACACTCGTTTACACCGGGACCAACAATACGGTTTTATAAAAAAAATTAATCAAAACCAATTATTCAATTAAACAAGAGCCTAGAGCTCTAATACCACAGTTGGAATTTAGAGGCACGTAATCACATGCGCAACGGAAATTAAAGTTCACCAACAACGAACAATTAATTGCATACAGATTACAATAATCATAACGAGAAATCTTACGATAACTTCGAGGCGAGTTCTCTACTACGGTATCCACGTAATCCCGAATTACGGATTTGCACTGATTTGCCAGCGTTGAATCCCAAGACAGATTTGCTAGGAAAATCCAAACTCTAGATTTTATGGAGAAAATATATAGTGATTCCCTTTGTGAATTCCTAAGAGCTTATATATATAGGGAGGCTTAGCTTATTTCCCAAGCTAGCCCAATTAGGGAAATAAAATCCCTAATCTTGAATTAAATTAATTCCTTTTAATTTAATTCCCTAAATATAAATCTCTACGGATTTAAATGTCTTATATGAAAATCTCTACGATTTATTTCCATATACATATCCTACAATTATATTCCAAATATAATTATTGGGAATTCTTATTTAATTAAATTTAATTAAATATTAATAATAATTAATTCCAAATTAATCTATTATTAATTACTTCTCCATAAATTAAATATTAAATTCAATTTAATATATAATCAACCAACTATAGTCCGTAAAAGGGAACTACTTGTTTTGAGACCCATAGGCCCTCATATATCGAGCATTTAGTCAAACTAACAGTCTTAATTGAACCCTAGACAATAAATCAGACATTCTCAATATATGAGGTACGTTGCGAGAAAAGTGCAACTACCTGTAACTAAAACATGGGCTATTACGATTTCCTCCTTTCATTCGCGAATACTCGATTAAGTTTTGAACATGATGAAGTGTCTATTCAAATAACTTAATCAATTTATCTCTAATCACTAATTGATCATGTATGTCACACTTAGCCCCAAAGTCTAAGTTGACGTGCATCGGCATCGATTATGATGAGAATATGAGTATTCTCTCTAAATCCACATTGTAATGAATCCTATTCTTGGCTCAACTACCATGCATGCACGCCGTGATGAACCCAATCCAAATATCTACCCATTCGGGTCTGGCGTCGGTCATGGTCAAAAGTTCATCACTCCACACATGTCATGCGTATTGACCTCAAGTCGAAAATATCGCATCGCTCCCACTAACCAAGACACCCGTGTACATATAGTGGAAATACATCAAAAATGGGTATACCATACCCTCTCTAAAGTATTTGTGCTCCATCATGAGATACCTAGTATCTAAATAGTAAGTGAGATCTTACTACACTCTCTAAGAGTATGATCACGGATCGCAAATCTCCATTGCATCATCAATATCCCATTCTTGATGATCCTTGATCGGGCTATTTGAGAATCATGCTTAAGTCATCTGAGTTCTCCCAACCTCAATGACAACAATGACTCATGGGAACACTTGTACGAATAAATGCAAACAATCAAACATAATATTCAAACAAGTGTATTGCCATACATTAATATTAAATGAACTATAATATTAAATCAAAATGAATATCATCTAGTATAATGTCCTTACAATAGATTGTCTTTAGGACACTAACACTAACAATCGCATCATACACACCCTCTCCCCGCTCGGGACGGTTGGGGGACTCTCCACAACCGGCTCATCCAAAAGGCGAATGAAGGCAGAGATAAGGAAGATAGAGAATGCCAAAAAGATGGTGCTACCGGTTTTCACGGTAGGGAGGAGACCAGGACGATCGAATTTGGCGAAAAAGATAAAGCCGGCATAGTCTATCCAAACGTCGACCCTTTGGTGATTAAGACCAATATCACCTACCGTGTGCCGGTTGCTGGTATATGGAGGGGCCTTCTACAACATCCTCTTCAAGAAGACCCTAGACCAGCTCGGGGACTATGACACCTACATCACCCCATGCGACCACATCGTGAAGGGCTTCGGAGATGCAATTGTGAAGCCGACAGGGATGATCCGTCTAGCTGTTGAATTAGTTTCTCTTTTAAATGAAGAGGTTGGGGACACTAGGCTTTTAGATTTTCTAGTTGTCAACCTCCCGAGCTCCTATAACGGTTTCCTCGGGAGGCCCTTTAAGCATGAATTCGAGGCTGCTTCCTTAACTTTTTATTTTTGTGTAAGGTTTCGTACCAAGAGTGGGCTGGTCGGCACCGTCAAAGGTGACCAAGTTGATGCAAGAGGTTATTTGATTTATTCCTCGTCTCTTTTCAATTCCGCACTGATATCTAGCGAACAAATACTTGTAATAGATAGTGAAAAACAATGAGAAGAATTGAGTAACAAGACAAATAAGAAAAGGAGTCATGACGACCTCGATCCAAGAATGGGGCCCGAACCAGAAGAATTTCTACTCGAAGCAGAGATAGACGACCCCCCATTGTTAGTGTTAGTGTCCTAGAGACAATCGATTATAAGGACATAATACTCGATGATATTCAGTTTGATTTAATATTATAGTTCATTTAATATTAATGTAAGGCAATACACTTGTTTGAATATTATGTTTGATTGTTTGCATTTATTCGTAAAAGTGTTCCCATGAGTCATTGTTGTCTTTGAGGTTGTGAGAACTCAGATGACTTAAGCATGATTCTCAAATAGCCCCGATCAAGGATCATCAAGAATGGGATATTGATGATGCAATGGAGATTGGTGTGCGATTTGCATCATACTCTTAGAGAGTGTAGTAAGATCTCACTTACTACGAGATACTAGGTATCTCATAATGGATGCACAAATACCTTAGAGGGTATTGGTATACCCATCCGAGAAACCATTTGATGTAGTTCCACTATATGTGTCTACGGGTGTCTCGGTTAGTGGGAGCGATGCGATACTCCTTTGACTTGAGGTCAATACGCACAATATGTATGGGATGATGAACTTTGACCATGGCTGACGCTTGCATCCTTCCATGAGTAGATATGGCTTGGATTGGATTCATCACGAAGTGCATGTACGTGGTGGTTGAGCCAAGAATAGGATTCATTCCTCGAAGTGGATTTAGAGAGAATACTCATCTTCTCGTCATAATTGGATCTAAGTCATTTGCCCGATGCACGCCAACTTAGATTTTGTGGCTAAGTGTGACATACATGATCAATTAGTGATTAGAGATAAGATGATTAAGTTATTTGAATGACACTTCATCATGTTCAAGACTTAATCGAGTATTCAATGAAAGAAGAAAAATCGTAATAGCCCATGTTTTCGATTATTCATTGCACGTTTCTCGAACGCGCCTCATATATTGAGAATGTCCTAATTATTATCTGGGGTTCAATTAAGACCGTTAGTTTGACTAATCGCCGATATACGAGGGGCCTATGGGTCACACAACAAGTAGTTCCCTTTTACAGATTATAGTTGGTTGATTAAATGTTAAATTGGATTTAATATTTAATTTATGGAGAATTAATTAATAATAGATTAATTTTGAATTAATTATTATTAATGTTTAATTAAATTAGATTTAATTAAATAGGTATTCCCAATAATAATATATGGTATATTATTATAGGATTTAATATATATTGAATCAAATCCGTAGAGATTTGATATACATGAAAATTAAATCTGTAGGATTTAATATATGGAATCAAATCCGTAGAGATTCTATATACATGGAAATTAAATTCGTAGAGATTTTATATATGGGAATTAAATCAATGGGATTTAATTTAGAAGATTAGGGATTTTATTTTCTAATCAGGTTAACTTAAGATTTAAGCTGGGTCTCCCCTATATATACAAGCTCTTGGGAATTCACAAACAACGTTAATTCATTCTTCTCCATAAGATCTAGAGTTAGAATTTTCCTAGCAAATTCATCTCGGGATTCAACACTGATAAATCTGTGCAAGTCCGTAATTGGGGATTACGTGGATACCATAGTAGAAAAATCGTATAACAATTCATCAGAAGAATTATGTTTACGTTTACTTGTATTTAATTATGCAATTAATTGTTCGTTGTTGGTGAACTGTTTATTTCTGATGCGCATGTATTACGTGTTTACGTGCCTCTATTTTCCAACATCCACAAGATACCCCAACGGACCATCCCGAGGGAAGATCTCAAGAAAGTCAAGATAGACCCAGCCCGACCTGATCTAGAAGTAATCATAGACTCCAAGATACCGGACGGCCGGAAGGGGGAAGTCATCGACTTTCTCAAAAACAACTTGGACGTCTTCGCATTGTTGCACAAAGACATGGTGGGGATCGACCCAAAAGTCGCATGTCATAAATTGCTCATAGATCCAGCTCGGAAGTCGATAGCCCAGAAAAGGTAGAAATTTGGCCTAGAGAATTATGCAACATTAGCCGAAGAGGTAAAGAAATTGTTAGACAACAACCTGATCACACAGGCCGATCAACCCCAATGGGTGGCTAACGCCGTGTTGGTGAAAAAGTCAAACGGGACTTGGCGACTGTGCATCGACTTCACCGACCTCAATAGTGCTTGTCCAAAGGATTTCTTCCCCATGCCCCAAATGGACCATCTGATAGATAACACGGTGGGTCACGAGATGATGTCATTCATGGACGCCTTTGTAGGCTATCATCAGATAGCTATGCATTTGCAGCTGCAAAAGATACCTCATTCTTGACAGAAAAGAATATCTATTGCTGGAAAAGAATGCTTTCGGTTTAAAGAACGCAGGGGCAACATATCAAAGACTGGTCAACCACATGTTTGCCGACCTCATCGGTAAATCGGTAGAGGTTTACGTGGACGACTTAGTCGTCAAGAGCCTGAGGTCGAAAGACCACCTGATGCACCTGGCACAAACTTTTAACATCCTAAGAAAATTCAACATGCGACTTAACCCCAAGAAATGTAATTTCGGGGTTGAATCTGGAAACTTCTGGGGACATCTGGTCAGCAAGCGAGGAATAGAGGCCAACCCTGCAAAAGTCAAGGCCATATTAGACATGGGAGCACCTCGAAATTTGAAAGAGGTACAAAAACTCACAGGTTGTCTGGCCGCTTTGAATAGGTTCATCTCCCGAATGGGGGATAAATGCAAACCACTTTTCGACACGATCCGAAAGAAGTCAAAGTTCAAATGGACACCTGAAAGCCAGGATGCCCTTGATAAAATCAAAGCTTACCTGGTAGATGTAAGCATTCTATCGAAGCCAATTCCAGGGGCAAAGCTTTTCCTATACCTCGCGGTCTCTGAAATAGCTCACGAAGCGATTAGATTCGTCCGAGTAGAAGACAGAATGAATTTCCAAATTTACTTCATCGAACGAATCTAAACCAAGCAAAGGATATCCTGGTTTTTGCATACGCCGTATTAGTCATGAGCGTAAGGAAACTGAGGTCGTACTTTTTCGATCATCAAGTTGAAGTCCTCACCTCCACACCCCTAAGGAATGTGCTACACCGACCAGATACAACGGGCCAATGCCTCAAATGGGCCATTGAGGTCGGACAATACGGAGTAACATACGCACTCTGGCCTGCCATTAAAGCTCAGGCACTAGCAGATTTCATCGACGAGCTTACCTTCATCGAGAGGTTTTCAAACAAATTAGGCCACCAAAGGACCTCCCATAAATCGGGGGCCGGGTTGGTTTTGATAAGCCCAGAGGGCATCTCTTTCCAGAATGCCATCACTTTCGACTTCCCCACGACTAATAAGAAGGCCGAATATGAAGCACTCATCAGCGGCCTAGAAATGTCGAAAGCCATGGGTGTCAAAAGACTGCAAGTTCACACAGATTCCCAGCTCGTGGCCTACCAAGTCTCGGGGGAATACGAAGCATGGGACGACAGGATGGCAGCCTACCAAGAGATTGTAAAAATATTATGTCAAAAGTTCGAACAGGTCCATGTCAAACTGATCCCAAGAGAACAAAATTCGCGAGCCGACGCTTTAGCGCGGCTAGCGACTTCCGAAGGGTCACCAGAAATGAAGGATGTCACCATCACGACATTATCCCACCCATCCACCGCGCACGCTAGAGTCGCGAACTTAGAAACTCTGACGTCAAGCTGGATGACACCCATCATTGAATACTTGACAAATGGTCTCCTGCCAACTGATCGAGTCCAAGCTCGGCAATTGCAATTATGAGTTGCACGATAAACAATGATCCACCACGAGCTGTACAAGCGAGGCTTCAGCATACCCCTACTTCGATGTATCACACCTGAACAAGGGCAAGTTATCCTGCGTGAAATACACGAAGGGGCATGCGGAAACCACACCGGGGGAGAATCTCTGGCCCATAAGGCCACAAGACAAGGATATTTTTGGCCTACACTAAGGGTCGATGCCATCGTCTTCGTCCGCAAGTGCCATAGATGTCAAATCTATGCCCCTTCCATCAAAGATGCCCCAAAAGAGCTCACTAGCATCCTCAGTCCTTGGCCATTTGCAAAATGGGGGATAGACATCATTGGGCCACTCCCAACAGCTCCAGGCTCGGCCAAATACGCCTTGGTGGCGATAGATTACTTAAGAAAATGGGCCGAGGCTAAGGCATTGGCGACCATAGATCAAGATCACGTCATCAAATTCATATAGCGGAACATCATCTGCAGATTTGGTTTACCGCAGCGATCATATCTGACAATGGCAAACAATTCGATGGCCTCAAAATCGATGCCTTTTTCAAGAAATGGAAGATCACAAAGCTCTTCTCGACTCCATATCATCCACAGTCAAACGGTCAGGTTGAGGCAGTGAACAAGATCATCAAGCACACACTCAAGGCCAAGATTGAGGGAGGAAAAGGAAAATGGCCAGCGAGCTCTTGGATGTGTTATGGGCATACAGAACGACCGACAGAAATTCGACAGGAGAAACCCCTTACTCACTGGCTTTCGGAACCGAGGGGGTCATATCTGCGGAAGTCTACTTTCCCAATCTCCGCACAAGTCAGGTCGCCTTCAATCACAACGACGAGGCCTTGGCCAGAAATCTAGACCTACTCGAAGAAAGGCGTTTAGAGGCCAACATGAGAAATGCAAGGTACAAGCAAAGGTCGGAGAGGTACTATAACTCTAAAGTGCGACTCCGACGTTTCAAAGAAAGAGACTTGGTATTGAAAAAGGTACTCAGAGAGTCAAAGGGAGCCCTCGGTCCAAACAGGGAGGGCCCATTCAAAATTTCAACGATCCTACCGAATGGAGCCTACGAGCTCGAACGACCAGACGGCACCAAGGCTCAATACCCGTGGAATGCAACTCACCTAAAGAAATATTATCAGTAGGTTCGCACCCTTGTAATCGACTTCCGTTTATCAATAATAATGTCTTTTCTTCTTTTCAAAATTCCTGTGTAAAAACCAAAGGGATTATGTAAAGAAAACACAAGTTACCCGAGGTACGGCTTTCGCCATACCGGAGGAAGGATCGTCACCCCATGAGGGGCGGCCTTCCCCGACTTTATAAGACAACTAAAAGCAATGTCCAATATAAAGTCGTGTTAACAATAAGACGACAAAGACTAAGATATTACTAGGTCGCATAAGGAAATTCAAGTCGACACAACAAAGGAAGGAAAAATGAAAATTCCATTAAACTTGATAAATGGCCCGGAGGCCATTACACAGAAATGGCTCGAAGGCTGATACATTAAAAGTTATGTTGTGACTGACAATAATCGAGTCAGTATAACAATAATTATAATGGAAATAGGCGTATTAGCAATCAAAAAGGAAAGAAAGAAACACTCAATTTGATGACCCGCTTTGTCTTTAGAATCAGACTACGTCCGGGGGCGACCAAGCCAGGAGATATGTATATTATCAGTGCCTAGAGTCTAAGATGTTCAACCTCCTTCTAGTATGGCCATGGTGGCCTATTTATACAAGGATTCCTGCCTCTCGGGTGAGAATTTACATAAGGAATATGCAATAAAAGTGGCTTCAATCCCGCTATCCGAATTCCTCCTCGTCCGTCTGAGGTTGTTGCATTTAGTGCGTGCCAATCGAGGGAGAAAATACCGGGGATATGGGGCTTGCCGAATGCTTTCCTTAGGTGGATTCTATTGACCGTTATTTTCTACAGGTCGGACTCCGACCTGGATGATAGAAATGCAGATCACATTGCGACTTACGATGTTTTGTCTAGGTCACTATGCGACTTCCCTTCTTCTACAACTAGGGTGCTCGCCTTTTTCGAGCGACCTTCCTTTGCTGAAGTCTTCTGGAGATGTTTGTCTCTAAACTTGTTATTCTTGGGGCTTGGGGAGAGCAGAATAATCCGTGCTATAACAATTTCCCCTCAAGTCGAGGTCGCATGCTATGCATCGGGGTATCGACTTGATCTCATGGTTAGCTCTTAATGCGACTTCCTTCCCCGAGTATGCGAAAAGTCACCTCGATATCGCGAATCGGCGCATCAGATTTTCCTCAATTTTTGGAGATTTGAAATGATAGCTCGTCAGGCTGATGACGTGAGGCGCCGTAGGAGGGTCCAATGGGACATCGCGGTGATTTACACGCGCAAATCCCGCGACTTGTTTGCCAGAGGGGCCTGAATTTCTTGTAATTACATTTCAGCCTTTCTTCTTCTTCTATAAATAGGCGGAGGAATTAGGTTTTCAAAAATCTTATTCCCCACAAGAATTTTTGATTGCTTCTTCTTTTTCCAGTTCACTCTTCCGCCAAAAGAATCCTCAATACTTCTCGGCGTTGAACTCGAAATCAGGTAAATACCTTCCAATTTCTAATTATTTCCATGGATTCTGGGATTCCTGGCTCTATCTTTTCTTCACGACCCATGGTGGTCTCCTCCTCCGAGGATGATGTTCCTCTCGCTCTGCGCCGCCAAGATTTTGGTTCCACCGTGAGGCATGTTGGCGAGGGTTCTTTAGCTCGAGCAATGGGCGACAGGCCGGAAGATGATGCCAATGATGAACCGGCGGATGACCGGTTTTTGGAGGAGTTGGCCGAAATCACTCATCTTCCCCCTTGGATGTTAATATCCTCCGTTCTGCCCCTCGAATGCGGTCGGCATCGATGGGTCCCTATGCCTCGGCTCCAGACTACGGGGCTTATCAGCGGATCTTCAAATATGAGTTGTACCACCGGACTGCTCCCTACAAGCAACCTGAGCGTCAATATCGCATGTCGGTGGCATCGCAGTTCGCGCATCTCGATAAAAAGCATGTGCTCGGTACTTTCCGATAAGCGCGCGGACTCCATCGGTGTACAAAGTGCCACGGGACGTTCATTTTTATGGAGCGGCCTCTGATGAAAGTGCCGATCAACCTCCCTCGGGAATGATAGCTGTGAATGAACCAACCATGGTTGCTGGAATTTATTCCGCCAGATCCGCCATCTCCCATTTGTTGGCGGCTTGGAATCTGAGTCTCACGCAGATTACCCCAAATGTGTGGAGCTACATCATTTCTACCATGGTCGTGTTGGGGCAGGCCAGCTTGAAGAGATTACCCAATCCTGGGGAGATCGGCTATGTGATATCGCCCATTTCTCAGGCCGGAGGCTATCATGTCGTGCGGCTTTGCAAGGCCAAAGAGCTTGTCAGTGGGATCCCAAATAAGGTCGATGGTTGGCACCAGAAGTGGTGGTTTGTCGGAGGAGCTTGGGAATCTGTCCCTCCGACCAGCACGCTATCAATCCGAGTTCCCAAGGATTATGCGATCCGAGTTGAAAATGGTATATATTTTATGATCTTCGTACTCAGTTGTACTGATCTAATTATTTTCTTGTCACGCCACGGACTTCTGATCTTTACTGGGATTTTATCGAGGCATTCAAGGTAGCACGAGATACACCTCCGAGCTGGCGAGACGTTGAGTCGCTGAACTCTGAGCTTGATCGTTTGGCGGCCGGATTGTACTACTATTCCCGCCACTTGCGGATCCCTTGTAAGTCTCTATTGTTTTTCCTTTGTCGCATTCGGTAAGTCTGTGCTAAAGATTTTCATGGTTTCCTCACAGATCTAGATATTCTGACCTATCGTCGTGAGCCCTCTGCTAGTGAAATGGCCTCCAGACCGAAGTCGGTACTCGGCTCTATGAGGCATCAATCGAGTTCGGGTGTCTCCCCAGGTGCCCCGGTTCAGACCCCACCTCTTGTTATCGACAAGGGCAAGAAGAAAAGGATTGTCGAATTTGCCCCAGCGGCAGGGGAGCATCCTCATAAAAAAGCGCGGAGGAGGGTTTCGCACCGCTTCTATCATCGACGTCGGAGGGGACCCCTATTTTCACTCCTTCACCGGCTTTGGTTCCGGTCGAGGGTCACCATCCGAATGATGACTCTTGGATCGGCTGGGATGAGGAGGTGGTGAAGAGGTAAACTATTTTGCCTCAAATTGCGGAACATTATTTTGGAGTTGTCAATCTGATGTACCCTATTTTTCTCTTAATATTGCAGCCCGGACCTGAGGCCTAACAAGTTCTCGCCGGAGGTATTGAGCTTCCTGAGGTCAAAGCTTCCCACCCTGGATGGCGTACCTGATGACTGGCCCAACTATATAACGAGGGCGATGAACAATGTTGCGCGAGTGTGAATGAAGGACGACCACTTCATTGCTCGTCGTCAAAAGGTCATGGGCAACATATACTCGGCGGTCGCCCACCCCCGAAATCGCTTTTATATGGAGAAGGCTCAGGCCTAATCTGAAGTCCGAAAGCTCCTCGGGAAGGCCCTCGACGATCGCCAAGCAAACCAAAACCGTGCTAAATGCCCACGAGGTGCAGAAGAAGTTGGAGCTCAAACGGCCGATCTGGCAAAAAAGGTCCTAGAGCTCGAGGAGCAACTGAGGGGAGCCGAGGGTACGCTGGTGGCGGAGGGATGCTGTGGTCAGCAAGGACATCGAGGTCGAGGCTAAGTTGGCCGCCAAGAGGGAGCATTTCAAACAGGTCAAAGAGCAAAATGCTAATTTTGTTTACGTCTTGGCGGTTGCGGGGGCCATCCGGGCTGTCCGCCGGAAGAGCCCTGATGCCGATCTCTCCAATCTTGTCTCTGAGCTGGCCAATTATGTCGGGGCTTATCCGCTTGATCCTGATGTCGTGCTTGAAATTAAAGATCTGGAAGGATTTGGTATTGACTTGTCCTTCTTTCCCAATCAAAGTCGGATTGTACTTCCCACTCCTAATCCCGATGAGACGCAGCCTACAAATTCTGAGGTAGTCCTCGAGACTCAGACGGGCGAGGTCGGCCCCCAACGAGAGGTCAATGACGTCAGTGGAGGACCTCACGCTTAAAGAAAAGCTCAACCGCCTCTAGAGGAGGTATTTACCAGCCAAAAAATAAGGAGACGAGCTACCCACACTTCTATTAGTGTTATTCAGCATGAATTAGGTGGGCAGCCTTTGAAAATAGTCCTTGGTGCTACTGATGAGATTTTGGCTTTGCTAAAGAATGATAACTTCAAGAATCTTGATAAGAAAAAGGAGATTGAGAAGTTGTTGAACCCCATCGCCAACAATACCTTCGATCAGCTAGCCACCCAACCCTGAAGTCGTTTCTTAGTTTTATGAAACTTAGGCATTGGTAAACCTCCTGTGATCAGTATTTGTGATGTGTGAGTTACTTTAGGCGGTAATTCTGATGTAATCAGCCTTCGGGCTTTTCGATGTAATCAACTTTCGTATTTCTTGGTGTACCGACCTTCGGGCCCTTGTTATTAATGAATGCTCTCTTCACTTTATTGTGCCAACTTGATTTCCTTATGTGACTTTCTTTTTTCATTTGTTCTTGTGGTTGTGAACTATGCTTAGTCATCTTATAAAGTTAAGGGAGGGTCGCACCATTTAAGGTGGCGACCTCGCCACAAGTATGTCGAAAGTCGTTCCTAGGGAAGTCGATGCCTTACATATGCAACCTACCTTGGTTTAACACAGCATTAAAAAGAAAGAACATTATTATTATATAGGCCGAAGATTATTACAAAGAAGCGACTTCAACTTATTGATAGTATTTCTTCAAGTGGGATGCGTTCCAAGGGTATTGAGCCGGGGAGCCATCTGGGTTCTTGAGTTCGTAAGCCCCATTGTCTAATACTCGTGTGACCTTGTATGGTCCTTCCCAGTTCGGACCAAAGACTCCTTTGGCTACTCCAAGTGTCTTCTTCAGGAACAGGTCGCCGATCTTGAATTATCGAATTTGAACTTTTCGAATTGTAATATTTTTTTGATTGCTGTTTATATCTAGCATTTCTTATGTTGGCCTCTAATATTTTGTCTTCGAGTAGATCCAAATTTCTGGCTAAGGCCTCCTCATTGTGATCGATTGCGACTTGCAAGGTTCGTATGGTCTGAAACTCGACTTCTAAGGGAATTACCGCCTCTTTGCCGAAAGCCATCGAGTATGGGGTCTCTCCTTTAGAGTTTTGGCAAGTTGTTCTGTATGACCAAAGTACATCTGGAAGTTAGCTGGCCCACTTTCCCTTCTTACCTTCGATCTTGACTTTCAAAGTGCGTTTGATGATTTGTTCACTGCTTCGACATGTCCATTCGATTGAGGATGATATAGGGTCGAGAAGAGCTTAGTGATCTTCCATTTCCTGAAAAAACTATCGATCTTGAAACCATCAAATTGTTTCCCATTATTTGATATGATTGCTTGGGGTAGGCCGAATCTGCAAATGATGTTCCCCCAAATGAACTTAATGACATGCTCTTGATCTATGGTTGCCAAAGCTTCAGCCTCGGCCCATTTTGTGTAGTCCACTGCAACTATAGCGTACTTGATTGAGCATGGGGCTGTAGGAAGCGGCCCGATGATATCTATGCCCCACTTCGCAAAGGGCCAGGGACTGAGGATGCTGGAAAGTTCTTTAGGAGTGATTTTGATCGAAGGTGCATGGACTTGACACTTGTAACATCTTCTTGCAAATATCAGCGCATCGGCTCTTAAAGTAGGCCAAAAATATCCTTGTCTAGTCACCTTGTGTGCGAGCGATTGTCCCTCATCGTGGTTTCCACATTGTTGGGATTATACTGGAAAGTATGCCTTTTACTTCTGTATAATCAAAACTGAATTTTGGACTTATTTACTGAAATAAATTGTTTATCACTGATGCTTTAAATATTATCGAATGTTACATATATTTACTGCATAATTGTTCAATAAGTCGTACGTGTTACATTGTAGTTAATTTAGTGATACCAGATCACAGAAGATTAAATTAACAATCTCTTGTAACTAAAAGTACGCCATTCACGACCTAGATGGAAATGAACAACCCATCGTGAAAGGTTGAAGTGTAAGGCTCAGATTGGCTTGTCTTGACCAAGAGATTACACTAGTGCATGACCGATGCACCTTGAATAGGACCTCTGAGAGGACAAATTCTTCAGAATCCAACAAGGAAGAATTAGACCTCGGGTTCGTTATTTCTTAATCTTTTGTTTCCTTAAATAGGATCACGTGTGATTGGTAACTATTACTTTGACTTATCATGGGTAGAGAATCAACGAGATTCAATACTTTTTATCTTGGGCAATATTATTGGTCACATGTGATTGCTAAGATTTAATACTGAAGAATCGTGTGTGCAAGCACGCTTGTTTGTTTGATTTGCCCTCGGGAGGTTCATAAGCTTTATCATACAAAATCTTGCAAGTGGAATTAGTTTCCGGTATGGATAATAATGTTGAACTGTTCACTGACCAAGGATAAAAGATATTAATTAATGGAAAGTTATTTTAGTGGCTTGAATTAATTAATGGGCTAGATAATCTTAAACATGGGAAATAATAACCGGGAGCCATATTAACTGTAATATGGGTTAAGATGGATAGTGCAATATTAATTATGTAGTGGGATTAATTAATATTTATGGGCTTGAATAATATTGTGGCTCAATATTGATAATTCAAGATCCATTGGAAGGTCCAATCTTAATTCTCCTAAAGGCCCCTTAAGTAGCCCAACATATAGTCCAATAACTGAAAAAGGTGTTTAAAATAAAATAAATATTGTTGCTTATTTTTCCTAATTATTTTCGAAATTTATAGATAAAAGGGGAGAAAGATTTTCTTTGAATTTTGTTATGGAATGAAGATATGTATTCTTGGAATACAAGATTATCTCATTAAATTCAAAGAAATCTCCCACTTGGTTATTTATAAGGAAAATTTTGAAATTTTTGAAAGATAAAGGGCAAGAAAGATTTTCTTGATTTTCTTGAAAATATATTATGGAAGATATGTATTTCTTGAAGTACAAGAATATCTCATAAATTCAAGAAGATCCAAATCTTGGAATCTTGGTCATTATTTTCGAAAATATCCCATAACAAAGAGTAAGTGGGATTTTGTGGAATATTTTAATTATGGAAAAAAGAATATAAGAGATATATTCAAGATTTCTTGAAGATCAAGAAAAGATTTTCCCACATTATTTTCTACCACAATTTTCGACCACTTATGCTCTATAAATAGGGGATGATTCTTTCATTCCCAAGTACAATTCCATGGCTGGAAAAATTAGTAAATTCAAAAAGGTGGTGCAACATAATTTATTTTCCTTTTGTTAATTGTTCACAAGTGTCCTACCACCGGATAGTCGAACAGAATTAAGGGAATACTTGGGAAGTTCTTTTGTTAGTCTAATCGGCCGGATCAACGCCATCCCAAGAGGTACGTTCATGTAAGCTCGTAGAATTCTGCATGCGTAGGATTTACGTGAATTAATTATATGCATGATATGTTGTTGAATTATTATTTGAATTAATATAGGATTAATTCATGCTAGTAATAATTATAAGAATTAAATTTGTATTTAAATATTCACCCTCGGTAGATCTCAGGCAACTTATTCCCCAACACGCATACCCCCTTCGTACATCTCGTAGGATAATTTGTCCTTGTTCCCGTTCGCAGAACGACGAGCAAGGGGGTATCTTTAAGCCTCGCCAGATAGCTCACCATTAATCAATGTATATCCGGGTCGCCGGTTGCAACTGTTTTGCTGGATTCTCGTTTTCCCAGAATGTCCCGACATCAAGTAATCGATGATAGGTGTCATCCAAATCCAAATTGGGGTATCGAGGGTAAAATACCACTGTGCTCGCGCAGGAGGGATGGGAGAGCTTTGTGATGGTGACATCCTTCATCTCCGCCGGCCCTCCGAGGTCGCAAGTCGCGTCTAGTGCATCGCCACGAAGTTCGCGTCTCTGCGTACCAACTTGATGTGAATATGTTGAACTTCAGAATAATGTTTTGAAGACCTCTTGGTAGTCGACATTCTTTCGTCCCCGCCTCGCATCTCACCGACACTTGAATGCTACATGTCGAGAGCGGTATATACCGGTTTTTTATGCCCATGGCTATGGACATTTCCAGTCATCGACGAAAGTGCCTCATATTCGCCGTTGTTGGTAATGAAATTCGAAAAGTGATGGCATTCTCCGAAGATGTGCCATCCGGCTAATTAGTACTACGCTTGCCCCTGATCTATTAGCCGTCGCAGACCCATCCACATATAACTCCCAAGGCGGGTTGGTTGTGCCGCTACCCTCCGGTGGGAAAGTTAGCTCGACAATGAAATCAGCTAATGCTTGAGCTTTAATTGTAGGTCGTGGTGCGTACGTTACACCATATTGCCCGACTTCAATAGCCCACTTGAGGCACCGACTTGATGTATCAGGTCGATGGAGAATGTTGCGGAGGGGTAAAGAGGTGAGGACTTTGACCTGATGATCGAAGAAATATGGCCTTAACTTTCGCACGCTCATGACCATAGTGTAGGCTAAATTTTCCATGCGGGGGTACCATTGCTCGGTCTCGCTCAGAGCCTGACTTACAAAGTAAATGGGAAGGTGAGCCTGACCTTCTGCTCGTACGAGTACAACGCTCAGAGCTATTTCTGAGGCCGCTAAATATAGAAAAAGTTTCTCTCCGGGGATTAGCTTGGCCAAGATTCCGACATTGGCATTCTCTGCCGGCATGTCATGGGATAAAGTTGTCTAAGAAGGATTGTTCTTCTACAAACGCTGCGATCCAGCGCATGAAGGATATACCATATGCATCTGCAATTGGATCCATCATGTACGCCATGACTTGCATTAGGCCAGATGTGGCCTTCATTGCCGAGACCATCGTAGATACCAATGTAATCCGGAAGAACCTCACCGATTGCTGTCAAGAACATTCTTAAGTACCTCAGACGTACTAAAAATTGTTTTATGGTCTATAGAGGACAGTTAGAGCTGGTTGCCACTGGCTATGCTGACGAAAGTTTCCAATCTTACTGTAATGATTACAAATTTAAGTCAGGCTATGTGTTCACTCTCAATGGTGGGGCGGTTAGTTGGAATAGTTCCAAACAAGATACCACCGCAGATTCAACAACCGAAGTTGAGTACATTGCTACGGCAGAAGTTGCCAAGGAAGCTATCTGGATAAAATAGTTCTTAAGTGAACTAGGGGTAATTCTGAGTGTCAGCAGTCCAATAAAGTTATATTGTGACAACACTGGTGCGGTTGCACAAGCTAAGGAACCGAGATCTAATAACAGAAACAAACATGTACCGAGGTGTTATCACTTGATAAGAGAGATACTATGTTGGGAGATGAATTTAATAAAGAAGTTTTGATTAGATCCCAAAACCCCTGAGTATGACATGTTCAGGATAATCTTGATAGACTGAGTCAGGATTCAGTATAGAGTGTTCAGGAAGTTATTTGCACCATGTATATCGCAGAGACATAGATCAAAGTTAGATTTTAAAGAAATCAAGACTCAAGAAGTTTCAAGAAATCAAGACTCAAGAAGTTGTCAAGAAACCAAGACTCAAGAAGTAATCAAGAAACCGAGGACTCAAGAAGTCATTGAAGACATCAAGACACAAGATAAAGTCATCAAGACTCAAGAAGTTATCAAGACATCAAGACTCAAGAAGTTATCAAGACATCAAGACTCCGCAGATGTCATCAAGACATCAAGACTCAAGATATCAAGACACAAGAAGATATCAAGACCCAAAGAGTTATCGAAGACGCAGAAGATAATCAATACTCAAAGATAACCCTAATGTTCAGAGGCACTCAATAATATCTATCCAAGACTACAAAATCGGTGAAAACGCCAATATTCGTAAAGTAAATATTGCCCAAAGACATTCATATGCATAAAAAGGAACTAAGTCTAAGTTGTTGTTTAAGGTTATCTCACCGGATAGATTGACCAAAAAAAGAGTCGTTATGTTTGTACTTACATTTATCAAAGACAAGAACCAATTGTAGAAGACAACATCAACTTTATCGACACCGAAAGCGGACAAGTCAATGAATCATGTCAAGAGTACTATGTTCCGTGATCGCAAAAAGTGGTGATTGGCTACATGAATGCATATTTCCTAAAACATGCAAGGGAGTATTCAAACCCCTAAATATAGCCGCTCATCAAACACCATAAGAGGAAACTCATGAAGCTATCTCCTCCAACGGATAGTTTTTTCAAGAGTGACCTTGGTGAAGTTTCCTATAAATACTAGTAACCCTTTACATTGAGAGGTCACGGAAATTTCAAAAGCAACTCAAGAGCTCATTCAGATATTGCAAATTGAAGCACCTCAAAAACCCTAGAATTTCCCAAGTGTTTCACATTGGAGAGAGCTCATTCACTAAGCCTAGATTGATATGAAATATCCAAAGCTTAGCAGAGATATCCTAGCCTTTACATTGTTCTTATTGTAAAGGATATCTCATCCTAGTTGGAAACTAACTCCAAAACCCAAACCCTTTGTTAAGGTAGTTTGTGTGTGTTTTGTTGGTGAGTTGGAGTTGTAAAGAGTTAGTAAGCTACAAAGGAGTTAGCCGTAAAAAACTCTAGAGAAGAAGTTTGGTAAGCTACTTGTGGTAGTCGACACTTGTGTGTGTTTGAGTTAGTAAGTCGCAGAAGTCGGCCGAGAAAACTCAAGGTAGAAAAGTGAGTAAGCTACATGAGTTAGCCGAAAGCTTTAGGAAGTGGTTAAGGAATTTCTCCAAGATCGAGAGAGTGGACGTAGGGAGCTGAGTCTCTAAACCACTATAATTCTTTGGGTTGTTTTGCTTTCTTCTTCGCATTATTATCTATCGATGTTTTTTCAATTGAAAGCATAATTCATCGATATTCGGTTGGAACCAATCCAATCGAACTTGTATCAAATTGATCACAAACCTTAATCATTGTTTTATTAAAAGGAAGATTTTTGAAGAAAGCTAAAACGAAAGTATAAACATAGGGCCAACCATTCCGCATTAGCACTCGAGTAGCTGGAATAAGATAGTTACTAAATCGAACTAACTCTACCGAGGGTTCAAGAAGATAATTATATGATACAAGCATCTCAGATCTCTCGATAAACTCAGCTCGCCAGCTAATCAAGCTTCCGAAGCAATTTCTCGTGATCATTGTCTCAAGAGACTTTGACTCAGAAGCAATCAGGCTTCTCGGGCAAAATCATCGGATAACCCGACCCATCCGACCTCAAAGGAAAGAAAAGTTTTAAAAATCATCAACACGTATTCCCCCATACACGCAGGAGACTCGTTAGCACCGACCAACAAGTGGTATCGAGCAAAGGGTTCAATTTGACCACTTGCTTTTGGTACCATAGTCTATTTTGTTTGAAAGACTTTGGTGGTCTAACGAATAGATCTGCTTTTGGTCGATATCTTACAAGGCTCACCATCATGCCTTCTAAGAAACTTCCTATGTTCTCTCGCTGAGAGCTATGACCTATGGAGATTGAGAATGCAGCTCATCTCGATTCAAAACATGAAAAGAATGTGAGAGTGGTTTTCGAAGGACCATTCAAATTTATCATTGTGAATCCCGTAATCACCGACATCGGTAGAGAATGATCCCAGAGATGAATTTCCAAAGTCGATGATCAACTTACTCCCTTGATGAGAGAAAGTTAGTAATCTGACTACATTGCTAAAGATACTTTGTATAGCACTATTAATGATGGTGTTATGGGGATGATTTCTCACCGTGAAACCGCAAAAAAAAATATGGGACACACTTTGTCATTTATGTGTCAAGGCACGATCATATTAAGGAAAACAAACTTTTTGTTGCTATTGGAAAGTTTGATAGCTTTGAAATGGAAGATAGTGAATCCATTGACAAACTTGGGGTCGATTCACTAAAGATCATGAATGATCCGAAAGTGCTCTTGGGAAAAGATACCCACAGAGAGAAAGTGAACCGAAAAATTCTTAGAGGATTATCTAAGAAATGGGATATACATGATGTGGTGATTGAAAAACACCAAAAATATTGATTCCATGCCATATCAACAAGTTTTCTCCGAACTAAAAGCTTATGAGTTTGTGATTGACAAGAAAACTAAGAAATCACAAAAAAGATGATTCTTCATCTAGCAAGAATGCTTTTTCAAAGCCAAAGAGAAATTATGTAAGTCTAGAGAGTTCGAGAACTCACTTGCAAAAATCGATGAGCAGGAGGATAAGCTAGTACCGATGGCAAGGAGGTTTGAAAGACTCAATAGCGATATGGGGAAATATAAGAAATATTACAGAATCACATGTACAAGAGAGACTCGTGTCGAGGATGATATAATCGAGAAAAGAAAGGACCTGAAAGTCAAAGGATCCTCATCCAAGAAGAAGAACTCCAAAACCAAGGAGGAAAGTGATCGGGATGATGATACCAACAGATGTTACAACCTGTCGAAGAAAGGTCACTTTCAATATGATTGTCCCGGGTCCGAAAAGCAAAGAAAGAAAGGAAAGACAAGCCAAGAGAGACAAGAAGATCTCCAAAGAAGAAAGTTATGATTGCCGAGAGAAGAACATTCTCGGGGAAGAAGGTTCCAGCCTCGATGAGATTTTCTCGATAGTGACAAATGATGATATATGTCTTATGGCTGTGGAAGAGGTAAATTCTTCTATCTCTGTTGTTGCTCCTACACAAGCACATGAGTTCTCAAGTTCAAATGTAAATAAGAATTTTGACCGATGGATTCGCTTGAGAATCTTATGAAGGACTATTCTTGTATTACAAGAATCGCCATTTGAACTCAAGAGCGTAACAAGGAACCGATCGCTGAGAATCTAAAGTGGAAAGACTCTAAAAATGCCGAGATCACTTCTCAATTGATGGAACTATCGATGAACCGGATGTTCTAAAAGTACAACTCTCGAAAAAAGAGGGTGATAAAGATCCCGAATGGAAAATTAGAGAAATCCACTAAAGAGATTCAAATTTTATCGTAATCCCGAGTTCAATGACCTCCTTGAGAAAGCATGAAACTCTAAAAAAATGTGAGGATAGTTCTTTGAGAACGTTAGCTTATTGAATTATGCATCTAAAGTGATAGATGAAATTGAGAGTTATCAAAGACCAAGAACTATAAAAAGTTTGGATTGGATACATTCGAGGGGAACCTCACAAGGTCTTCTTGAATGTCGCTTCTAGTAGCACCAAGATCGCTTTTTGTTAAACCAAAGGGCATCTAATCTTCTTCAAGAACCGCCTGCAGTTTTAGACAAGGTAAAGGACCTATGGTTTCAAAAAACCTGAGGTTCAGGGAAGAAAGCCTGCACCTCAAGAAAAGGCTAGAAAAACTTAAACACTCAAAAGGGAAATCTTCAAAGCCAAGATTTCAAAGCCTCGGGCCAAGAATACCAACCTAAAGAGATCTCAGACCGAACCATCGTGAGGAATTTTCGTAAGAGAAACACTCAACAGAGATATTCTCAACCTAAAAGACCAAGTCCTCGACATCGAAAAGACCCCAATTTCAAAGACAGCAACCTAAACCCCACTTGCCTAAGGGTAAAGGTTTCCTGAACCCAAGTCAGTAGAGACAGAGACCAGTTGAACAAAAGCTAAGGCACTTGAACAAAAGGCCTGAACCCAAGAAGAACTCTAAGGCTCATGTTCATGCTAAGGCTGGCACTCATACACTGGATATTTCCAAAGCACCTAGGGTGGTGAATGTGTATGTAGATATTTATGGGAGACAAATCAGTCACTCTAAAGTAATTAGATTTGTTAGGCAGATTTGGGTTCCAAAAGGTACAGCTAACCTGGTAGGACCCTACACCAAATGGGTACCTAAGAACTGATATGTTTTTCAGGTGAAGGAAAAGGGCACTGAGCTGAATGAAAACAACATAGCACTGATGAGTAGAAATGAATTGGCTCCTGTTGTATGGTATCTGGACAGTGGATGTTCAAGACATATGACAGGATATAAGCAACTAATCACTGACTATGTTGAGCAAAAAGGCCCTCAAATCACATTTGGAGACAATTCCAAAGGACAAACTGAAGGATATGGAACTCTTGAAGTTGACTCTGTTCATATCCATGGTGTTTCATATGTGTCTGGTCTAAAGCATAACTTGCTTTCTATCAGTCAATTATGTGACAAAGGATTCAGTGTTGAGTTCTCAAAGAACTTATGTTATGTGAAAGACAATACTTCACAGAAAATTTTACTGACTGGTACTAGAAAAGAAAATGCGTATCTTGCTGATTGGACATGTTTGGTTGGAAAAAGTTCCACTGATACCAGTTGGTTGTGGCACAAAAGAATGAACTTAAACTTCAAAACCCTGAACAAACTTGCAAGATTAGCACTTGTGAGGGGGTTACCCAATGAAGTGTTTAGTAAAGATCATGTATGTGATGCTTGTCAGAAAGGAAAACAAATCAGAGCATCTTTCAAAAGAAAAGTAGATGTTTCTACCGATAATATATAAATGGTGTTACATATGGATCTCTTTGGTCTAGTAACACCGTGAGCACTAATGGCGTAAAAATACACACTTGTGGTAGTTGATGACTACTCTAGATACATAATATGGGTCATATTCTTACTCAAGAAGAAAGAGACTCGCATAAAACCCACTAAACTAAAAGGCTCAAGATTGAAAAGAATCTGAGTGTGGTCAAAATCAGATCAGATAAAGGAACTAAGTTTATCAATCATATCATATCTAACTATTGTGCAGGAAATGGAATAGCTCATGAAACATCAGCTGCAAGGACCCCACAACAGAATGGTGTTGCTGAAAGAAGAAATAGGACTCTGAAAGAAGCTGCAAGGACAATGATTGCTGAAGTTGATATTCCTAAGAGATTTTAATGAAACTATCAACACCGCATGCTACTCTCACAACAATGATCCATGTTGACCAAGAACCAAGGAAAAACTCCATATGAAATTGTGGAATGAAAGGAAACCTCTTGTTTTTTCTTTTTCGTGTGTTTGGTTGCAAGTGTTTCATACACAATAATGGTAAAGATCAGTTGAAAACTTTTGATAGCAAAGCTGATGAAGGGATATTCTTAGGATATTCTGAAGTCAGTAAAGCCTTCAGAGTTAACAACTGTAGGACTCTTATTGTGGAAGAAACACCTCATGTTCTTTTTGATGAATCTACTTGTGTTAAGAAGAAACAGGAACATGACTCAGGAGAACTGATCAAGAGAATCACCACTTAGCCTGAAAAAGAATGATAAAACATCCTCTAAATCTGAAAAGAAGAAGTCAGTCACTTTCTATGAATGGAGTGAATCAGCCTCAAACAAAGAAGTTCAGGATGGAAAAACTCAGGATGGTGAGACTCAGGATGGAAATTCTCCACTGAAGGAAAGCCAACACACTGAAGCTGACCAATCTGAACATACACCGCCGAGACTCGTATGTAATGCCGATGAAGATGTGGTCACAGCTGAGGCAAACTCTGAATCTATCAACCAATGGGGAACAAATGTCTCTGACAATGTTCTAAATGGAATTTCCCCTGAGGAAGATGATTCTCTTTCTCCTTTTCCGTTGTTCCCTGAATTTAATGAACTACCTGAACCTAACATTTATGATGTTGAGGATACTACTGAAGGGGGAACATCCAGGAGAAAATGGTTGGATAGTCATCCTACAAGTCAAATTGTGGGTGATCTATCAGATGGTGTCAAAACAAGAAGGTTCCATGGAGAAAGTGCTTTGTTCTGCTGCTTCATATCTGAAAAAGAACCTACTGAGATTAAAGAAGCTCTACAAGATTCATTTTGGATTACTTCTATGCAAGAAGAGCTGAATCAGTTCTCAAGGAATGAAGTTTGGGAGCTAGTGAATAGACCTAAGAGGCACAATGTGATTGGAACTAAGTGGGTGTTCAAGAATAAGAGAGATGAAAACAACAACATTGTGAGAAACAAGGCAAGGCTAGTTGCACAAGGTAATTCCTAAGAAGAAGGCTTGATTATGATGAAACCTTTGCACCGTTGCAAAGACTATAAGCCATCGATTGTTTCTTGCATATCTTTGCCCACATGAAATTCACATACCATCGATGGATGTGAAAAGTGCATTTCTAATGGTGTGCTTAAGGAAGAGGTTTATGTGGAACAACCTCCGGTTTAAGACAAATGACTAAGTTTACAGCTCGTGGATAAAGAGAAAGCCTTGTATGGTCTTAAGCAAGCACCCCCAAATCATGGTATGATACCCTTTCTCGATTTACTAACCATGGTTTTATCAAAGGAATTGTTGATAGGACTGTCAGATAGAAGATGGAAAAAGACATCTTACTTGTTCAGATTTATGTAGATGACATCATATTTGGATCTCCAAATCATCGGTTGTGTGAAAAGTTTTCTACCCGGCGATGAAAGAAAAGTTTGAGATGTCAATGATGGGGAGATGAATTTCTTTCTTGGACTTTAAAACAAACTAAGGAAGGAATTTTTCATCAATCAAGCAAAATACACCGTAGATCTAATTGCAAAGTATGGTGTATGACTGCAATGCGCTTAGAATTCCTATGAATACTAACTATAAGATGGATCCTCGATCCTCGAAGGCAAATCAAGAAATCACAATCGATTATAGAGGATCATCGATCATCGCTATATCTCACCGCAAGTAGGCCGATATAACATTTGTTGTTGGGATATGTGCAAGATACCAAGTTAATCCTAAAAATTAGTCACGGTGGAGGCCGCCAAAAAGATTCAAATATCTTAAAGGCACTTTGTGAATAGAGGATTATGGTATCCAAATGATGATAACCTTGAATTAACTGGTTATTCAGATGTCGACATGGAGGATGTAGAATTGACAAGAAATCTACCACAGAACTTGTCAATTTCTTGGAAGTAAACCGATATCATGGTTTTCAAAGAAACAAACCTCAAGAGCAACCAAAGATTACATCAAGTTTGAATACATGGTCAGCGAGGAAGTTGTTGTGCACAGATTCTTTGGCTCAAACAACAATTGAAGGATTATAAGATTATAGCCAATGAAGTACCTATATTTTGTGATAATAATAAGACAATTGTTATTACACAAAATCCGATTGCACACAAGATGTAAGCATGTTGATATCGAGACATCACTTCATCGTAGATCATGTTGAGAAGAAAGACATCGAGATGGAGAAAATTCATCTTGATAAACAGAGAGTCGTATCTTGACTAAACCTTTAGGTTCAATCAAGATTTCGTGAACTATCAGTTGAATTAGGTATGTTGATTCAAAGTGAATAAAGTAAATCAAAAAATTGAAGGTTTTCGGATTTGCATGAAGTTTTCTCAGGTTTTTACTGAAAAACTCAGGATAAAATTGAGAGTACTGAACACTGAGTCTTGGAAAACTCAGATATCCTGAAGATCAAGATCAATATTATACTAACCTCAAGTTATAAAAATCAAGATTTTCAAGATTATCATCGACCTTATCAAGATCAAGACTCGATTATTATAATCGACATTTTATCAAGGTCAAAACTCGCAGAAGATCGATGGAGGAAATTAGTCCGAGAAGTATTGACTTCATGCAACACATTTATTGTCTAATCTCAATCTCAAATCATTAGCAATAAATAACAAAACACCGAAGAAATATTTGGGCGACCTTTGAAATCCACGAAGAAAGTCAATGGTCCGCAGAACAAAAAATTAAATGCACTGTTCATTAATCACCAATAGGGATAAATTGGCGGCTAATATTTGTGAAATCGTCCTTTCATATACCCGATTTAGTCGGTTCTTAATCTCGACCGTCGATTTCTTCATCTATGCGATTTTCAATAAATCAAAATCCTATATCTATTGAAGAAATTCCTTCAAAGCCCGATTCCAAAAAGCCTTCATCTTCAAACACTCTGCTTCAAAAAACTCTCGATTGCCCAGAAATTTTCATCTATCTCAAAAAACCCTTTACCAAAAATTCTCCAAAAATGACATTTTCGATATACGACAAGCTCGCCATTTCTAATAAACCTTGGTATGAATATGTCGTCTCTCTCGAAAGCTCATCAAATGCAACTCACGAAGAGGAAGCGTTGCATATGATTCGGTTGGCAAAACTTACTTACCTGGTTGCGAATCAACCAGAGGTCGAATATGCAAAAGAGGTAATAGAGTTTATCTCGAATTTGAAGTTAGATGATGAAGATTGTATAACATCGCAGATTACTGTATCGCATTTAGAGCATAGTTCAAAATATGTGGATTTTGTTAGGGAATTGTATATTATTCCTAAGAACCTTAATGCCATATATGAATTAAGCGATAGAGGTTAAGACCCTACAATGTATACAATGGGTAGGGAGCAAGAATATCTGGATAAGATTGCAGAGCATCTAGTAAAGTTTGAAGATACTCTGAATAAAAGGCATTTGAAGCCTAAATATCGAGTATTGCTGGACATTGTAAGTAAATGCATCATGAGTAGGTCTGGCAGCTTTGAATAGATAAGCACGCCTAAGTTGAGGCTGATGGCGGTGATTGAAGATTCACCCACCACTGCATTCAACAGGTTACACTATTTAATCAAAGTGGTGAGTGATCAAGTCAAACAAGTTCAAAAGGTGAATGGATCTATTGTTGTCAAAGGAAAGATCATACATGCAACCAAGATTGCATTTATCTTGGAAATGTGCAGAGAAGAGGAGGATATCTTTGCCAATTCCTCATCCTTTCCAAAGTCAAAAATAATGTTCAAGCCACCAACAACAAAGAAGACTTTGAAAGGAAGGAAAGAGAAAAGCTCTGAGTCTCAGAAGGAGACTGCTGAAGAAGAAGTTGTTGAAGCTAAACAATCCAGGGGGAAAGCCCTGATGCAAGTGAAAAGGGAGAAAGGAAAAAAACTGAAAAAGAAAACACTGGCTCCTCAGAAACGCAGAAAGCTTCAATCTATTACCGAGGGCGAGGTCAAATGACACCGGCGGGGCCCAACCCAAGGCTGCTAAGGGTTGAAATCTCCACCGCAGTTCTCGCTCAGTCAGTGACAATCGCGATGATCAAGAAACTGAGGAACAAGTTTTTACTGAGGTACTCGAAACTTCTCTGAGCTCAGATAAAATTTCTCAAGAAATCTTCAAGGGACCTTAGGTTCCTACTGAAGAGATACATGTTCAGACCTCAGATCAATCTGAACCTCAGGAACTGTTGAACTTGGATGCGCTCCTGAGTGAACCACTTATCGATCCTCAAGACCGTAACTTTTGCAATCCGATCCCATCGACCTCGAGAGCCCAAAAATTGAAGCTAAGGAGGGGTCAAGAAACCGAGTGGCGCAGTAAGGGGAACGATTCATTCTTGATAGGTACCTCGAGCCGAGCGATATCCCCGACCTTCGTGATCTTTTTCTTCAGATTCGTAACCACGCCTATATCCCAATCAGACTCTTCTGGAGATGATGAATATAGCCTCCTTCAGAGGAGAGGATTGGTGGAATGTTGAGACTGTTGTTTTGACAGAGTTCTCTGGATTCAGGAAGACCAAGCTCAGAATGAAAATTGCTAATTTTGATGAGCTAGTCAAGAGGAAGGTGGCTGGGAGAAGGTAAGCTGATGTTGATGCCTTCAGTTCTAGGGATCAAGATAAAGAGGGTGACAAACCGGATGATCTTTGAAAAGCAAAAAGTCGATGGAGAAGGTTCTCGATGTTGAGATGACCGATATCTCACATCCTCGATGAAAGTTAGCACTCTTCGTATCTTTTGGCACTATTAAACATTATCCAAAGCTACCGTTCCTATCTTTAAATCACTATGTACGATATGCGGTGAGGCTCTCGAGCAAAGCACCCAAATTTCGGTGGAAAAAGTTGTACACACTCCAGAAATTGACTTCAGTCCTATCTTGGATAAATTGGAGAAGGTGGTGCTAATAGTGGAGAAAGTGACTCAAATTGAAGAAACCTTGGCAAGCCAATCTCAGAAACTAGAAACTCTGAGTTCATCTTCAGACATGCTGCAACTACAAACATCTCTTGCTGATAAAATGACTACTTTGGAAGGAAAGGTTGATGTAGTCAAAACTGAGCTCAATGCAGAGATGAAGCAGATGTATCGGGAAAGAAACAAATTTATCTAGAAGCAAAAGTTTGGTTGAGAAGAATGATCTAATGATCAAGACAGCTTTTGAGGAAATGGGCTCTATGCTCATGACCAAGATGACAGAGATGGTGCATAATGTCTTCTCATATCAGTTTGCACCTCTTTCTGAAGTGTTCTCAATGGCTAAAAATTTCATGAGAATGCTAGAAGATGAGCATGATCAGTTGACAGGAGAAGTGTGAAGTATAAGAAAAGAGCAATATCATATGGATACTGCACTTTCTCAACTTCTTCCAAGGTATGGTGCCAAAAAGTGGGAAAGGCCTGGTGGCAAACTAAGTGAGTTGTTGGCACAAACCTTGAAGAGAAAGGCCCAGAAAGAAGCTGAAGAAAAGATAATTGTCAATGCCTTAAAAAGAAGTTGAAACCACCGGAAATTAAAATTCAAAGAAGTTGAAGAACCTATCTACACTCAAACTTCTGAGCAAACTATTCAGGAAGTAATTTCTGAGAAACTAAGTGATAGAAGGATGATTGAGACAAGTCAAGCCGGTGAAGAACAAGTCAGACCTAGAAAGAGAAAGGTCAGGCATTTTTGTAGAACAGAAAAGAAGAAAAGAGCTAAAACTTCTAAGTCTACTCGGAGGAAATTAATAATAGATTTTGAAGAATCTGAAGAAGAAGGTCAAAAAGAAGTCTTCAATACTAAGAAAGCTCTGAAAACCCTTCAAATTGAAAAAGAGAAGAAGACTACGCTTCAGACGTGTGTTCCTTGAATCGTGAAAAAAAAGAAAGAAGAGCGTAAAAGAAGAAGTGGTTTTAAAAAGTTTTTGAGCAAAAGGAGGGTACATAAAAAACTCGAAATGGCCGCACATTGACAAATGGATGCCTATTCATTCAATGATGCGTGGAGGAGATCAAGAGAACCTTCGGTTCTATTATGAGATTCTCGAGAATGGAGGGGGAGCAACTCGGATATGAATGAAACCTTCATTGAGTACTTCACCGACATTCTATCCTAAGTACCTGCAAAGTTGGAT
This sequence comes from Stenogyne calaminthoides, assembly GCA_037126765.1. Classification (NCBI taxonomy): domain Eukaryota; kingdom Viridiplantae; phylum Streptophyta; class Magnoliopsida; order Lamiales; family Lamiaceae; genus Stenogyne; species Stenogyne calaminthoides. The sequence continues at coordinate 16,841,762 of JBBCBC010000029.1, forward strand.
CAACTTGGCAGATGAAGGAAATACGCAGATAGTAGCCCCTGGTCCATACACTTGCCCAGCTCCAAGACTTGAGAATGGCTATGTGAATGAAATAGCCATTTCTTAAGAGATAGCTCAATATGCCATCCAGCTAGGCCTAACAGGAAACAACCCTGATATCATCAAAGCAAGGGATGAACTAAAGAAGAGATACTATGAGATGTTTAACCTGGAAGTGCCAGAGGATGAAGCGGAAAAGACCAAGATTTGTACATTTTTTTGTTTTTTTATTTTCATTGTAATCTGTAACTCTTATTTTACATCAATGAAAATTTATCTTTATGCTCAAAGATAATATCTCATTATCTTTTTACATGTCTTTTATGTTTGATGTGCCTTATGTTTTGAAATTGTTGTAAGAATTGCCATTTTGGATTGTAATAGACAAACTGAAACCTGAGTATAGGTTAGGTTTTTGTAACAAGATGGTTTTGGCATCATCAAAAAGGGGGAAATTGTTGGGAGATGAATTTAATAAAGAAGTTTTGATTAGATCCCAAAACCCCGAGTATGACATGTTCAGATAATCTTGATAGACCGAGTCGATTCAAAGATAGAGTGTTCAGAAGTTATCTCGCACCATGTATAGTCGCCAGATATAGATCAGGTTAGATTTTGAAGAAACTGAAGACTCAGTAAGTTGCTAAAGAAACTTAAGACTCGATAAAGTAAATCAAGACTCAAGAAGTTGCCAAGAAACTCAAGACTCGATGAAGAATCAAGACTCAAGAAGACATCTCAAGAAACTAAAGACTCAGTAAGTAATCAAGACTCAAGATAGTAATCAAGAAACATCAAGACTCAAGAAGTCAATGAAGAATCAAGACTCAAGATGGGTGAATCAAGACATCAAGAATTATCAAGACATCAAGACTCGAATGAAGACATCAAGACACTAAAGACTCAGTATGTCACTGAAGACACTAAAGACTCAGAAGATACTGAAGACACAAGAAGATACTAAAGACCCAGTAGTTACTGAAGACACAGTAAGATACTGAATGCTCAGTATAACCTGAATGTTCAGAGGCACTGAATAATATCTATCTGAAGACTACAAAACTGAGAAAAATGCGAATATTCAAAAAAGTAGATATTGCCCAAGACATTCATATGCAGACAAAAGGAACTAAGTCTAAGTGTTGTTTAAGGTTATCTCACTCAGATAGATTGACCAAAAAGAGTCGTTATGTTTGACTACATTTACTGAAGACAAGAACCAATCAGAGGAAGACAACACTGAACTTTACTGACACTGGAAGCGACAGGTCACTGAATCATGTCAGTAGTACTATGTTCCAGACTGCAAAAAGTAGTGATTGGCTACATGAATGCATATTTCCTAAAACATGCAAGGGAGTATTCAAACCCTAAATATAGTCGTTCATCAAACACCATAAGAGGAAACTCATGAAGTTATCTCCTCCAACGGATAGTTTTTCAGGAGTGACCTTGGTGAAGTTGCCTATAATTACTAGTGACCCTTTACATTGAGAGGTCACGGGAAATTTCAAAGCAACTCAAGAGCTCATTCGTATTATTGCAAATTGAAGCACTCGAAAACCCTAGAATTTCCCAAGTGTTTCACATTTGAGAGAGCTCATTCACTAAGCCTAGATTGATATGAAATATCCAAAGCTTAGTAGAGATATCCTAGCCTTTACATTGTTCTTATTGTAAAGGATATCTCATCCTAGTTGGAAACTAACCCAAAACCCAAACCCATTGTTAAGGTAGTTTGTGTGTGTTTTGTTGGTGAGTTGGAGTTGTAAAGAGTTAGTAAGCTACAAAGAAGTTAGCGAAAACTCTAGAGAAGAAGTTAGTAAGCTACTTGTGGTAGTCTCGAACACTTGTGTGTGTTTGAGTTAGTAAGCTCATGAAAATCGACGTAAAAACTCAAGGTAGAAAAGTGAGTAAGCTACAAAAGTTAGCCCAAAAGTTTTAGGAAGTGGTTAAGAATTTCTCTCAAGATCGAGAGAGAGAGTGACGTAGGAGCTTGAGTCTCTGAACCACTATAATTCTTTGTGTTGTTTGCTTTAGATCTTTGCATTATTATCATTGCATGTTTTTTTCACTAAAAGCATAATTCATCGATATTCAGTTTGGAACCAATCCAATCGAACTTGCATCAAATTGATCACAAATTTAATCACGTTTTATTAAAAAGGAAGATTTTCAAAGAAAACTAAAAAACGAGTATAAACATAGGGTAACCATTCCAAGACACTTGAGTAAATTTGTAATGATAGTTACCAAATCGAACTAACTCTCATGAGGGTTCAAGAAGATAATTATCTCGATCCAAGCATCTCAGGATCTCTCGATAAAACTTCGTGCTCGATTAGGCTAATCTGAAGCTTCCGAAAGCGGCTTAGATCATTGTCTTAGATGAGACTTTGGCTCGGAGGCGATATGTGCTTCTCGAGGGCAAATCATCGGATAACCTGACCCATCTGACCTCAGTGAAAGAAAAGTTTTAAAAATCACTGAACACGTGTATTCCCCCCCATACACTTGTGAGGCTCGTTAGCACCTGGACCAACATACTCGCTAGAGGAGAGATAGAGTTAGAACGTGTACCCACGGAGGATAATCTGGCTGATCCTTTCACCAAGACTTTGAGTGTTTATGTACGCACTAGACATTTTGATGGTCTAGGGGTTAGACATGTAGGTGATTGGCTCTAGTTCAAGTGGGAGATTGTTAGTGTTAGTGTCTTAGAGACAATCCATTGCAAGGACATAATACTCAAATAATATTCAGTGTTGGTTTAATATTATTATTTGTTTAATATTAAATATATGGCGTTGCACTTATTAGAATATTATGTTTGATTATTTGCATTTATTCTTATCTGTGTTCCCTTGAGTCACTGTTGTCATTGAGTGTGTGATAACTCAGATGACTTAAGCATGATTCTCAAATAGCCCCAATCGAGGACCATCAAGAATGGGATATTGATGATGCAATGGAGATTGGTGTGCGATCTGCATCATACTCTTAGAGAGTGTAGTAAGATCTCACTTGCTACGAGATACTAGGTATCTCATGATGGATGCACAAATACCTTAGAGGGTATTGGTATACCCATCTGAGAAACTGTTTGATGCAGTTCCACTATATGTGTCTACGGGTGTCTCGATTAGTGTGAGCATTGCGATACTCCTTTGACTCGAGCTCAATACGCACGAAATGTGTGGAGTGATGAACTTTGATCATGACCGACGCTTGCACCCTTCCATGGGTAGATATGGCTTGGATTTGGTTCATCACGAAGTGCATGTGCGTGGTAGTTGAGCCAAGAAAATGATTCATTCCTCAAAGTGGATTTAGAGAGAATACTCATCTTCTCATCATAATTAGATCAAAGTCATTAGCCAATGCACGTCAACTTGGACTCTGTGGCTAAGTGTGACACGAGTGATCAATTAGTGATTAGAGATAAATTGATTTAGTTATTTGAATAGACACTGTTGATGTTGAATGGATGTTGTTCCAGATGTTGGACAACATTCTGCACAACATCATAAATTTACCTTTTCTCCTGAAACTGACTTCATTTTATTATATATGTTTTTCTATGTTTTCTACATTGCAAGTTGAAGACAATTTTGGATATTGTCAAGTGGCTGCACTGATGGAGTAAGAATAGAAAGATCATGGGTGGTTACACCAAGATCATGGAGATAGTGGAGGAGATGTTCAAGGCTGTCCACACCTAGTACATAGGACAATGCAGTTGATCTTCGAAGTTTATAAATACACTGCATTGGTCGACATTCAAGTTCAAGTTAAAGTGAAATCTCATTTGCTCTACTCCAAACTTAAAAGAGTAGCATCTGAGACACAACCGTGAATGGAGTGTGAGGGTCGATGCTATGTCTATTTATCTTTGGTCTAATGTATTCCAACATTTCCCATCAAAGATGATTTTATCTTATTAGATCAAGTTTTAGGTTGAATAAGATCACTAGTTACTTGATTGAATAGATTGATTTTTTCCATGTGTGGTTTTTCACTACACCTTTTAGGATCTTGTAAAAGGTTCGTGTGTATCTCACTACTTGTTATAAAGGATTTTTTTAACCATGAGGTTCAAATAGTCTGATTATAGACTATACACAATTTTGAAATCCTTTGCACTGCGTTTTTATACTTCCGCTGTCATATGTTGTTCTACATGTTTCACAACATTTTCAACAACACTCTGAAAATACACGCACACACACTTTCAGACACTTCTTCATGTTCAAGACTAATCGAGTATTCGTGAATGAAAGGAGAAAATCGTAATAGCCCATGTTGGGAAATTTAGAGTTTTGATGAAAGTTCTAAAACACATGTAATAGGACCAAAAAGACACAATTGGTATTAATGTTTTTATTACCGTTTATAGGATACCAGTTGATAATTACTGTATAAAACAACTGATGTAGAAGATAGGTCACATATTGAGGGGGAACCTCAATATGTATAGGTCAGATCTGAAGATCTAAAGAACAGCTGATATCCGACATGCTAGACGACGAGAGAAGAACAGAAGATCAGATCGATCTGATCAAGTCAGATATCTCTGCTGAAGTCATGAAGTTCAAACTCAGAAGACTTGAAGATCAGACCAGAAGACCTACATCACCGAGTCTCCGCTAGTTGAAGCTAAGACAATCGCACCGTAAGACTTATCAGTAGATCGATCGATTGTGATCGATCAAAGTCACCACCAGTGAAAATCGATGTTTCACCAAATCATACGACGATGATCTGAACAAGAAGAATGTCAAGCTTAGTTGGTAGAACAACATTCAAAAGTGCTTCTGTTAACCAATAAGGACAAGACACGTATGATCGGAGCCAGCAATTACGGGATTTGGTGCTGCTCTCTCTAACGGCTATAAATTCACGCTTTTCACCATGCCATTCACCGGCAAGTCACATCAATCTCAAGAAGTCTACCAAATATAGCCTGAAATTCAAATTGCTCTCCAACGGCTCTTTGATTTCGAGGTCTATATATATGGGATTACACTTCAGAGTGAAGACACAGAAACTATCAAGAAGCTCAAGCTATAATCAGATTTCCGCACGACGAACACGAACTTGAAGATTATTTTCTTAGTGTTCATCCCATAAGTTCTTAGCACAGAAATCTTTTCATCTAGCTGATAGGCTACTTAAAAACTAGAAAAGATTTCAAAGTTGGAACCAAAACAATCTTACCCAAACCCAAGTTAGGTTAAGTTGTTTAGCAAGATTTCAGACTAGGGTTTCTAGTTCTGATTTCTGGGATTGGTTGAGTGAGAACTCTTTAAATATCTGTTGGTGTACTGTGTTGGACTAACACAAAAATCTAAGTCCAGTTGGTTTAGTTGGTGCCCCTTGTGATAGGGAAGAGTGGACGTAGGACTGGTTTGTCCGAACCACTATAAATCTTGTGTGCCTTTACCTGCTTTGATTAACTGTTTTACACAATCGCACACAACTGATTTAAAGTTGCATACATATTCTAAGTTAAGATCAGCTAGCACCAAGCTTTTGATCTGATCAAGTTTGACACTTTAGTCAACTGGTTAAAAGACTGACTTTGGAATCTAATTTATTAAAACTGGTTTTTTCACACGGGTAAAACTTAGCTTCCGCACAATCAGTTAAACTGATAGATACCGAACTGATCTGCCTTCAGGCGATTAGTAAGTTAGATATCACCAAAACGATTCACTTGCACTCGATCAAAGAATCGCCATCACACCGATCTGCACAAAAAGGTTTCGTAAGTCTATTCACCCTCCCTCTAGACTTACGCCCTCACAAACCCGTTCGGGACCTACAAAGTGGTATCGGAAGCGGTGGTTCTACAGGACCAATCGGCTTTGAGTATCATCGATTCTTGAGGAAGAATCTTTGTGGTCACTAGAATGATCTTGAAAAATTGTTTTAAAACTCATCCGCTTTTCCAAAATCACTCAAAGATAGATAATACCTCCGGTATGTATCATGATCCGCCAAAGTTCTCAATTGATGAGTATGCAGATTGGGCCATTTATATGTGCAACCATCTAGGTTCGATAAAGGCGTAATGATGGAAGTCATTGAAAGAGGACCCATCATCATATATTACGACAACCTGCGCGGTTGGAGGAGATCCAGACTTTTGCCCGAAGTCTTGTGCGAAAAAAGCCCAAATTGATGGATGCGAGAGGAAAGAAAATCAGATACTCTAGATACAATCACCGGGCATATTATCATGAAGACGATGGATAAAGTCACCAAGGAAAAGATAAAATATCTCAAAATCGCCAAAGCAATGTGGGATACTCTAAATTGAGATATGCGAAGAAATGATCGGATCAAAAGATAACCGCTACAAGTTTTAACCGGTGAAGTTCGAAAAACTGAAGATGTTTGCTTAACGAGACCATCAACGAACTCGATGGAAGGATTACTATGTCGATAAATAAGCTACGAGAACTTGGTAGAGATGTCGACAAAGATATCAACTACAAGATCTTAAGATCTCTCACCAAGAAATGGGACATGAAAGGTCACGGTAATCAAGGATTGCCAAGACATTTCTAAGATGAAGCCGAGTAGCTTGTTCCTAAGCCTTAAAGCTCACGAGTTCGACTTAATCGAAAGAGGACAAGCGGTGATGAAGACGAGGCGCTGTTGAAGCCTCAACGCCTAAATCGATTCGTTTAAAGCAACCAAAGAATCGAAGGTCATTGAACCTATTGGAAACATAATAAGTCGAGAATCAGATCGCTCTTACTTACGAAACTTGAAAAAAATCAAATATTCAACTTGGTAAGTATCAAGATTCTATAAAGATTATCAACATAAATAGGAAGAGATAGGAGATCACCAATGATCTCCGAAAGAATCGATCCGATGATCAAGAGATCACAGAGAAGAAAAGAAAAGAGATAATCTAAATGATGAGAGAAGAGATAATGGATCCGGATGAAGGAGTTCGACACTATCGAGAAGGAAGTCACCGATAGATCCTACTGATTTTGAGTGACTCACCAAAGAAAAGGTTCCGTGGATCAAGGAGCGTGCTTTCAACCGGAGGAGAAGCAGGTCACTACAATAAGCAGACGCCTGCACTGACGCCAAAAGAAAGGGAAGAAAAGAGGAACATAAGAAGAACGCCGGTCGTTGTACATCCGAATTGATGATTCCTATCCGCCCCTCTGAGGATTCTCGGATACTCTCTCAGAGAATATTTCGCTGCGATGGGGTCATTGTTGACTTCTATGAGAATGAAGATCCGATATTCTCTTGCATGACGATGAGATCCACTGGCGGCCAAGGAGGACCAATCAGGAGGTAACCTCCAAACCTTCGCTTTTGTGCCTTTCCGCAACACCGCTATTATTAGCACACCCGCCGAGAGATTGACTGTGCACTCTACTCGAGCAATTGCTTGATGATCTCTCCAATCAGATGAACACTTATGCTATAGTGGAAGTTTGAGAATGACAAGCTAAGGATCGAAAATAATCAGCTTGTTAAAGAGAACGATCTCGAGAAAACTCTTGAACTTAAATCACGCTAAACCGCCGAAGGTAACCGCGAGAACTTAACATTCCGAAAGTTAAATCTTACGATCGTGGAGAAGCAGATCAAAGATCAGCCTAAATTCAACAAACAAAAAGTCGATGACTTCAAAATCCTTCAAGCTAAATTTGATGAGCTATTCCGACTACATCGAGTCTAAAATCTTCGAGGATAATTTTTGCTTAAAAATAGAGGTTTTCACTAAATCATCTAAAACCGTTCAAGATATGAACGCCTATTTTCGAACAACGACAACAAGAAGGGACTTGGGTATGAGAACCCTTCAACATCCTCAAAAGCCCCGCTTGATTCACTTCAAAAAGGTGTAATCAAACGAAGTTTTACAAAGATACACCAAAAGCCAAACTTGTATCTAATAGGAGAAAAAGACACATTGAGCGGTAAAAGGCGGTGCCTAACCGAAAAGGAACATAAATGGACCCTAACCGGTAAAGCATCGTCGAGAATCAACGTAAAGAACCCGTTCTTCAAGAGACCTCAACTCGATCAATGAATCGTATCGAAAAAAAAGACAACCCGTAAAAGGAAGTCTAATCCGAGACCCAATCAAGGTCAGCTGTCGATTAAGCAAGCTATAGGTAAACTACAAAAACCACCTATGCCAAAAAGATATGAATCTTTTTTGATGGTAGCAATCGTACCTACCCCTATGATCGTAAACCTGTGGTCAGCTGACCAAGCCACACTCGATGAAAAGAAGACAAATGTAAAAGATAAATCCCAAGTCTTCTAAGTCACCCAAGGTTCACACTAATAATCATACTAATCATAAAGCATATAAAGAGACGATGATTATGTTGATAGGTATGGGAGACAAATCGTGCCTTCCGATCTAACCGATCTCAATAGAAGTGCCCCTGTTTGTATGGATCCCCAAAACCAACACTAACCCCTCGTGACCCAATCCAAAAGGGTACCTAAAAGCCCGATTTGATTGCGCAGTTCGCGTGGGTCCGCCAACAAAGGAGGTGTGCAAGAACTATCTCGATACATCGATAAGGATTCTCAAGGCACATGATTTGAAGCAAACACCTCCTCGGCTCTTACATAGAACAAAAGGGCCAGCGTGTACTCTTTTCGGTGATGATAACTTTGGTTTTACCAAAGGATTCGAACCTTAGAGAATGATGATGTACAAGTAACCTGAGTCTCATTATGTCAAGGATTAAAGCATAATTAATTATCGATTATCCTACAATTTGCGACAATGGATTCAAGTGTTGAGTTCTCGACCGATCAATGCACTATCAAAAATCGAGCCACTCAACAGATCTTGCTAATCGGTTCAAGGAAAGGGGACGATCTACACAAACAGATTGGAACAGTTGCCCAAGAATGCATGCTCGATTATTAAGAGTTCCAAAAGTAGCGGTTGGCTCGCACAAAAGAATGAGTCATCCGAACTTTAAAACTCTTAATAAGATAGAAGGATGTCTTTGGTGGAAGGACTTCCGAATGAAGTATTTTCTAAGGATCGGACATGTGTCGCGTATAAGGAAAAAAAATTCAAAGCTTCATTCAAGGGGATTCACGACCGATCCAAAGAGAAATTGCATTTGCTTCATATGGATCTATTTGGACCCGATTACACGGTCGGTCTCGGTGGACGAAATATACTCTGTAATCGTGGATGACTATTCCAAGTTTACGGGTTATATTCTTACATAAGAAGAATGAGGCGACAAACAAAGATAATTAGCTGCTAAAGAGATTACAAAATGAAAAGGGTGTCAGTGTAGTAAAAATCAGATCGGATAAAGGTATAGAATTGTTGAACTCTTTTATTACTAATTTTTGCTCTAAGTTTGGTATACTGACATGAGACATCACCGAAGAACGCCCCCAACAGAAATGGAGTAGCGAACGGAGAAATGGAACACTCAAAGAAGCTCAGACGATGTTAGTGAACATGCAATACCAAGCCGTTTACAGGGAAGCTATCAATCTTGCATGCCATACTCGGAATGTATGTCTTCTCGACTAAGTCTCACTACAAAACACCCTATGAATGGGAAGGGCGAAAACCTGCGTGTTTCTTACTTCCATTTTTTTGGGTGTAAGTGTTTCATACACAACAATGGGAAGAGTCGGGTTGAAGACTTTTGAGGCCAAGTCGGATGAGGGTATATTCTTAGGATATTCCTCATCTAGCAAGGCTTTCGGGGGTTTACAACAAAAACTCTAGTTGTGGAAGAAACACCCCACGTAGTCTTTGATGAAGCATCGTCGAACAAGAGAAATCTACCTCGAACAAGAAGTACTGATCAACCAAGACCGATGCTCGTAAAATGGATCAACTAACGATCAAGGAAAAAGGATCGAAAATCGTAATAAGATACATTCCAGATCTAGTCGATTCACCAGACAATCGATCCTAAGGTACGAAAAAAACTGCCGATGAAGAAGTTAGACACAAAATGAGATAGCCTCAATCGAACCATCCGGTTCGGGGGAACACCCGGTTCCCACGAATGTACATCGGCAAGATGATGAGTCCAACATCAACCGAGACATGTTCTTATCAAGTGGATCATAAATGCACCCACTCCCAATCGCTAGTAATGAACTATTATCGAAAATGGATGATATTCTCCAAACCAACGCAAATCGTAATGAAGGACTGGATAACCAAATATCCAACCGATCGATATAATCGGAGACCCATCCGATAGAGTTAAAACTAGACATCGATTGGTGAAAGTGCCATGTATTGTCATTATCTGGCTCATGAAGGAACCAACAATGAGAGAGAAAGCTCTACAAGACCTGGTGGATTCTAGCCATGCAGGAGGAGAGAGAGGAACGAAAGAGAAATCAAGTTTGGGAACTGGTGACGTAATTCAACTCATCAAGATGTAATTGGCACAAAGTGGGTTTTCAAGAACAAAAGAGATGAGAAAAATGTCATAACCGGGAATAAGGCAAGACTTGTTGCTAAGGGGTATTCACAATCGGAAGAATTGATTATGATGAGACCTTTGCACCGGTCGCCGCCTAGAAGCCATTCGGTTTGTTTACGCATATGCTTCCCACGAGGGTTTATTGTGTATCGATGGATGTAAAGAGTGCATTCTTAAGCGGGGTACTAGTGAGGAAGTTTATGTCGAACAACCTCCGTGCTTTGAAAAGAGCAACCAAGTGTACCGTTTAAGAAAAAGCTCTTTATGGTTCGAAACAAGCTCCTCGAGCTTGGTATGATACACTCTCTCGGTTCTTGATAGACGGTGGCTTCACTAAAGAAAACGATGGATAGAACCTTATTCGAATAGAAGATGGAGAAGATATTACGATGGTTGATTTCGTGACGACATCATCTTCTGATCTCCCAACAAGAGTCTATGTGAAAAGATTCAAAGAAAACCGATGCAAAGGAAATTTGAGATGTCCATGATGGGGCGGATGAGTTACTTTACGGGTCTACAAGTTAAACAAAGTACGAAGGGATATTCATCTACCGTGCAAAAGTACACTAGGAGTTTAAGTTTGAGTTCTAAGTTTGGAGTTCAAAATTCCTATGATGACTAGATTCAAGATGGATCCAGATGAGGATGGTTTGAAAACAAATCAGAAAGAATATAGGGCTCTCATTGGATCTCTACTATACCGGACGCCGGCCAGACCGGATATCACTTTTGCGATGGGTGTATGTGCGGTTTCAGCAAATCAATGCAAAGCCACCTAGAAGCGGTAAGTGGATTCTTAAGTATCTCAAGGGAACGAAGAAACCTTGGTTTATTTTACCCATCGATGATAATCTAGATCTTAGTGGGTATTCTCGATTACGATTATGGAGGTTGCAAAATTGATGTAAAATCAACCTCGGGAACATGTCGGTTTTTTTAGGAAGTAATCGATCTCGTGGGTTTTCAAAGAAGCGGACATCGGTTAGACATCTACTACCGGGCGTAATATATGGGCATTTGAAAGTCAAGTTGTTCCCAAACCGCTTTCGGGCTTAGTCGGCGGTGAGGGATTATAACATTGTAGCTAAGAATGTACCTATATTCTGTGACAGTAATAGTGTTATTGCAATCACTCATAATCTTGTTCTACATACAAGATGCAAGCATGTGGATGTCAGACACCATTTTATAAGAGATCATGTTGAAAAGAAGAATATCGAATGGAAAAGATTCATACTGATATACATAAAAGTCGATATTCTAACCAAGCCACTAGCTGAGATCAGATTCAGAGAATTATGCAATGAGCTAGGGCTTCTGGATCTTGGAGAAAATGCACCAAAAATGTTTGATGGACTAATCTCCAGAACCAGCTGGTTAAGAGACTAACCAGGTTAAGAGGAATCGGTTGAGTTTGGTATCTCAACTGATCAGAAGATCAGTCAAGGAACTGATATGAGAAGGTACTTGATCGTTCTTATTATTATCGATTAAAGGAACTGATCAGATTAAAGGTTTATCAGATTAAAGGAACTGTTCAGTTTAAAGAATTATCTGATTAAACCAGTTTGGTTAATTTCACACTTTGTAAGTCGATTAAGCTGATATTCAACAAGCAAGATTCACAAGACTAAAGCTTACATCGCATAAGAAAACAGGAAATTTACACAACAATGGAATAACAGAAATTTTCATTGATAAAGACCCGAAGGTCAGATTTACATTACAAGTTACAAGTACAAAAGGACCCGGAGGTCAGTACATAACCCTAAACCCTAAACCCTAAACCTAACCCTAGAAAGGGGGGAGAGAGAGAGATTTTAAGATCTGATACTCTGATGCTCCCATTTTCCCCCACTTAACAAGGCTTTGAAATAATCCTAAAGCCACTCTCAGAGCTTCGGAGTTAGGAGCGAGAGAGGCCTTGAAAGGATTTCTAAGCCAGGAGCCCTTAGACCTGAAATCAATGGGCTCTCCAGCTGTTAAATGGAGTTGATATACGAAGATCAGCTATTGTCCGATCTGAGACTATATCAAACTCACGTTTTATCGATGAGTCCATTAATGCTAATTCATCATCTCGATAGACACACAAGGTGCATCTGAAGGGAGAAGTGTCTTCTTCGCCATGACCCAGCCAGATCCGCCTCCTTGGTGGTAGAGAAGCTTTTGCAACAATTGTATGTGTAATCTTTGATGACGCATTTAAAGTAATAAATAAGGACACACATGGTTGATTTGAGAAAATTTGAAATCATTGAAAAAGGGGTAAAGGTGTTTTTTAAGTTTCACCTAAAATAAGGGTTCACCGAATACATGATATACAAAAAGAAGATAAGTATGGTGAATGGGTTATGTTGTGTAAAACATTGGTCCAATTTATAGAGGCCAAGAAAGCAAATGCAAATCTGATTTCTCAAAGCCTCTTAGAGAAATTAAGATCAAAGAAGCGACAGTAGGAATCACGCGATCGATAATTGGATAAATTTACGGCGATTTGACATTCCGGTATCCGCACTATCATTACAAATGTCAAATCGTCTTGACTTAGGAATCGAGACTACTTTTCAATTCTTCAAGAACTAAGTTTTTGGCGGTAACACTTATCCCAAGAATTGGCTTGGTCCGAGTAGAATCGACAGGTCAATCAAATCGATTATATGAGACCGACGAGATGAGGAAAATCAGTTAGTATGATACCTCAACAAATCGATTTATCACCAATAAGAAATCGAAATAACAGCTTGAAGGGGGAACTTCAACCGATCGAGAAGGATCAGAAAAGGAAAAATCAGACGCTTAAAGAGAAGGTTCGATCAATTGAAAAGGACAATTGGGAAATTATAAGGATTAGGCGTAAAACTAAGATCAACAAGTGGAATCAACAATCGCAAGTGGTATTGACGACATAAATATCACCAACCAGATCGCTTTTACATTTCCTTGTTTATCGCTTACTTATCTGATATTATCTGATAATATTTGCCTTTACTGTACACACTACTTTTGTGACGTATATCCTGCAAAATATTTAATGCGGACGTGGGGTACATGTATTAAATGCCACTATATGTGCTTTTAAATCCAAAAGGCAATCGTGCGAGTATTTCCTGACCACACGATCAAAACTGCTCAATCTGAATCGTTTAACCTTTCAAACGTTTGATCTTCCAATCTCGTTTTTCCCTCCTACTTCCTATAAGTTTCATCAAAACCCTACCAGAGTTTTCTTATTCTCAAAATTCTTGCGATCTATTCTCTGAAAACTCAAAATTACCTTTCTGCGATTCAAACCTATTTTCCGAAAAACTGAATCTGGTAATTTCTGGTTATGTGATGATTTTCTTATTTTCAAAATCCTTTGATCACATAGATTATGTCTATATTTGTTATCCTGCGATATGCCTTGTCTTTTCTTGATATCTGTATGTGTTTATCGATTAATAGGCCTGAGAATAGGTCTGATAATCAATATATGATATCTTTATGATTATGCACAAATTTAATTGAGTATATCTTGTGTAGATGGCCACTCACGGAATGGGAAAGATTATGTGCAACAATGCGGAACTGGCAACAAAAATTGTCGATGACAAATTCGTACAGTTTGGTGTTACGCGGGATCCAGAATCCATGGAAGTAGAACAAATTCTGAAGAAATGAAGTCTTGAAAAATATTGTGCTGCAAACTGCAATCCAGTGATGCAGTATGAAGCACTCGAATTCTTAAGGAATTTGAAGGTGGATACCGACAATCCTGGAGAAGAACTGATTTCTTCAGTTAACGGAGAGGAGATCAGACTGTCGAATGCTGACATAACTCGTCTGTTCAGCTTGCCAAAAGGAAGAATCTCGCCTGCTCACTACAGGGAGAATGAAGATGAGCTGATCAGAAACGAACTCTTCAGAGAGGTTGACAAACATCAGACCGCAGGCTTTGTCAGACCAATGTTAAAAAGAAAATACCGACTGTTGTTTGACATACTGTCAAAAACAATCATGGGTATTTCATTCAGCCCAGATGGACTAACATCTGTAAAGATGTACAGCATGGCTGCGATAATCGATGAAGCTAAGAATATCAATTGGCATGGCTTCTTGAAGGCCATTTTGCTCCAAGAACATGAAAAATTTGGAGTTAATGAATGGAGGCAGGTATTTCTGAAGAAGAGAATCAGCAATCTCAACAAGGTTGCAGTTATTCTTAAAGACAAAATGCCAAATGCCGGATGGGATCAGAATGGACTGAAGTCCTACAAGGCCTTCCTCACAACCACTTCAGCCATATATGGGCCACCTGATGATGATATGCGGCCCACCCCTCCAAGAACAAAGAAAGGAAAGAAAGAAGGAGGCAAATACGCCTACACGGATGCTCCCCAAAAAGAAAAAGAGAAAAACTGTGAAGGCTCAGAGAAGAGGTCAAGAAGGCAAACAGCCCTCTATGACTTTGTTTCTGGATGACGAGTCGAGGAAGAAGGAGTGCGAAAGCAACCCGATGAGCCACAATCGTCAAAAAAATCGACAGCAAAGCCTCGAGATGAGAGCTCGCCTGAACATTCTGAGGGAAGAGCAAGAGAAGAATGATCTCCTTCTCCTCAATCTCGAGCTGATTCACCGCTAAGACTTCTGGCTACTAAGCATGTTTCTCCTTCTCTTCCACCCGCATGAACTCCCGACACATCACCACAACGGTAAAAATCACCACAGGCAGAGTCGGACGTATTCGATTCTACAAATGTAACCTCTATAGATTCTCGCCAATCACCAACTTCCGCTTACTCAAGAACCACACGAACCCTCTACATCTCATCAACTGAATCGGTCGATCCAACAGATAATTCCTCGAGTCCAGATCATCCAAGACCATCAACGGAAAATGGTCGAATGCAAATTGAACGAGATATTGATAAGATGTATCCAGAACCGGTAGCCCATCCTGTTATAAGAGAGGAAGTTATGGAGATCCTCACCGGAAAGATCTCCGACAAAGAACTTCTCGATTTTATGATGATCATAGAATGTATGGGAGGTCTTTGATGAGTTCGCAGATTTTGATTTCGATATGAAGAAATCGCTCAAGTAGATCACCACCGAGCCGATAACTTCTGAATCAATCAAAAAGCTCGATCCATGCGAAGCCGGGGTTGATCAACAAGGTGAATCGAGGTCACGAAGAAGCTCTCAAGCAGATGTGACTATGAAGGATCACGGAGTGCCGATGATAGTGGAACCGGTGCCGCAGCTTCATGACCAACCACCGAGGCGCAAACAATCGAAAAGTGATCGGTGACGCCAAACATTTCTACAACTCACATCATCACGATCGACGGGAGATCAGATCATGTTTCAAAGATCTCTCCAAAGAAGTTGAGGGAGTGTTGGTTAATCAACTTAGCAACACAATAACTGATCAGAGGCAGATTGGCCTCAAAGAAATAACAGATCAACGGGAATTGGCTATTTCCCAGATTGAGGCAATCAAAGATCAGTTCTCTCAAACTGTGACCAACCTGTCTGCTGAGCTTATAAAGTCAGTTGATGACAAACTAGTTCAGGTTGATCAACAACAAGTTTCTTTTCTGATGCTCACTGAAAGGCTAGAATTAACTGAAGAGAAACTTGACAAACTAATTCTTACCCTCTCTACTGTTGTGGAATCTGTCAAGACTGAGCTGATCTCGAAGGTTCAAAGTCTAACTACTCAAGCTCAAGGTTTATCTGTTGCAGATCTCAACAAGGCGATATCAGTCAGCTTTGGATCTCTGACTTCCCACCTCACAGCTCTTTTTGATCAAACCAAAATGGGGGAAGGACAGAGTGAGAAACCAACTAACACGATCAGAACAACAGAAGACCTGATTCAGACAGTTGAATCCTATGGACAAAGACTAGACCATCTGGACCTCTTTGCTAACGAAATTTCAGAAAAGATGGAAAAGTCAAAGGCAAGAAAGGTAGCTGCTGCGGGTGCTGGGACATCACAACTTGTACCAGTCACTCAGACTAAGAAAGCCACAAGAAGCACGGCTATCCAAATTCAGGCCGATAAGAAACTGGCTGAGAAACTGTCCAAAGAGCAGATTGCTGAAGAAGCCCGAATAAGTGAAGAAGAAAGAAGCGTAAAAAAATTAGGCAAGGCGTAAGATCTCAAGAAGAAATTCAGATCGAGGGCGAAGAAGGGAAAAGTTGGAAAATCTGGACCAGAACCTCAGCTGCCAGCAAGAATTGATGAGATCATTCCGAAAACTGCTGCACATGCTAAGAGGTTTGAGGAATGGAATAAGATCAGAAGTGAATGGCTTCTGGATGCTTTTGTTCTAGATCTTGTTCCTGAAGAAGAATCTCTATCACGTAATTCCTTAACCGGTTGGAAAACAAATATCCAGATTTTCTGAAGTATCTGGAAAATAAGGCCAAAATAATCAATGTAAAAATTTCTCTCCAAGAGTATGATCTGTTGGATTACTCGAAGAAGGCAGATGGCTCATTTGACAAACTGGCATTTCAAAGGTTCTATTTTGACATCCTCGAGCAAAAACGCGATAATCGATCCTCGGCCAGATCAATGATGTCAAATGGAAACTATACCAGATTTTCAACGTCCCTCAAGATCAAAGAGAAATGCCAGAAGGATACAAGCCTAAAGAGTGAAGAATTAGAAGACTTCTCAGGATCAGCTGTTTTTAAACTTTTCTGATGTAATATGTAATCGACAAATCTAATGAAAGAAAAGTTTATTTTCTGATCCTAAGACAAAATCTCATTGTCTTCTGATTATGTGCTCTTTACTGTTCTATATTTATCAACTGTGATTGGTTTCTCAAGTGTTTTGGTTTCATCAAAAAGGGGGAAATTGTTGGGAAATTTAGAGTTTTGATGAAAGTTCTAAAACACATGTAATAGGACCAGTCAGACCTGTTAGCTGACTGATGTTTTTATTACCGTTTATAGGATACCAGTTGATAATTACTGTATAGAACAACTGATGTAGAAGATAGGTCACATATTGAGGGGGAACCTCAATATGTATAGGTCAGATCTGAAGATCTAAAGAACAGCTGATATCCGACAGGCCAGAAGACGAGAGAAGAACAGAAGATCAGATCGATCTGATCAAGTTAGATATCTCAGCTGAAGTCATGAAGTTCAAACTCAGAAGACTTGAAGATCAGATGACTTCCGGAAGATCGACCCGGAAGACCTACATCGGTAAGTCTCCTTAGTTGAAGCTAAGACAACCGGCACCGAAGACTTATCGGGTAGGCGATCGGTTGGACAGATCGGTCATTTCACCAAAGGCGATGTTTCACCAAATCATACGACGATGATCTGAACAAGAAGAATGTCAAGCTTAGTTGGTAGAACAACATTGAAAAGTGCTTCAGTTAACCAATAAGGACAAGACACGATGATCGGAGCCGTAATTCGGATTTGGTCTTTGGTCTCTCTCTAACCTGGCTATAAATTCACGCTTCGGCCATGCCGCTTCCTCAAGCACGTCACATCAATCCTCAAAAGTCTACCAAATATAGCCAAAATTCAAATTGCTCTCCAATGGATCTTTGATTTCGAGGTCTATATATATGGGATTACACTTCGAGTGAAGACACGAAACTATCAAGAAGCTCAAGCTATAATCGAGATTTCCATCTACCGAACCACGAACTTGAAGATTATTTTCTTAGTGTTCATCCCATAAGTTCTTAGCACGTAAATCTTTTCATCTAGGCGATAGGCTACTTAAAAACTAGAAAAAGATTTCAAAGTTGGAACTAAAACTATCTTACCCAAACCCCAAGTTAGGTTAAGTTGTTTAGCAAGATTTCGCATAGGGTTTCTAGTTACGATTTACGAGATCGGTTGAGTGAGAACTCTTTAAATATATATGTTGGTGTCTTTGTGTTGGACTAACACAAAAAAATCTAAGTTCAGTTGGTTTAGTTGGTGCCCTTGTGATAGGGAAGAGTGGACGTAGGAATTTGGTTTGTCCGAACCACTATAAAATCTTGTGTGCCTTTACCGCTTTGATTAACCTGCTTTTACACAATCGCATTTAACCGATTTAAAAGTCGCATACATATTCTAAGTTAAGATTAGCTAGCACCAAGCTTCTGATCTGATCAAGTTTGACACTTTAGTCAACTGGTTAAAAGACTGGCTTTGGAATCTGATTTATTAAAACTGGTGTTTTCACACGGGTAAAACTTAGCTTCCGCTGACAATCGTTAAAACCGATAGATACGAATCGATCTTGCCTTTCAGCGATTAGTAAGTTAGATATCGATCCAAACTTATTCACTTGCACTCTGATCGAACTAAACCGCCATCACACTGACCGCAAAAAGTTTTCAGAAGTCTATTCACCCCTCCCCTCTAGACTTCTGCCCTCACAAAACCCGTTCGGGACCTACAGCCCAAGTTACAGTTACATGTAGTTGCACGTTTCTCACAACGTATCTCATATATTGAGAATGTCTGATTTATTGTCTAGGGTTCCATTAAGACCGTTAGTTTGACTAATCGCTCGATATATGAGGGCCTATGGGTCACACAACAAGTAGTTCCCTTTTACGGATTATAGTTGGTTGATTAAATGTTAAATTGGATTTAATATTTAATTTATGGAGAATTAATTAACAATGGATTAATTTGGAATTAATTATTATTAATATTTAATTAAATTGGATTTAATTAAATAGGAATTCCCAACAATAATATATGGAATATTATTGTAGGATTTAATATATATGGAAATATATCGTAGAGATTTGTCATATATGAGAATTAAATCCGTAGATATTTTATATGTAGGAAATAAATCTAAGAGATTTATTCAAATAAAGATTAGGGATTTTATTTTCTAATCAGGTTAGCTTAAGATTTAAGCTGGGCCTCTCCTATATATATGAGCTCTTGGGAATCCATAATACGGTTGTTCATGTTTTCTCCATAAAATCTAGAGTTAGAATTTTCCTAGCAAATTCATCTCGAGATTCAAAGCTGGCAAATTTGTGCAAGTCTGTGAACGGAGATTGTGTGGATACCATAGTTGAGAAATCTACTCTTGAATTACTGTAAGATTTCTTATTATGTTTATTCATAATCGTTTATGCAATTATATGTTTGTTGTTGGTGAACTGTTTAATTCCGCTGCGCATGTATTACGTGTTTACGTGCCTCTAAATTCCAATATAAACAACCCTCTTTAACTTGCAGCCCGGATTATACGCCCGATAAGTTCTCTCTAGAGGTCCTGAGCTTCCTGAGATCGAGTGGCTTCAACCTGGAGGGGTTCCCGATGACTGGCCGGCATATCTTGGCAGGCCTTCCATAATTTGGCCCGGGGATGGACGAAGGGGATCACGGCAATCTCCCCGGCAGAAGGTTATGGGCAACCTGTACTTGGCCATTGTTCCTCAGCAGTAAGAGGCCCTTTTTTTGGAGAAGACTAGTGCCCAGTTGGAGTCCGAGCTCAAGGCCCTGGCGAGGTCGAAGGAGAGGGTCGCCGACCAGGCCAAGCAGATCATCCGCGAGGCCGAGGTTTAGAAGGGACTAGAAGAGGCCAACTCCGACCTGGTACGCAAGGTGTCCGCCCTCGAGGTTCGTGTGGGCGAGGTACAGGGCCAGCTGGCGTCGGAGAGGGTGTCGCCGTTCCCCGGGCTAAGGAGGAGGTGGCTGCGGCTAGGAGAGAATTGGTTTCCGAGGTGGCCAAATTCAAGAGGGTCGAGGAGATGAATGCCAGCTTTGCATATGTCATGGCGTTCGTGGGGGCTATTCGCATCTTGTGCCACATGAACCCTGCTGGCGACCTCTCTGGGATTGTCACCGAGCTGGTGGGATATTTCCGTGACAACCCCCTCAACCTGAACGTCTTGCTGGAGGTCAAGGACCTAGAAGGCATGGGCATTGATATCTCCTTCTTCCCCGGCCAACATAGGATCGTGTTCCCCGAGCCTGTGGAAACGCATTCGACCTCCACCAAAGTGGCCCCCGAGGTGCCTGTTGGGGTTATACTGAAAAGTATGGTTTTACTTTGTATAACTAAACTGAGTTTTTTTATTTATTTACTGAAATAAATTATTAATCATTGTTGCATTTAAATATGAATGAATGTTATATATATTTATTGCAAACCCGTTCAATAAAGTCAGTACGTATTACGTTGTAATTAATTTGGTGATACCAGATCAAAGAAGATCAAATTAACAGCTCCTCATAATTAAGTACAAATTCACAACCTAGATAGAAATGAACAAACCATCATGAAAGGTTGATGTATAAGACTCGGATTGACTTGTCTTGACCAAGAGATTATACTAGTGCATTTGGATGAACTTAATAGGACCTACAGGAGGATAAATTCTTCGGTACTGAATATACAAGAATTAGACCTCAGTGGTGTGTTGTTTCTTAATCTCTGTCCCTTAAATAGGATCGTGTGAAATTAATAACTATTGCTTTGACTTATGATAGGAAGAGAGTCATTGTGATTCGATACCTTATATCTTGGGCAATATTATTAATTACATGACAATTGCTGACATTTAATATGGAGAATCATGTGCAAATACGTCTTGTTTGATTTGTCCCCTTGGTGGGCTCAGAACCTTTATCATACCAAATCTTGCAAGTGGAAATTTATTTCCTAGTATGGATAATAACGTTGAGCTGTCTTTACTCAAAGGATAAAGATATTAATTAATACAAGGCTTGTTCAGTGGCTTAATTAATTAATTGACTAAAATAATTTTAGACACGGAAAATAATGACCGGGAGCCATATTATAGTAGAGTCGTAATATTGGTTAAGATGGATAGTTCAATATTAATTTTATAGTGGAATAAATTAATATTAATGGACTTTGAATAATATTTGGCCAAATATTATAGCTTCATAGTCCAGTGGAGATCCAATCTTAATTCTCCTAAAGCCCCTCAAATAGCCCAAAATAAAGTCCAATTAATGAAAGAGAGAAAAAAATAATTTTCCTAATATTTCTATGAATATTTTCGAAAAATATGTAGGAAAAAGGAAGAAAAGATTGTCTTGATTTTCTTGTAGATATTTTATGGAAAGAGATAAGTATTGTAGGAATACATAATTATCCCATAAATTCAAGAAGTCAAATCTTGATTCTTTTTGCCTTGTTATTTTAGAAAAATTAGGGATAAATAGGGGAAGAGATTTTTATGGAAAATTTAATTAAGGAGAAAAGAATATGAGAGATATATTCAAGATTTCTTGGAGACCAAGAAAAGATTTTCTCCCTCAATTTCTTGACCTAAAAATCGGCCCCCCTCCTCCCTATAAATAGGGGATGAATTTTTCATTCCCAGCTGCAATTCCATGTGTTGAAAATATTAGAAATCCACAAAGGTGGTGGCAAAATATTTTTGGTTTTCCCTCTTATTAAAATCGTTCGTGTGAATCCTCCCACCGGATTGCTTTCGTGGACTTGGGACATATTTGGGAAAGCTCTTTGGGTTGATCCATCACCTCATCAGTCATCTCTACAAGAGGTTAGTAATCTCGTAACTCCTAGATTTCGCATGCTTAGGATTTACGTGAATTACGGTAATGATGTTTGTTTATTAAACACTAATTATTATGTTGAATTGATTTAAGATTAATTTATGTTAGTAATTAATTGATTAATTTAAATATTTATTTAAAATCATCTCGAATAGATCCGGGCACCCCTAATTTCCCAACAACTGGTATCAGAGCTCTGGTTTCGAGCTCTGAATTTTAAATTGTTATTTAAATTATGTTGGACATTATATTGAAAATTGGATTGTAGAATTGATAGATCTGTTTTGCAGGTATCCAATTGTCATGGTATTTAATGTGTTTAATTTTCATGCGTATGAATGAATGGTTTTTAATTTGACTCGTTCGGATTTATTTTTCTCGTGAGAAAATCCACGAGTAGATTAAGTTATTTGATTTGTTCAAGTGTAATAGACTAGTCTAGATTTAAGGTGTATTTATTTTTCGTTAAATAAATTGTAACCTGATCAAAGACGGTTTTCGAGACGAAGTTAAATGGATCCAGGCAGACGTGGGCGACAAGCATCGCGCGAAATGTGCCAAGGGAGGCACGCAGACGACGACGCCTAACATCACTAAGTCGAATGGGGTTTAGCGCACGGCGTAAACGGGATCGGTCATAGACGCCGCCGCTGATGGGCGATCATGGTGAAGGCGTGAAGGCATGCGGCGCGCTTGGCAGCGCGCCGATGCTCGCCGAGGTTGCCGAGACCCGCGAGAGGGGCGTCGCGCAGTGCCCTAGGTGCGGCGGGATCGGCCGCTTACCAAGTGGCCGTAGGATCGCGGCGCGTATCCCGGCCGCTGGCCGCTGGCGTGGCGTTCAATGACGGAATTTTTTTTTCAAGACGAATGAGTGGGAGAAATTCAAGACGGTGTTTCTTCAAGATCAAGCCAAGAAAAATCAAACCATGATAGTTGGATAATACGTGCCCAATGTGTTTATTTTCTGCTTTGCTTGATTTATTGTTTTTTTTTCTTATGCTTTATTTAATTTGTTTAAATGTGTTTGCATGAGAATTGCTCAACGAAAAATCTCAAACTCAAAAATTACTAAGTATGTTTTAATAATTAATTTGGTTTTGAATCGAATTAATTTTAACCTCCATGATTTATTTATTTGTGAAATCTTTTGGAGAAATTCCCCTGCGGGACGATCAAAAGATAACTTTCACATGAATAAATTCTCAAAAGGATGATTGTGAATTATTATTAGTGGCGACGATGACCCTCCCACGAGGCTCGTTCAAAACGAAGTAGTAATTATGTATTTAATCATGGTTATTACTTAGGTATAAAATTGATATGCATATACTTCACCGAAGTCCCTGTCAATTTTATATTGGTCAAGTGGGAGCCGACTATTAATTTTTAATATTAAAGGTTTGTAACTGTTATTGTTTGTAACCTGCTTAAATGTGATTTAAATGATGACCTTCCCACGAGGCTCATTTAAATCTGTTTTGAGATGTTGGCTGATACATGTTCATATTTTTTTGAGATTTCAATATGAATCATGTGATCGAATTATGTGATTTTCTTTGTGTTGATCCGGATATTGACACAAGATATATGTTTATTTTCAGTTTCATCATGTCGCAATCTTTTAATCCACTAAAATATATGCTCAAAGAACACCAACTCATTGGTGAAAACTATGTCATTTGGAAACGTAATATGTCTTTTGTCCTCACTGCACAAAAACATTCATTGGGTTCTTGGTGGGTAAAAACCTGAAAAACCAACTGAAAGGTCATCAAGTGCAGAAAGATGTATGTACAAAATCTGGGAGCAAGCAAACGAATCAATGAAACTCGTAATCTTGACTTCATTGTCTGATGATTTGAGACTCATTCATGAGGAGGTTGATTCGGCTGCGGAAATTGTACAAAGTCTTGAGAAAATGTTTTCCTCAGAGAGCAATATGGCCAAAGTGTTTCATCAAAATGGTGTGGAAAAGCTAAAAATGATCGAAGGAACGCCCGTGAGGGATCACATTCTCAAGATCAGACGCCATTTTGAAAAACTTGCTTACCTCGATACTCGGTACTGTGATGAGGCTCAGATTTAATTCTTGTTCCTAACTCTTCCAAGGTGCTTTAATGAGTTCTACTGTGGTTTTGTGATGAGTAATCACATGTTTACCATGGATACTCTGCAAGAAATCTTGAAGACGATAGAGATACCCTTGGGACAAGAAGACTAAGCTTTGGTGACTAAGAAACTTCTCTCGAGATCTAGGACAATGGTGGGTAAGATCGTTGAGAAGATGAATGGTCCGATCCAAAGCAAGGCCACTAAGAAAAAAGGGTGAAAGGCCAAATAAAGGTCCAAAGAAACCAAAGGAAAAATGTTTCAAGTGCGGTGAAGAAGGACATTGGAGGTCAGCCTGTCCCAATCCCAAAAGGAATGGAAAGAAAGGTAATTCTCACACACTAGTTGTTGAAACTTGTTTGGCGGAGTATGCTACCCATTCGTAGGTAGTCGATACGGGATCCACTGATCATGTTTGTTTCACGTTACAGGGGTTCAAGCGGACCCGACAACTTAGTGGAAGTGAGATCCTCATCACGCTCGATCTTCTACGAGTGGCG
Source organism: Stenogyne calaminthoides (assembly GCA_037126765.1). Lineage (NCBI taxonomy): Eukaryota > Viridiplantae > Streptophyta > Magnoliopsida > Lamiales > Lamiaceae > Stenogyne > Stenogyne calaminthoides. The sequence continues at coordinate 16,866,426 of JBBCBC010000029.1, forward strand.
GTGAAGCGATGGGAGAGCGTGCACTGTCTTTTGAAGACTAGTTTTTAATTTTAAGAGATGTTCTTTATGTTCCTATTTTTCGGAAAAACCTTATTTCAGTTTCTAAACTATTTTGTCGATGGATATTCTGTTCATTTTAATAAACATGTTACTGTTTTTCATAACGATGTGATTATATGTCGTGGAATTTTACGGAACAATCTCTATATTATTAACTGTGCACACCACTCACAAAATGCATCGTATACCTCATCTACTATTTCATGTAAAAAAAAGCATTAAAGCTTGAACGAAAACACTTCTTTTTGTCACCTAAGATTAGGTCATATTAACCCAAAAAGGATTCAAAGGTTGGTTCAAGATGGTTCATTGGGGTCTCTCCAAGTTGAACCATTTCCAACTTGAATCGTGTTTTAAAATGACCAAGAGGGCATTGGAGCCAAGGGCATAGAGCTAAGGAAGTGTTAAAATCGTTCACACCGATGTGTGGTCCAATGCAAAACAAAGTTAGAGGTGGCTACGAAATTTCATTACGTTTATCGATGATTACTCACGCTACGGATACATTTTCCTAATGAAGCATAAATTTGAGACCTTCGATAAATTCAAAAGAATTTAAGGCTCAAGCAGAGAATCATAAGGAAAAAAACTATCAAGTTTCTATGATCGATCGTGGAGGCGAATACCTCGATGATGAATTCTTGAATACACAATCGGAAGAGGGATTGCATCCCGTTATTTGATCGCACCCGCCCTCAACAAAAGCGGGGTTGCGAATCGAAGAAATAGAACGCTTCTAGAAATGGTAAGATCAATGATGAGTTATCAGATTTACCAAAATCGCTTATTTACGCTTTGGAAACAAAGAAATATATTATAAACTTAGTGCCATCCAAATTTCCTAAAACCCCGAGAGTTTCGACGAAACTTAAGCCCTTTATGGACACATCGAGGATCATCGTGTTGGACAAGGAAGGTCGGTAAGTTGGATCGCTTAAAATTAAGGTCGTTCATTGGGTACCCGAAAGGGACGAAAGGATGCATGTTCTATGGTCCCGAAGATCAAAAGGTCGTAATCAGTTCGCACTTTAGATTTTTGGAAGAAGACTATATGAACGGCAAAAAGCCTAGAAGTGAAATTACCTTGGAAGAACTTAAGGGGCCAACTTCATTGCCAACTGTACAAAATGATATACCAAACGTCACGCCTTCACAACTAGAACCTCGTCGTAGTGGGAGGGTTGTCCGATAACCCGAGCGATTCTTAGGGATTGGAGAGTCTTCGGACTTGATCTCAGGCGAAGAATCAGATCCCTGGTCCTACAATGAGGCGATCCAAGACAAAGATGCAACTTCTTGGAAAATAGCAATGGAAGCCGAAATGGGTTCAATGGATCACAACAAAGTGTGGGAGCTAGTCGAACCACTTAATGGGGTAAAACCCATTGGATGCAAGTGGGTATACAAGAGAAAAATGGGACCGGACGGAAAGGTTGAAACTTTTAAGGCAAGACTAGTGGCGAAAGGGTATACTCAGAAAGAAGGGATCGACTATGAGGAAACCTTTTCGCTAGTAGCCATGCTCAAGTCCATCCGCATTCTCTTGTCGATTGCTGCGCATTTAGACTTTGAGATCTGGCAAATGGATGTCAAGACAACTTTCCTCAATGGAAGTCTTGACGAAGAAATCTATATCTGACAACCCCAAGGCTTCATTGAAACAAATTCAAGAGCATCCGGTTTGCAAGCTTAAGAAGTCCATTTATAATTTGAAGCAAGCATCCCATGCTTGGAATCGACCAAGTTATAAAATCCTACGATTTTGATCAAAACAACTTTGAAAGTTGTGTTTACAAAAAGCATTCCATTGGTATTTTTGGTACTATCGTTGACGACATCTTCTTGATGTAAAGGTGTTACATGACGTAAGGGCATGGCTGTCAAAATAGTTTGATATGAAGGATTTAGGTGAAGCCGGTCACATCCTAGGGATCAAGATCACTCGAGATCGCAAGAAAAGGATGATCGGGCTTTCACAAGCCTCATATATAGACGTTGTTTTGAAATACTTCAGCATGCAAGATTCCAAGAAAGGCTTTGTGCCCTACAGACATGGCATCCATCTATCCAAGGAAATGTATCCCAAAACACAGAATGAGATAGATGACATGAAAGGCATCCCTTATGCTTGGTATCATGTATGCAATGTTTGTACACGAGACCAGATATCCGCTTTGCCGCATGGTAGCTAGATATCAAAGCAACCCGAAAGCGCATTGATCATTGCGTAAAAGAACATTACAAGATCAGAGGACACGGGGACGAATGTTAGTTTACCAGTCAGAAAGTCTAATCCCCATCGGTTACACGGACTCGGATTTCCAATCAGACATTGACTCCAGAAAGTCTACCTCGGGTAGTGTGTTTTGCATGGGGGAGGAGCCATGACATGGAGAAGCGTAAAGCAGAAATGCATCGCCGATTCTACCATGGAAGCCGAATATGTAGCTGCTTGTGAAGCGGCCGAAGTTGTTTGGCTCAAGAACTTCCTAGTTGACTTGGACGTTGTCCCGAATTTGCCCAGCACAATCACGGTCTATTGTGATAATGCCGGAGCAGTTGCAAATTCGAGGGAACCAAGAGCACACAAGGCAGCAAACACATTGAAAGAAAATACCATCTTATACGAGAAATCGTTAAGAGAGGAGACATTGAGGTGGCAAAGATTGCATCGGAAGACAACCCAGCGTATCCATTCACAAAGTGCACTTCCGATCATTCACATACATGTGGAAGGAATGGGTGTCAAGAACGTTGACAATCGCTTTGAGTATAAGTGGGAGAAATTATTAGGTTCGTGTAGGGTGACATTAGATGTCACATAGAACACGAAATCATCTTTGTAGTATACTTAAAAAGCGAAATTTGAGTATAAGTGGGAGATTGTTGGGGTTATCTTTGAAAGTATGTTTTTACTTTGTATAACCAAACTGAGTTTTCTTATTTATTTACTGAAATAAATTATTAATCACTGTTGCATTTAAATATGAATGAATGTTATATATATTTATTGCAAACCCGTTCAATAAAGTTAGTATGTATTACGTTGTAGTTAATTTTGTGATACCAGATCACAGAAGATCAAATTAACAGCTCCTCGTAATTAAGTACAAATTCACAACCTAGATGGAAATGAACAAACCATCATGAAAGGTTGATGTATAAGACTCGGATTGACTTGTCTTGACCAAGAGATTATACTAGTGCATTTGGATGCGCTGAATAGGACCTACAGGAGGATAAATTCTTCGGTAGTGAATATACAAGAATTAGACCTCAGTGGTGTGTTGTTTCTTAAACTCCGTCCCTTAAATAGGATCGTGTGAAATTAATAACTATTGCTTTGACTTATGATAGGAAGAGAGTCATTGTGATTCGATACCTTATATCTTGGGCAATATTATTAATTACATGACGATTGCTGACATTTAATATGGAGAATCGTGTGCAAGTACGTCTTGTTTGATTTTTTCCCTTGGTGGGCTCAGAACCTTTATCATACCAAATCTTGCAAGTGGAAATATATTTCCGGTATGGATAATAATGTTGAGCTGTCTTTACTCCAAGGATAAATATATTAATTAATATAAGGCTTGTTCAGTGGCTTAATTAATTAATGGACTAAAATAATCTTAGACACGGGAAATAATGACCGGGAGCCATATTATAGTAAAGTCGTAATATGGGTTAAGATGGATAGTTCAATATTAATTTTATAGTGGAATAAATTAATATTAATGGACTTTGAATAATATTTGGCCCAATATTATAGCTTCATAGTCCATTGGAGGTCCAATCTTAATTCTCCTAAAGGCCCCTCAAATAGCCCAAAATAAAGTCCAATTAATGAAAGAGAGAAGAAAATAATTTGCCTAATATTTCTATGAATATTTTCGAAAAATATGTAGGAAAAAGGAAGAAAATATTGTCTTGATTTTCTTGTAGATATTTTATGGAAAGAGATAAGTATTGTAGGAATACATAATTATCCCATAAATTCAAGAAGTCAAATCTTGATTCTTTTTGCCTTGTTATTTTCGAAAATTAGGGATAAATAGGGGAAGAGATTTTTATGGAAAATTTAATTAAGGAGAAAAGAATATGAGAGATATATTCAAGATTTCTTGGAGACCAAGAAAAGATTTTCTCCCTCAATTTATTGACCTAAAAATCGGCGCCCCCCTCCTCCCTATAAATAGGGGATTAATTTTTCATTCCCAGCTGCAATTCCATGTGTTGGAAATATTAGAAATCCACAAAGGTGGTGGCAAAATATTTTTGGTTTTCCCTCTTATTAAAATCGTTCGTGTGAATCCTCCCACTGGATTGTGTTCGTGAACTTGGGACATATTTGGGAAGGCTCTTTGGGTTTATCTATCGTCTCATCAGTCGTCACTACAAAAGGTTAGTAATCTCGTAACTCCTAGATTCTGTATGCTTAGGATTTACGTGGATTACGTGTACGCATGTTATTTATTCGCTTATTAATTATTATGTTGAATTGATTTAGGATTAATTCATGTTAGGAATTAATTGATTAATTTAAATATGTATTTAAAATCATCTCGAATAGATCCGGACACCCCTAATTTCCCAACAGTGCTACCGTTGGAGACTCTGCAGATGCCGCTGGTCGAGGAAAGGTCGGGAGCCGAACCTGGAGGGGAGACCGCGGAGACGTCGGGCGTCGAGCACGCGGGGGATGTTATCACCCCCGATCAATGAATGTTATCACCTTCGAGCTTCTTATCATTAATGAAACTTAGCTTTTTCCTTCCTCTACCGTGACGACTTGATTTCCTTATGCGACATTAATATTTGCATGTGTTCTTATCGTCTTATTGTCATTGCAATTTCATTTTGAACTTTTCTTAGTCGTCTTACAAAGTTAGGGGAGGACCGCACCGCTTAGGGTGGCGATCTCACCGAAAATATGTCGAAAGCCGTTCCCGGGAAGGTCAATGATTTATGTGTGCTACCTCCCTAGGTTAAACACAAGAATTATGAAAAGAATGTTAAACATTATTATTGACTCTCCGGAAAGTTTACATGTACATGACCTCGATCCTATTGATAGTATTTCTTCAGATGAGATGCATTCCATAGGTATTGAGCCTGAGTGCCATCTGGGCTTTCGAGTTCGTAGGCACCATTAGATAATACTCTAGCGACCTTGAATGGTCCCTCCCAATTTGGTCCTAAGGTTCCTTTGGGCACTCCGAGTGTCTTCTTTATAACAAGGTCTCCTTCTTTGAATTGTCGAAGATTCTCTTTGGAGTTGTAGTATTTTTCCGATTGCTGCTTGTATCTCGCATTCCTTCTATTGGCTTCTACATTTTTTTTTCGAGAAGGTCTAGGTTTCTGGCCAAGGCATCGTCGTTGTGGTCGATCGCGACCTGAGACATACGGAGGCTTGGAAATGTGACTTCCGAGGGAATGATCGCTTCGGTGCCGAACGCCAGGGAATATGGAGTTTCCCCTGTAGAGCTTTGGCAAGTCGTTCTATATGACCATAGCACTTCGGTAGCTCGGCTGCCCATTTTCCCTTGCCATCCTCAATCTTCAGTCTTCAATGTGTGTTTGATGATTTTGTTCACGGCTTCAACCTGGCCATTCGACTGAGGGTGGTAAGGGGTTGAGAAAAGCTTTCTGATCTTCCATTTTTTGAAGAAGTTTTCGATTTTCAGGCCATCGAACTGTTTCCCGTTATCTGATATGATCGCTTGAGGTAGGCCAAACCTGTAGATGATGTTTCGCCATATGAATCTGATGACGTGTTCTTGATTTGTGGTTGTTAATGCCTCAGCCTCGGCCCATTTTGTAAAGTAATCTACTGCGACCAGAGCATATTTGACTGATCCTGGGGCTGTTAGGAGCGTCCCAATGATATCTATCCCCCACTTTGCAAAGGTCCAAGGACTGAGGATGCTGGTGAGCTCTTCTAGTGCGACGTTGATAGATGGTGCATGAATCTGGCACGTGTGACATTTGCGGGTGAAAATTATGGCATCGGCCCTTAGAGTCGGCCAAAAGTATCCTTGCCTCATCGTCTTGTGCGTGAGTGACTGCCCCCCAGTTTCCGCACACTCCCTCGTGTATCTCCCGCAGGATGGCTTGCCCCTGTTGCAGTGTGATACGCGGCGGAGTAGTGGTGTCTTTGAAGCCTCGTTTATATAATTAAATTCTTTATCGTCTTTCTTTGGTCTTATTTTGCAATTATTTTGCTTTAATCTTGTCTGCTGGTAATTTCCCGGTCATCAAGTAGTCTGTCATGGGTGTCATCCAGCTTAAAGTTGGGGTGTCTAGGGTTGCGATCACTGTGTCTAGGGTTGCGATCATCTCTGTTCGCCCCTCTGAAGTTGCCAGGCGTGCCAGGGCATCGGCTAGTGAGTTTTGATCCCTCGGTACTAACTTGATGTGAATTTGCTCAAATTTCTAGCAAAGCTTTTTGACGACCTCTTGGTAGGCCGACATTCGATCGTCTCGGGCCTCCTATTCCTCTGAGACTTGGTACGCTACGAGCTGAGAGTCTGTATGTACCTGAAGTCATTTGATACCCATTGCTGTGGACATTTCCAAGCCGTTGATGAGTGCTTCGTACTCGGCTTCATTATTGGTTGTCGGGAAGTCAAAAGTGATGGCGTTCTGGAAAGAAGTGCCATCCGGACTGATCAAAACTATCCCCGCACCTGACTTGTCGGTGGTTGCTGAGCTATCCACATATAGTTCCCATGGTGGACCAGTCGAGATGCTGGCCTCAGAAGGGAAGGTTAGTTAGACGAGGAAGTCGGCCAGAGCTTGAGCCTTTATTGCAGGTCGGGGGGCATAGGTTGCCTCGTATTGTCCGATCTTAATAGCCCACTTAAGACATCGGCCTGAGGTGTCGGGTCGATGGAGAATGTTGCGAAGGGGTAACGAGGTGAGGACCTCGACTTGATGGTCAAAAAAGTAATGTCTCAGCTTTCTCACACTCATGACCAGGGCGAATGCTAGCTTCTCCGGAAGGGTATCGCGCTTGCTTTTTTTATCAACGTCGACTTTTCATATCGGGGTGTACATTCTTCTTTCGTCTGACGAGCACCACGCTTAATTCTCCGAGGTTTGCCAGATATAGGAACAACTTCTCTCCTGGGGTGGGTTTGGATAAATGCTAACATCGGCCAGATATGCCTTGATTTTATCAAAGGCTTCTTGGCTTTTCATTGTCCATTCGAATCTCAATTTCTTTCGGACATTGGCTTCCATTTATCCCCCATTCGAGAGATGAATCTGTTAAATGCGACTAGGCAGCCTGTGAGTTTTTTTACCTCTTTCACATTTCTGGGAGCTCCCACATCTAGAATCGCTTGAACTTTGGCTGGGTTTGCTTCGATCCCCCGTTTCTGACCAGGTGCCCCAGGAATTTTCCCGACTCTACCCCGAAGTTGCATTTCTTTGGGTTGAGCCTCATGTTGAACTTCCTCAGGACCTCAAAGGCCTGGGCGAGGTGGGCCAGGTGGTCTTCTTTCCTTAGGCTTTTGAAGATGATGTCGTCCATGTATACCTCCACCGACTTACTTATTTGGTCGGCTAACATATGGTTGACCAGCCTTTGATATGTTGCCCCGCGTTCTTTAGGCCAAAGGGCATTCTCTTCCAGCAGTAAAGATTCTTCTCTGTTAGGAACGAGGTGTGTTGTCGATCTAGCTCATGCATTGCTATCTGGTGATATCCCGTGAACGCATCCATGAACGACATCATCTCGTGACCCGTGGTGTTGTCTATCAAGTGGTCGATATGTGGCATAGGAAAGAATTCTTTCGAGCACGCCTCGTTGAGATCAATGAAGTCGATGTAAATTCGCCAAGTGCCATTTGATTTCTTCACCAAGACTGCATTAGCTACCCATTGTGGCTGGTCGGCTGAATGATCAGGTCATTATCCAATAGTTTCTTTACCTCCTCAGCGAGTGTCGCATATTTCTCCGGATCAAATTTTTGCCTTTTCTGGGCTATTGGGGTTGATGTGTAACCGATGACAGGCGACCTCAGGGTCTATCCCGACCATATCTTTATGTGACCATGCGAACACATCCAAGTTTTTCTTGAGAAAGTCGATGACTTCTCCCTTCATTGCACTAGGGAATTTGGATCCGATGATAACTTCTAGGTCGGGTCGGGCTAGATCCACCTTGACTCTCTCGAATTCTTCCCCCGGTATCCTATGGGACCGTTTTGTTGGGGGTCGTCTATTTTAGCTTCAAGTATAAATTCCTCGGGTTCAGGCCCCATTCTTGGTTCAAGGTCGTCGTGGTTCCTCTTTTTACATATCTTCTCAGTAGTCAACCCGTTATTATGTACTCTACTGTGTATTGCGAGTATGAAGTTGCTAGACTGACTTGCAAAATTGAAACGAGATGATGGATAAACCAAACAATCTCTTGCATCAACTTGGTCGCCCTTAACGGTGCCGACCAGCCCATCTTTAGTGGGGAATTTTACACATAAATAAAAGGTTGAGCACGCAGCCTCAAATTCATGCTCAAAGGGCCTCCCGAGGAAACCGTTATAGGTATTCAGGAGGTCGATTACAAGAAAATCTAGGAGCCTATTGTTCCTAACCTTGTCGTCTAGGGTGGATACCAGCTCGACAAATAGACGGATCATGCCGAATGACTTCACGGTAGCATTCCCGAATCCCTTCACAATGTGGTCGCATGGGGTGATGTAGGCATCATAATCCCCAAGTTGATCTAATGTCTTCTTGAAGAGGATGTTGCAGAACGCTCCTCCATCGACTAGGAGTCGGCATACAGTAGTTCCCATGATGTTTGCCCTGCTCACTAGGGGATCAATGTTTGGGTAGAAAATCCCGGCCTTGTCTTTTTCGCCGAACTCGATCTTATTGGTTTCTTCGGCTACTGCGAAGACTGACAGCACCATTTTGTGAGCATTCTCCATTTCTCGGACCTCTGCTTTCAGGTGACGTTTTGATGAGGAGGATGAGGAGAGGCCCCCTACCATCCCGATCAGGGAGATAGTGTGGATCGTGCGTTCTCCCACCCCTTCTGGCATGGGGGGCATAGGTCGCTTGCCTTGCTCCGCCCTAGGATTGGGGTTTGTCGGGGCTTGGCCCTCTTGTCTAGGTTGATGGACCTGTTGAAGACCTAGTGGACGAGGGTCATTGTTTTCTTGGGGGCGTTTGACAAATTCATCCAAGCGTCCATCCTCATACAGCTTCCAAAGGTGCTTCAGCAAGTCCCGGCATTCGCTGGTGTAATGGTCGGTCTGGGCATGATAATGGCAGAACTTGTTTGGGTTCTGCTTTCTCTTGTCTTTAATGGGGCGAGGCGCATGAAGCAGTCCTTGTCCTTGGATTTGAGCATAAACATGACCAAGTGTCATGCCATATGCCTCCATCAGCTTCACTAGTATGCTTTCTTCGAACGGTCTGAAGCTGCCGGGTGCTTTGTAATGGCCCCCAGTTTTCTTGGAGCCCTTCTTGGGCTCGATGGCCTCTTTGGTCTTGGAGAGTCGTGACTCCAAGAGCTCCGAAGTGTGAATGAGGTCGCTCGCAGGCCTTCGGAAGTCGGCATAACTTGTGGGATATTTGGCGGTCATGCGCCACCATAATTTTATCCATCCTCCGGAGGCCGGAGACTACCCCCACCAGTTTCGCCTCATCCCCCAAGGGGTCTCCTTTAAGGATGAGTTTGTCGATCCTTTCAATGTAGGATCGATCTGACTTGGTTGTCCCTTGTCGGGTGTTCATGAGGCGCTGGCGGGTCGCAGGCCGAGGAACCAATGCGGTAAAATGACTTAGGAATAGCCGAGCGAGCTGCTCGAAATTGTCTACTGAGAGAGGTGGTAGCGAAGTGAACCACATGTGGGCTTGGTCGCCCAATGTGAGTGAGAATAGCCTGCATTTGGTTGCGTCGGACGCCCCCATGGAGACCATGTAGGAATTGTATTTCGCTACATGGACTTAAGAATCTGAGCTCCCATAGTAGCGATCCAAGGTTGTTATGCCGATCTTTCTCTGAGTGGGTGCCTGGGTGACCGTTTCCCCGAGGGGGGAATTGGGGATGGAGAGGTTCTCTGTCGTTGTCGACCCATTTTGGTTTCTCACCCGGTCCAATAGCAACTTGACGTTCTTGGCAAGGGTTGTAACCTGAGCGTCGTGGTGGTTTCCAAATGGACCGGCCCCTAGTTTACCGCATGGGCGGTAAGCCAAGCCTTGCGGCAGCTCATCGTGATGCAGGTTTAACGCCATCTCGAGGTCGCGCTCTACTTGTTCCTCGTGTCGGGCCTGGGAATGCGCCTCATCTTCGATCTGCAGGGGAGCTTTCAGTGCCTCTTGTTCTCCGAGGTGGTTGAACACTGTGTTCAATCCCGCCGGCCTTTCTTGAAGCCGGTGATTTCTAATGATGGCCTGCTTCACCGGATCATAGGCCAGTTGGCCTGTTGACCTCCCTCTCTGCATGAGGACCACTTTCCCCTTGGAGGGACCAGCGTTGTGCGTCGTTTTCTTGCCCAGCGATTGCTCCTCCGCGTAGTTAAATTCGAGATGCCTCTTGTTGATGATGGCCGCAATGGCCCTGACATCCGCCGGTGTCTGGATGAGGTTCCACCAGTCGGGGGATACCGCTGAGAGCGCTGTGAGCGAGGGGCGCTCGGGGAAGCCTCCGCGCCATCGCGCACGTCAGTCTCGTGTTCGATGGTATTGTCTTGATTCATCGCCATTGATTATCATAAAGTGGGGGTTAAGTGGGTCTCCCAAGAATGCTTTGAGTAATTCAGTAGGATGGTATCTTCCCACAGACGGCGCCAATTTTTGTATCCGGTGTTATTCAATGCGGAATAACAATAAATCTATGAATGATATGTGCAATGTACAATCAAAGTGTAAATGAAGTGAAACAAAGGATTGGTGACCCGGTTCGTCTATGAATCAGACTACGTCCGGGGTAGTCCAAGCCAGGTAGTATATGTATTATCTCGCTTTTATATATGAAAATGTCCCCTTTACAAGAACATTCAACTAGGCCTATTTATACTAAAGTTCCCGCCTCTTGGGCGGGAATTACATAAGGAAGCTTGCGCAAAGACAGGATTTCAGCCATGGGGGTCATCGATTACGCCCGGCTGAGTCAGAAACCGTGACCTGCAGCGTGCGCCAATCGTGGGGGCAGACTTCGGAGGTGGATTGCGTGGCTTCTCGAGTGTCTCCTTTGACTGTCGAATTCGGTGACTTAGCTTAGGGTAAGTCACTTCCGACTTAAAGGCACTAGGATCCAAGTCGCGGGGCGACTTGCGATGAGTTGTGTGTAAGTCGGCTCTTGGTCTTCGGAGGAGAGCCTCCGGATCCTTACGAGATGGGCCGCCTTATTGATATATGGATGCTCTTTTTATATCTGTGGCTTTGGGCGGCATCCAGACCGGGAGGTCAGGGGCAACGAGCTGGGGTTATCGAACCCTTTTTTGATGTGGTTTTATTCGTGTTACAACATGTAATAAATTAAATTAAAATTTTATTAAAAATAACAAAAAAGTATAACATTAAAAAAATTACAATGGGAGCATAAAATGTAATAAAAGTATTAAAGACGACCTAATTGCAAATAAACTAAGTTACAACGGGAGCATAAAATGAAATAAAAGCATTAAAGATGACCTAATTGCAAATAAACTAAATTAATTTAGGTTTCATAAATACCATATCTTGTCCACACATGCTCAACCAAGTCGGCTCGAAGTTGGTGATGTTTATCTCTATCGTGAAGTTAAGATCTTCTCATAAGGTATTCGTTGAATGCTTCGACAGAGCCTTGGATTATACATGGATCAGTATTGATGTTGTTGATGTTGTTATGGTTGTTCGATTTGTCTGACCAATCGAATGTCGATTCTCCTTCATGTTCGACTATGATATTATGCAATATAATGCAAGCATACATAATTTCCTTCAAATTATTCTTGTACCAGAAACATCCCGGACCTCTAATAGTTTCCCAACGTGCTTGGAGGACCCCAAATGCCCGTTCGACATCCTTCCTCATAGCCTCCTGCATTTCCTTAAACTTTTTTATCTTTGAATGTAGAGGGCATTGGAAACTCTTGACAAAGGTAGCCCATTCCGGATATATTCCATCCGTTAAGTAGTATCCTTGTGAATATTGCGTACCATTTATGAGAATATCAACGTTTGGCGCACGTCCTTGTACAACATCATTGAACAAAGGGGATTGATTAAGAACGTTGATATCATTGTTTGACCTAGTATGTGCTCCCTCACGATCTCGATCAACATATCTTCTCTTCTTGGAACTGTTGGAAGAACCTTGTAATATCTCAACTAGCATTCGTTGTTGCTTCAAAACCTCTTGCATCATTTGTTCTTCTGTATCATCATTAAGCAACTCAATGTACTCATCATCATCACTTTGGCTAGTGGTTGAGTTGTGTTCGGAGGAAGACAAGTTTGATGTGTTTGAACTATATGGAATTGCTGAATATGAAATTTGGTTGGTGAAAAATATGAAGGTTGTTCTCAGAATATATAATGAAATTTGCAACGGCTACTTTTACAACAGACACTTTTACAACGGTTGTTTTTACAACGGCTACTTTATAATGGACACTTTTCCAACGGCTACTTTTTCAACGTACACTTTTACAATTTACACTTGACATAAATTAAAACAATTACAAAATAAATATTACAAATACTAAAGCTTCCAGTCCTTCCTGATTTGTTCCACCATGTAATTATGTGCTTGAAGTTGATCTGGAGTCATGCCACTAGTATCTTTAAAAATGATCTTGTACTCACCCTTTCTAACCAGTCGTTCCATGAGATTAGCCTTTTTTTTCTTGCCACTCTTCAGCCTTACTTTCATTTTTATCGATCTTCTCAATCAATTCTTCTACTTTTTCCGACTTGTCTTTACGTTTAAGTTTTCTCTTTGCCACTTTTTGCCCAATTGGACGAGTACGCTCTGTACCAACATCTTCATTTGCACTTGAGTCCGGATTGGAAGACACTCCAAAATCTGTGGTCTTCATCTTCTTTGTGGGAGGAACATCAGCATCACACATTTCAAACATCGGACATCTCTTCAAAATTCTCCAACAACCCAAATGTTGAAAACCTCTCTTAAGGTGTTCCTTCTTGAACACCGTTTGAGCCTTTTCCAATATATTAGCATCACTAGAACCACTTCCCCAAAGTCTAAGCTGCACATTGTAAATTTCACAAAACCAGGATGTTTGTTTTTTGAAGAGATGTCCGAAGTTTGAACCACTTCCCCAACTTCTGATCATTTCCAATGATTGAATATGTGTTAGTATTGACCCAACACATTGCTAGACAATCATTTTCTTCTGTAGTATATGGCATCGTCTTCTTCTCGTCACCTTCAGACTCAATGTTAACCTTTCCTAATCCTGGAGGAGAGAAGTGAGTCGATCTCTCGAAAGATTGTGTCCCACACTCTTTGTCAGTGCTTGTACAGTCAGTGCTAGTCTTTCTTGATGAATTTGGTGAAGGACCACCATAAAAAGAGTGAAAATATTTTTGGGGGGGTAACGGATAAAATGGAGCTCCGGATGCATTTAATGGATTCATTGGAAAATTTGGGGTTGGAAAGTTGATATTTGGTGGGAGAGTGTTGGAATTTTGAGGACGAGCATTCCAGTTTTGTGAAAGAGAGTCGGGAATTTGAGAAGATGAATTTGTTCCAAAATTGGTAGAATTGTACAAATTCATCCAAGGATTATTATTATCCATTTTGAATTATATAGAAAAATTAGTAGGAAATTTAGTTGAAGATAGAAAATTTTTGGTACACAAATATGAAAAATGATCTCTATTTATAGAATTCAATTAAAAATTAAAAAAAATCTAAAGGTTAAAAAAATTACCATTCTGATTTCTGCCCCAATTGTGTTGTTGGGATTTCTGCATACAATCAATTGATTGATCAAGAAAATAAAAAAAAAATGAAAAAAGAGGAAGAAGTCTAACGGTAATAAATAATAAAAGAAAGAATGCTTTCAAGGTTCAAAAACAAATGTGAAAATTCAATGTAAATTAAAAGAAAAGGAAAAAGAAGTGGTGACCCCACAAAATTCCTGCCCAACACGCAGGTGTTCCCCACTCTCTTAATTTCTTCCTTTTTTCTAACAAGTGTAGTGCACTTTCCACCCTTCTCCACTCTCTTTCCTTCTCCAATTTTTATTCCTTCCTGGGCAGTGTTTTTAAAATCGGACCGGACCGGCCGGTTTAACCGGGTTAACTGGGAACAGGCCACAGTACCGGTCCGGTTCTAACATACACCGGGTTATATTTGACCCGTAGTGAACGGGTAAAAAATCGGGTTAAACCAGTGAACCGGTGAACTGACCACCCGATTTCCAGAATTTGGAAAAAAAAAAAAATAAAGAGAGGAAGAAGTCGGTATTCTGCCATGAATCACGACCTTGATTTTGTTGTAGATCTATCGCTTCTCTTATTTCATGTTTGTGATATAAATCTGTTGGGTAAATTTGTAAATGATTTTGGCATGATCTGCTTCTACAAAATTCGTTCTGGTTTGCCGCAGAAGTACTGAAAACAGACGGCATTTTTGTGAAATATGTTTGTGTCTAAACGGCTAAACTAGGGTTAGATTAAAAAGAGAAGAAGTAATGGGTTTTATCTATCTTGTGATTTCTTTTTGAGCTTTTGAATATGGTAACTTTATATGGCCTCCCTAAATTAATTTTAGCTATAATGTATTTCAATTATTAATATTTATAATTAATTTTTTAAATTATTTATTATTTAAGTATAGAAATTTTGCCATATTTATACACATTTTCGATTATGTTAATATATTTAATTAATTATTTTATAATTTTTTTTTTTTATCGGACAAAGTTAGTTGTTAGTAGTTAGTACACCAAGCACCCAAATACTCCACGAAATCATTAATCCACTTTATAACTTCCATAACTCCAATTCATTCCCAGAGGGAATCGAACCTGGGTCTCCCACTCAAATGAGAGCCCGAAGTGGTCAACGAATAAACTAAATTTTATTATTTTATAATATATATATATATATATATATATATATATATACACGATATTTTATATGATAGGTATATATTTTAATAGATATCCAAGTTATCCGGATTTTTTTCAACGGTCCAAGCGGTTAAACCAATGACCCAACGACCCAGTTCATTGTTCGATTCATTGTCCGGTCCGAATTCAAAAACATTGTTCCTGTGAAGGAGTTCTCCTACCCATTAACTCCTTCTCCAGCCTAGTCATCATCCCCCAATATGTAGAAATTGATTTTGGAGGTAAGGGAAGGGTGCCACCTCAACTCCTTCCTCTATCATTGGAGTTGCCCTAAGATGGATCCCACTAAAGACTTGCTACAAATATTCCGAGAAAGACTAATTAATAATATTATAAATAGAATACATATTTTCAATTATAATTTCAAAAATAAAATAAATTGATAACAATATAAATATGTTAGAAAATACATTTTATTTAGGTTGTCCAATTAATAATTTATAACATTTAATAATATATACATGTAAATGTTAATGTCCTTAAATTTGACACATACACTGTCACAAGATTACTAATGATTATGGATCACTATAGAGTATCTTTGATTTATTTTTAAAAAACACTATATAACCGGATTTCGTTGAACTGGGTTGAACGGTCAAAATCACTCAGAAAGATTTTTTTTTTAATTTAAATTTGATGTTAATATCGATTCACGAACAAATTTATATTTCTCTCACTTTTTCTTCAAGTTTCGATGTGCGTTCAATTTTATTTTTTTTAAATTCTAAAGTACTTATATTGTTTTAAAAAAAAAAATACAACTTATTGTAAAAAATCTCCTATCTCCTATACTACCAACAGGGAGTTTATTTTGATGATGTGCTATATTTTGGTTCATTTAAATGATGTGTCATTTTAAGGTTAATTTTGATGAATTGTCACATTTATTGTATTAATGTGTCATTTTTCTATTGGTTTGTAGTTAATATGTGGCATCCATGTAACATTTTAATGTGTAGTTTAATTAAAAAAATGCAACAATTAAGGTTTGAACATTGCACCTCTTACATTATATTTATGTTTAATTGCACTAAAACCACTGAACTATCGTTGAAATTGTATCTAAACCACATAATTATTTTTTGTTGTACTGAAAACTATACAAATAATTATTTTATTACATTTAAACCACTGAACTAATTTTTCAAGCCAAAATTTCTCTCCATTTTATACATGTGCACTACACGAGATTTTTAAAAATATGTTTTCGTTAATTTTCATATATTAAGCACAGTCCTTTTCTCCTCACCCATTCAACAACCGATTTGCAAAGAAAAAAATCCTCAATTTTTTTATTTTTTAAGTTTGAATAAAGATTTTTAAAAATAATCAATTTTTTTTATAAATTAAGGATTCGTGAATTAATTGCATAATTGGTAGAATTTGACACAATTTTTATTTCAATAATTATTTAAGTAAATATATTAATATACAACCTAAACAATTATTATTTCATATTTAGTGCATTTGTGCACATAATTATATTTTTATTATTAAATATATTATATGTTATAAATATCGTATTTTTTTTAAATTAAAGAACCGCGTAATACACTGACACTAAACTAGTAAATATAATAGAAAAGAGTAAATGTTCATACAATTAGACCGGAAAATTGTCTTTTTAGGTCATTAATTACAGGGAGGTGTCAAAATAACACTTGGCTTGCAACTAAAGGCCACTTGATATGATCAGTTAGGAATGTGTATCATCGATGAGTAAATCACTATAACATTATTGATTGTTATTATTTAGCTAGAAAATCAACAATGAGTAAGGTTGAGTGCATGATTACAGGGATGAGATTAGGTACTAAAAATAGAATAATCAATTACTTATATTCTCATTACGGGTGTAACAAAAATTGTTAAGAAGTATTAATAAAAATAAGGGAAAATTACTCCTAAGTACATAATTCCCCAAATAATTACCCATAAATGCATCCCAAAATATGTATTACTCTTATGTACAAAAATACACACACAATCTCTTTTATACCCTCAGCTCCAATTTCCACACAATTAAAATTAATAATAAAACAAAAATATCCCCAACCCCCCGTCTCAGATATTGAAATGCCCAAATCCCATGTCTTTTCTCTCACTCTACCCAAACACCACGCCTTTCTCTCTCTCTAGAACAAAAAACCCACCCCTCCACCTGAGAAGAAATCCCCCCTCCTCTATTTCACGACGACGGCCTACAGACGACAGAATGTGGGCCTACAAACGGCGGCGCTGGCCTACATACGGTAGCGTCGGGCATACATATCTGAGATTTTTTGAGGCGGATCTGGAGTGCCGCGGTGGTTGAACAGACAACCTCATTGTGTTTTCTCCCAGAATCGGGAGCAAAGCGAGGCACGTGTGGTGGCATTTGGGAGTAATACGCCGCTGGATCTGCCGCCGGTGGGTGACATTTGGTCGGGTTTTCTGCGATTTTTAAAAGATCAGCAATGCGAAGATTTTTAAATGAGTTTTATATGATTTGTAAATGAGTTTTGCGATTTTCTGCGATTTTGTAAATGAGTTTTGTTGTTGGTGGATCAACACAGCTGCGAAGATTGGTGTGGAGTTTTGCTGATGATATTCTATAGACTTTTTTTTTGCTTTTTTATAGATTTTTTATACATTAGCATTTTCTTTTTTATTTTTGTGTAATTTTTTTTTGCATTAGGTGGATTTTTTTTGTGCTTGTGCAAATTTTTTTATTGATGAGTAAGAAGAAATTATGGTTGGGAAATTAGGGAATTCAGCTTGGAATTTGTAGCAAGTGGACAAAATTCAAACCCAATGAAGGGGTAAGAAGAAATGATAGCAGATTAGATGAAAGAAGTAAGTTCTATAATTTTTATTGCACTTGAAAATAATATTTTTGTATTTTGTGCAAAAAAAATTTGCATTTGTATAGAAATAAAGAAATAAGACGATGGAGGAATCTGCAATTTTTATTCAATTTTTGAGCTGTAATTTTTGAATTTGGATCTGTAATTTTATTTTTAATTTTTCTGTGTGCAAAATTTTTTTATGTTATTTCTTCTTGTTTGTGAAAATGGAGATGAAAAAATGTTATTTTGCTCTGGAGAAACAATTATTTTGCTCTGGGGTGGTTGGAACCTTGGGGAAAGAAGAAATGGATTCGAATTCAATGTGCTGAAAGGATTTTTGCTTCTGAAATTGTATTACACAGCATTGGGAAGGTAAAAATATGTCAACTCATGAACAGTTACTTCTGAATTAATTTTGCTTTTGACTGGTTAGATAATGAGTTTAGTAAGGGTAGAATTGGTTTTTCACACTACATTTTGCATCTAAGAGTAATAGAATTTTTTGTATGCACCTAAGATTAATTATACACTACATTTTGTACCTAAGAGTGTGCCCCTAAAAATAATTCCCCTTACCAACTTTCATTACCTCCAACCAAGTGGACCCTAATTTTTTTTCTATTAGTAAAAGAAATTTATAAAAGTTGGGACTATGGTACAAGATATACCTAAGAGGTCAAGCCCATGATACTTACAACTCAACATCCTATCACCATTTTAGAATTGACAAACCAATCGTAGAAACTATAAACTAATACACGCACCGTCGAGCCAACGCGAGCCACCAACATCACGCCTAGTGTGCGGGCAGCTCGTCGTCAACAACGAGGCGGCGGAAGGGGGTTGCGCGGAGCCGCACCCCCTTTAGCGAAATCTGGTTCGAAACCAGATCGCTAGACGAAGAGCACGATCAAATCGGTGACGCATCGCCACTGACTCTTCCCGAATCCGGTGACGCGCCGCCTTAAATCGCATCGAGATGGGCACTCCGGCCAAGCCCCGAGCGAGAATCGGTGGTGAACCGCCATGAATCGAGGCGGAGGAGAATGTCTCCAAGACGGGTTCGCGTTGGAGACGCCGATGGAGCCGCATATTGGACCGTGGACTACCGTGCGCGACGCGAGGCACGGTGCCTAGCACCGGCCTTCAGCGGCGCGGCGTAGCGCCGCCGGTCGAGAACGGTCTGAATTGCAGAGTGCGGCGGCGTAACCCCAGAGAGGGAAAACCCTAGAATCGGATGAAGATGGTGAAACCGAGCGGAACAAATAAATCACAAAGGGGTTGTGGTTTCTAATAATGTGCCCCTACTGATTTTAAAAAAAATCTTTTTTTTTAAAAAAAATCAGATTTTAATGCAATTATAAAGAAGAGCCTGGAGCTCTGATACCACTGTTAGAATTTAGAGGCATGTAAACACGTAATACATGCGTAGCGGAATTAAACAGTTCACCAACAACAAACAATTAATTGCATAATTAAATACGAGTAAACGTAAATAGAATTCTTACAGCAATTCGTGCACGGATTCCTCAACTATGGTATCCACGTAACAGTCGTTTACTAATTTGCACAGATCTGCCAGCGTTGAATCCCCGAAATGAATTTGCTAGGAAAATTCTAACTTAGAGATTTTATGGAGAAAATATGAACTCACGTATTATGAATTCTCAAGAGCTCATATATATATAGGAGAGACTTAGCTTAAATCTTAAGCTAACCTTTATTAGGAAAAATCCTAATAAAATAAATCTCTTAGATTTACTTCCCACATATAAATCTCTACGGATTTAATTCCATGTATATCAAATCTCTACGGATTTGATTCCATGTATATCAAATCCTATAATAATAATATATGGAATTCTATTTAATTAAATCTAATTTAATTTAATAGTAATAATAATTAATTCCAAATTAATCCATTATTAATTAATTCTCCATAAATTAAATATTAAATCCAATTTAACATTTAATCAACCAACTATAATTAGTAAACAACCATTACATGTTGTGTGACCCATAGGCCTTCATATATCGAACGATTAATCAAATTAACGGTCTTAATTGAACTCTAGACAATAAATCAGACATTCTCAATATATGAGGTACGTTGTGAGAAACGTGCAACTACATGTAACTAAAACATGGGCTATTACAATTTCCTCCTTTCATTCGCGAATACTCGATTAAGTCTTGAACATGATGAAGTGTCTATTCAAATAACTTAATCACTAATTGATCATGTATGTCACACTTAGCCACAAAGTCTAAGTTGACGTGCATCGGCCGATGACTTAGATCCAATTATGATGAGAAGATGAGTATTCTCTCTAAATCCACATTGAGGAATGAATCCTATTCTTGGCTTAACTACCATGCACATGCACTTCATGATGAACTCAATCTAAGCCATATCTACCCAAAGACGGGTGCAAACGCGTCGGTCATGGTCAAAGTTCATCACTCCACACATATCGTGCGTATTGACCTCAAGTCAAAGGAGTATCGCATCGCTCCCACTAACCGAGACACCCGTAGACACATATTGTGGACTTACATCAAATGATTTCTTGGATGAGTATACCAATACCCTCTAAGGTATTTGTGCATCCATCATGAGATACCTAGTATCTCGTAGTAAGTGAGATCTTACTACAATCTCTAAGATTATGATGCAGATCGCACACCAATCTCCATTGCATCATCAATATCCCATTCTTGATGATCCTTGATTGGGGCTATTTGAGAATCATGCTCAAGTCATCTGAGTTCTTGCAACCTTAATGACAGCAATGACTCATGGGAACACTTGCATGAATAAATGCAAATAATCAAACATAATATTCAAACAAGTGTATTGCCATACATTAATATTAAATGAACTATAGTATTAAATCAAACTGAATATCATCGAGTATTATGTCCTTACAATAGATTGTCTCTAGGACACTAACACTAACATGGATTGCTATCAAGAACATTCTTAAGTACCTCAGACTACTAAAGATTGCTTTCTGTGATGATTACAAATCTCAGTCAGGCTATGTGTTCACTCTCAATGGTGGGGCGGTTAGTTGGAATAGTTCCAAACAAGAAACTGTAGCGGATTCAACAACCGAAGCTGAGTACATTGCTGCGGCGGAAGCTGCCAAAGATGTTGTCTTGATAAAACAGTTCTTAAGTGAACTAGGTGTTGGTGTATACTGTAAAGCAAACTTTTAATGAGCTTTTGTGGATGTATATTCAATTTCCTTATTATCTGAAATAAATGGTTTTTCACATCATTGCATTCTTATAAATTGCTTATGTGTCTGCTTATCTTATATTGTAGACAATGTGGTGGGTTTGTAGTCACACAGAAGATCACATCGTCAAGTTCCTTAGAAGATATAAACAGTATTGACAACTGAGATAGTTCTGGACATAACTATTGGTTTAAGTTGTAGTATAAACTTGTTGGTGGCTTGTCTTGGCTATTAGTTTATACTAGTGCGCTATGTCGCATTGAATGGGTCACAGATAAGACATGTTCTTCTATTCTGATTGTTATGAAGAACTAGAGGTCTTGGTGACTTTTATTATTCTTAACCCTAAGTGTGGTATTTAGATATGTGGGGTGCTTGTTCACTGCTTTGATTTACTATAGGTGAGAATCTTGGTAGATCTCTCATACTTCGTATTTTGCGTAGTGACAACGCTCGCATGATATCTATTTATTGTCATTGGGGCACCGTGTTCTGGACATCCAGGATGATGACGTCCCCTTGAGGAAACTCATAAACGATTGTCGTATTAAACCCTGCAGGTGGGTTTAATCCGAACGACAACAAGGTTGAGTGGTACTACTCAAGGAATAATATATATTAATTAATTAAAGCAGTCAGGAGCTTTAATAATTAATGGACGTGCGATATCTTTAACACGGGGAATTATAAAGTCTGATAGAAGCCCTGATTCGATTTGGGATAGGACGGGAGTTCTACATTAATTCTCTAGTGGGATGAATTAATGTTCTCGGGCCAAATAATGTTCTGGGCTGAACATAAGAGTATTTAGGTCTGTGAGAAGCCCAAACCCTATACCTTCTAATGGATCCCTAGTCTGGCCCACGAAACCTAAGGAGTATAAATAAAGGAGCCTGATTTCGTCTAAAACCCTAAGCACACGAAATTGAAATTTCAGCAGCCGGGCAAGTTAGGGTTTGAGGAGACGAAATAGCAGGCGCCTTCTCCACGTTCGATAGATTGTTGTCCACTCGGCATTTGGACGAGGCTGGGAGACAGACTGGAAGATCTGTAGTGGAATCAACATCTCGATCTTCAAGGGTAACGAATCTAAACCTTGCTCTAGACACATGTTTAGGTTTTAATTTTAATACATGTACGTTTGGTATCCAATAACGATCCTGGGTGACGGACCTTCTTCACCGGCGCGATCCATCAATTGGTATCAGAGTCTGGATTCGTGGATTATTGGCTCTGCCTGAAACGTTTTCATTTGTAGATATCGTTTCTTTTTTTATCGTGTTTGAATCTGTTTCTCTATCGCAACCCTTTAGTGTGTTTGTAATCGTTTTCCCACCAGATAAGAAGTGTGGGTAGTTATAGGAGTTTTACATAGATCACTGTAATAGGGTGCATATTATTGTTGTAATTTGATCGCGATGGAGGTTGGAGGATAATATGGAACCTAGAATGTTTTACTATATGCACCATATAATAGGGTGCATATTATAGGAGTGAAGTCTTAGCTAGTAACAGATTAAAGCATTCACGAGCTTACTAGCTAAGACTTCTAGTCAAAATGTTTTAATCTTTAGATGAAGTGTGTGATCCTCCCCAACGGATGTGTCACACATGAGTTCATCGGTAAAGAATAATTCAAGATAACTGTAGGGAATTGTTTGCTAGCGACGTGTTCTCTTGATGAGCTTGTCGATTGTGAATAGTAGTTCTTACAGTTAAATTGTGGTCATCACTTAGATGTGAATTTTAATATAACTCCCCAACGGGGTCCCTGTTCTAATTCACATGGCCAGTTAAGGTCCGACTGTTAATTTCATTCGTCATAAGGATAAGTTGACGTGATATTGAAATTAAAGACTGGGTGTCTGGTTGATGAACACATTCATAAACGAACCCTAACGTGGCTTGTGTGTGTGTTTTGTTGGGATGTTGGAGGTTGTGTTGAATGTTGGTTTTGAAGGTTTCCAATATTTTATGCCTCAACTTATGTGATTTTAATGCTTGCTTGCATTTTTATTTATTTCAGATAATTATGATGATGTCACTCAACCCGCTTTCGATTATTTTAAATCAAAATAAGCTTACTGGTCTGAATTATTTGGATTGGAAAAGAAATCTGGAGATTTTCCTTGTTGCAAGTGAGTACAAGTTTGTACTCAATACACCTACTCCTGTCCCTTTGGAACCCGATTCCACTGAAGAGCAAAAGGAGGCTCATAAAAAGTGGCACAAGGCTAATGAGATGGCTCTTTGTTACATTTTGGCCTCGATATCAAATGTTTTACAGCAGCAGCATCAAAATATGCATAATGTCGCAGATATGATGTTGAGCCTAAAAGAGCTTTTTGGTGAGAAAGATAGGGCTGCCCATTTTGAGGCTATGAGGAGCATTATGTCGACTTCTATGCCAGAGGGAGCATCCGTGAGGGACCACTGTCTCAAGATGATAGAATATCTGAATGAGATAGAGATCCTCGAAGGAGAAATCGATGGTAATACCAAGATCGATATGATTCTGAACTCGCTCCCAAAGTCCTTTGAAAACTTCCATTTAAATGTGATCATGAGTAAGAAGGACTATACAATAGCCGAGCTTCTTGCGGAATTGGTCGCGGCGGAGGGTCTCATTGGTAAGGGTAAGGGACCACAGGCTCATGTATCTGTTCAAGATGGATCTTCTTCATCTAAGGGCGGGAAGAAGAAAAAGGCTTCACAGAAAAAGGGTGGTGGAAGTAGTGGGAGCAAGAAACTGGCGCCTTCTGATGGCGTGAAAAAGCCGAAAGGTTAATGCTTCAAATGCAACAAGACAGGACACTGGAAGCCTGATTGTCCTCTCCTGAAAAAAGATAACTCTGGTACGTCTCTTGCTCTGGTTGTTGAAACATGTTTTGCGGCTTGTTCTGCATTTTCTTGGGTAGTAGATACAGGAGCCACTGATCATGTTTGTTATACTTTGCAGGGGTTTCTGCAAACAAGGCAACTGAGTGAGGGCGAGATTACTATCAATTTGGGCAATGCTGCGACAGTAGCAGTGATCGCAGTGGGAGATGTGAACTTATGTTTTTCTAATTCTATTTTAGTATTAAAGAATGTTTTATACGTGCCGAGTTTTTGGAAGAATTTAATTTCAGTTTCGAAGTTGTTTAAGGATGGATGTTCAGTTGTTTTTAATGACAAAGTTGTCATTATGAGAAATGACTTTTTAATCTGTTCTGGCGTGTTAGAAAATAATCTTTATACTATTACTTGTTCATACCATACTGTGACTGAAGCTCATTCATCGTCATCATCAAATAAAAGAAAAGAACCTTCTAAGTTGAATCAAACATACCTTTGGCACCTAAGGCTGGGTCATGTCAACCTGAGAATGATACAAAGACTGGTAAGTAGTGGATTTTTGGAGTCTCTCCAAGTAGAACCATTCTCAGTTGGCAAATCTTGTTTGGAAGGCAAGATGACCTCAAGGCCTTTTAAGGCCAAGGGGAATAAGGCCAATGGTGTGTTGGAATTGATTCACTCTGATTTGTGTGGACCCATGTTTGTTCAAGCTAGAGGTGGTCTTGAGTATTTCCTCACTTTCATTGACGATTACTCAAGATATGGATATATCTACCTGATGCGCCACAAGTCTGAATGTTTTGGCAAGTTCAAAGAATTTAGGGCAGAAGTGGAGAACCGTCATGGTAAAAGTATCAAGTCACTACGGTCTGATCGTGATGGCGAATACCTTAGCAATGAATTTAGGCAACACTTATTAGAGAATGGGATTACATCCCAGCTCACCGCACCTGGTACTCCCCAACAGAATGGAGTGGCTGAGAGAAGGAATAGGACTCTATTGGAGATGGTGAGATCGATGATGAGTTATGCTTCATTACCTACCTCATTTTGGGGATATGCCTTGGAAACGGCAGCGTGCCTTCTAAAGCAGTTCCAAAAACTCCAATCGAATTGTGGTCTGGACAAAAGCCTAGTCTATACCACATTCGGATTTGGGGTTGTCCAGCACATGTGCTGAATAAGGAAGCTGATAAGTTGGCACCTAGAACTGAAGTACGGCTGTTTGTAGGATACCCTAAAGGAATAAAAGGTGGTTATTTTTATAGTCCTAATGATCAGAGGGTGATGGTGAGTACCAATGCCCGGTTTTTAGAGGAAGACTATATGATTGTGCATAAGTCCAACAGTGAAATCTTTCTAAATGAGTTGAGGGGAGACAATGGCACACCAAGTGTGCAAGAGGAATACCACAAGAGACTGCACGATGTGGTTACTCTGATGAACCCTTATATACATTGCCTCGTCATAGTGGGAGGGTTGTTCGTCAACCTGATCGTTTTATGTTTTTGGGAGAGTCTGCGGACTTGATTCTAGATGATGAACATGATGATAATGATCCCTGGACTTACAAAGAGGCAATTCAAGACAAAGATCCAGAGTCTTGGCACAAATCTATGGATTCAGAGATTGAATCCATGGATGTTATGGAAGTGTATGACCTAAGTGAACTTCCCCACGACAAAAAAGTCATTGGATGCAAGTGGGTCTACAGACGTAAGAGAGGATCTGATGGGCAGATTATTGCTTTTAAAGCACGGTTGGTGGCAAAGGGTTTTACCCAGAAAGAAGGAATCGACTATGACGAGACCTTTTCACCAGTAGTCATGCTAAAGTCGATCTGGATTCTCTTATCCATAACCAATCACACGAGATTTGGCAAATGGATGTCAAGACAGCTTTCCTTAATGGAGAGTTGGATAAGGACATCTATATGCAGCAACCTGAGGGTTATGTGAAGAAAGGCCAAGAGCATCTAGTCTGGAAGCTGAAAAGGTCTCTTTATGGGCTGAAGCAAGCTTTTAGGTCTTGGAACATTCGTTTTGATAAGGTGATCAAATTTTTGTATTTGAACAATGTCAAAATGAAAGTTGTGTGTACAAGAAGAGTAACAGAGACGTAGTGGTATTTGGGTACTGTACGTAGATGATATTCTTCTTATTGGTAACAATGTGAAAGTATTATCAGACGTAAAGGTGTGGCTTTCAGAGCAGTTTCAAATGAAAGATATGGGAGAAGCGTCGTACATTCTTGGTATTAAGGTCATTCGTGATCAAAAAAAGAGAATGTTGTGTTTATCTCAAGCGTCTTACATTGATCTTGTGGTTTGCTTTCGTTTGAAAGATGCAAAACTCCAAGAAGGGCTTACTACCTTTCAGACATGGAGTTCCCTATCTAAGATATGTGTCCCGAGACACGATGAGATAGAGGAAATGGTTAAGGTTCCTATGCATCGGTTGTAGGAAGCCTTATGTATGCAATCTTTGTGTCGAGGGCCCGATATTTGCTATCTGATTGGCATGGTAGCTAGATATCGCCTAACCACAGTCAAGGGCATTGGATAGTCATCGAAGCACATTCTCAAGTATCTGAAAAGGACTCGAGATTATCTTGTTTGGTATACCAAATCGAAGACATGATTCCATTGGGTTATACCGATTCAGATTTCCAAGCTGATCGAGATGAACGGAAGTCTACCTCGGGTTATGTGTTTATGCTGGGAGGCGGAGCCATATCTTGGAGAAGTGTAAAGCAAAAATGCATTGCGGACTCCACTATGGAAGCCGAGTACGTAGATGCCTCAGAAGCTGCTAAAGAGGTTGTCTGGCTAAGTAGTTTCTTACTGGACCTAGAGGTTTCTGAGAGTATGCCGAGGTGCATCACCATTTATTGTGATAACGCGGGTGCAGTGGCAAACTCGAAAGAACCTAGAGCCCATAAAGTGGGTAAACACATAGAGCGGAAGTACCACATTATATAAGACATCGTGAATCGAGGAGACGTGGTTGTGGCTAAGATTGCATCGTTGGACAACATGGCTGATCCTTTCACAAAGACTCTGGCAATAAAAGTCTTTGAGAAACATATAGAGGGTCTTGGTTTACGATGTATTACAGCTAAACTTTAGTATAAGTGGGAGAATTGTTATGGCTTCATGTGTATACTAAAAGTTTAGCTTTAGTATAAGTGGGAGATTGTTGGTGTATACTGTAAAGCAAACTTTTAATGAGCTTTTGTGGATGTATATTCAATTTTCTTATTATCTGAAATAAATGGTTTTTCACATTATTGCATTCTTATAAATTGCTTATGTGTCTGCTTATCTTATATTGTAGACAATGTGGTGGGTTTGTAGTCATACAGAAGATCACATCGTCAAGTTCCTTATAAGATATAAACAGTATTCACAATTGAGATAGTTCTGGACATAACTATTGGTTTAAGTTGTAGTATAAACTTGTTGGTGGCTTGTCTTGGCCATTAGTTTATACTAGGGCGCTATGTCGCATTGAATGGGTCACAGATAAGACATGTTCTTCTATTCTGATTGTTATGAAGAACTAGAGGTCTTGGAGACTTTTATTATTCTTAACCCTAAGTGTGGTATTTAGATATGTGGGGTGCTTGTTCACTGCTTTGATTTACTATAGGTGAGAATCTTGGTAGATCTCTCATACTTCGTATTTTGGGTAGTGACATCGCTTTCATGATATCTATTTATTGCCATTGGGGCACCGTGTCCTGGACATCCAGGATGATGACGTCCCCTTGAGGAAACTCATAAAGGATTGTCGTATTAAACCCTGCAGGTGGATTTAATCCGTACGACAACAAGGTTGAGTGGTACTACTCAAGAAATAATAGATATTAATTAATTAAAGCAGTCAGGAGCTTTAATAATTAATGGACATGCGATATCTTTAACACGGGGAATTATAAAGTCTGGTAGAAGCTCTGATTCGATTCGGGATAGGACGGTAGTTCAACATTAATTCTCTAGTGGGATGAATTAATGTTCTCGGGCCAAATAATGTTCTGGGCTGAACATAAGAGTATTTGGGTCCGTGAGAAGCCCAAACCCTATACCTTCTAATGGATCCCTAGTCTGGCCCACGAAACCTGGGGAGTATAAATAAAGGAGTCTGGTTTCGTCTAAAACCCTAAGCACACGAAATTGAAATTTTAGCAGCCGGGCAAGTTAGGGTTTGAGGAGACAAAACAGCAGGCGTCTTCTCCATGTTCGATATATTGTTGTCCACTCAGCATTTGGAAGAGGCTGGGAGACAGACTGCAAGATCTGTAGTGGAATCAACATCTCGATCTTCAAGGGTAACGAATCTAAACCTTGCTCTAGATGAATGTTTAGGTTTTAATTTTAATACATGTACATTTGGTATCCAATAACGATCATGGGTGACGGACAGCCTTCACCGGCGCGATCCATCACTAGGGGTAGTTCCAAGTGCCAGCAGTCCAATAAAGTTTTATTGTGACAACACTGGTGCGATTGCGCAAGCTAAGGAACCGAGATCCAATAACAGAAACAAGTATGTACCGTGGCGTTATCACTTGATAAGAGAGATAATCGCTAGAGGAGAGATAGAGTTAGAGTGTGTTCCCATGGAAGATAATTTGGCTGATCATTTCACCAAAGCTTTGAGTGTTCATGTAGACATTAGACATTTCAATGGTCTAGGGGTTAGGCATGTAGGTGATTGGCTCTAGTTCAAGTGGGAGATTGTTAGTGTTAGTGTCATAGAAACAATCCTTTGTAAGGACATAATGTTAAGATAATATTCAGTATTGGTCTAATATTATTGTTATTTAATATTAAATGTATGCATTAAACTTATTAGAATATTATGTTTGATTGTTTGCATTTGTTCTTATCTGTGTTCCCTTGAATTATTGTTGTCATTGAGATTGTGAGAACTCAGATGACTTAAGCATGATTCTCAAATAGCCCCGATCAAGGATCATCAAGAATGAGATATTGATGATGCAATAGAGATCAGTTTGCGATCTGCATCATACTCTTAGAGAGTGTAGTAAGATCTCACTTATTACGAGATACTAGGTATCTCATGATTAATGCACAAATACCTTAGAGGGTACTGGTATACCCATCTGAGAAACCATTTGATGTAGTTCCACTATATGTGATTACGGGTGTCTCGGTTAGTGGGAGCGGTGCGATACTCCTTTGACTTGAGGTATGTGGCGTGTAAGAGGGGGTGTAATGATTCGACTGAAACGATTTTGCATGGATATGCGTGATTTTAGACTAAAATCGATGAGTTGTACTTTTTGTAAAAGGTGAGAGGTGAGAAGGAAGGGTATTTATGTCTTTTTCATACCTATTTTGGACCTAAGAGTACTAAATTAAATTGGTTGGACCTATTAATACTATAGTGTCTCATTTTGGACTGAAAAGTTTATAACTCTAGATTAATATGTGAAAGAGATTAATGTGTGTGTTACAAATGTAAATATTTTTATGTGAGAATTATTAGACTAGCAGGAGAGTGAGGTTAACATGTGTGTTGATGGATTTTTGTGTTGATACTTGATAGTGAGACTGGAGGAAAAAAATGGGAAATAACTCATTTTTGTCACTATAATTTACTATTTTTTAAATTTGGTCACCTCTTTTCATAGCTCAAAATTGTTATTTTTCCTCTCGCATTTGGTCCTGTTGTTGACCTGTCTTTGATTAACGAAACCAACGTGATTCAACACAATTCATTTGTAAAGCATTAATATTTATATTTTGAATTTGAATTTTATTTTTATATATGTCATGTATATGTCAAATTAAAAGTCGTAAAATGACGATTAAATGTTAAATCAATGAAACAAAATCCAGTTTACCACTTCTAAAATCCAATGAATTTGCTTAACCCCATATGAAATCCACTAGGAGGGGTGGCGATGGGAGCGTGAAGGCAGCGGCGAGGGCAGCGACGGGAGCGTGGAGGCGGCGGTGAGAGGGTTGGCGGAGACAGGATGGCTGCAGGTTTTCCCACGGTTCTGCTTTCTGAAAAAAGAGAAACAATAAAAAGTGGAATAATTCAAACAAATTAAAATAAAATAGCAAAACATATAAAATAAAAATATTAGAAGAAATGTAATTGAACATTATAAATTATGACAGGGGCAAAGGGGTTCGAAATTGACTCTCCATTCTTGCCAATTTTAAATGTCGATATAGTTATAAATAAAGTATTCATAATTTTGTTATTTTGATAAGAACATTATTTTTGAAAAAACATGATGCTTTATATGCTGGACAATATTATTTTGTATATAAAATAGTAACCAGGATACCTATATATATATATATATTCAAAACTACAAAAAAGTTTGCAAATAATTATAGAAATTCTATTATGCAACTAGGGATGCCAATAAATGTTAGAAAATATGTGATTTGCTCTCGGTGCTAGTGAATTGTAAGACACTTGTTTCTCAGGATACAATACTTAAGAACAACGACATAAGCATTATATCTTGTTCGAGTCGAATTGAGATATTGCCTGAGAAATATCATCGAATACAAATGGAATATGATCAAAACGAATGTAGAAAGGTATTAGTAATTGCCCGAGTAGTATCAATAAGAATTTTCAATTCATTCATTCGTTTCAAGTACTCTTTTCAACTTCAACTAAAGTGTTACTTATAGCATCAAAGTCTTGACCGTTGAAAAATGGTCATTCTAAGCCACTAATGGCCTCAAAGCAAAACCTACACCTAAATAGGCAAATTCTTGTGTGCACTCTTTGCACCAATTTAGAATTGGTGCAATTACATTTTAATTCAGTTTTTTTTTTTTAGTTCAGTTTTTTTTTCCCGTTCCCAAACCCGACTCGAGTGGTTCATGGTTCACTCAGACCGAGTGGTTCATGGTTCACCCCGACCCGAATGGGTCATGGTTTAGGGTTTAAGGTTCATGATTTAGGGTTTAGAGTGTAAGATTTAGGGTTCATGGTTCATCTAAATTAAAAATGAATCCAATTGCACAAGGTGCAATTGGTGCACACAAGCATCACTCCCTGAAATAATGTACCATTAATTTTAGATTTTAAATTTTCAATTAGCTTTGTTGTAACCGCCACATGAAAATAATGTCAACTTAATTCACGTTTTAAAACTTAAGTGTAACGTTTTTCCTTGCACTAATGCAACCGTTACATTCAACAATTAAATGGGAAATAAAAACAAGACAAAAGTGAGTTCCTCCTTGTATATCCACTTTTCTCATTCATTACTATTCGTATAAATTACTACCTCCGTCCCGGGATAACGTGCACATTGCACTGTTCAGTTGTGTTTTTGCGAGCGAGTTTTTTAGTAGTATTTAAAATGATAAAGTAACTTTTAAGGATGCATATGATAGATGAGAGGTAGATCTATTATACCCCTCCTTAAAATTCACTTAATCATTTCAAATATTAATAAATAATTCGCTCATTAAAACTCGATAAAAAAAGGTGATGTACACATTATCTTGGGACAGAGGGAGTACTACCTATAACATTTAATGTTATGATCTCAATTTTACAAATATAATAATATCAGTTGATAAATATTATAATATTAATTTATAAATGTTATGAAATAATTGAATATTATGTGGATGTCCTTCAATATTCTCAATGCATAAATGATCATTATATTAGATTATTCTAGTAGAGACCTTTGATGTACTTTCATCCCTATAAATAGGTGGTATGCCACCTTCATTTGTATGACGAGATAACGATATTGAAATTCTCCTGGCTTGGTCGCCCCCAGACGTAGTCCTCTTGACGAATTGGGTCAACAAATGTTGTCTTCTTTACTACTTTCTCTACTTTGTAATACTCAATATTTCCATTAGTTTTATAACACGTTATCAGCACGATAGTTCTACGATTAAAATTTTAATTACCCATTCAGAAAAAAAAAAGTTCTCGCTGGTACGTATTCTTCTGCCTCCCGAATCGACCAGGTAAAATTACATACTTCGTTATTGCTATAAATTGCAATTCATGATTGAGCATTCTGCAACTGATTTATGTACAAACCGATATTGGTTAAGAATTTGATTTTTCGGTGCACTTATTCTTCAGATTTGGCAGAATGAATTTCTCATTGAAAATGAATCGATTTACTAATTGTTTGAAGCGTAAATGGAACATACTTTTTCGATTTAATTGAATTAAGGTGAAGTTGTCGTGTTATTCCCTCGTTAAATAACAAAAGGTCATAGTATTTGGATAATTGTCGAATAGTAAATTTATATATATCTGACTGTATGTGTATATATATGGGATGTTAATTATATATATGGTGCCCATTTATCCCTTTTTATATGTTCTATATGTGTACTGATTTGTGTGGGTGTGGCATGCAAGAATTTACCATACAATTAGAATTCATCATATCAGGAGATGTGATTTCTTACTCTTATTTTTTGCAATTCAAAATTTATATTATTAGGAATGGCTGAATGGATTAGCTATTAGCTATATCTTTTGAAGAGAATTGTTCAATAAATTAATTTTACATACTTGAGTGATGTCTAATGCTTCTGCCTTGGTACTGAACATGAATAGTCATATTTTGATCTAAATGTTACGAAAATTACACATTGTTCAACATTTTTTCTATTAATAGTTGAAATTCTCTAAAAGTGAGACTATTGTTTTGCATGTCAATTTGTAAAACTCTTGATTAATCTATAATTTTTGAGAGAACATTCTTATGCTCTTTATTATTTTGCTTTTGAGCATATTATTCATAAATATTTATTTTTGTTTTATGAAATATATTTGTATTTTTTGTGTATGTGTGATTTTCATGTCTCGAATATGCTCCTGCAGCAGGAATAACGAGACAAAGAATTTATAAAATGTTCGAAACTAATTATTTGTATTCTTTTGGTTGAGCAAAATAATTAATTATTATTGAAAATTATGAATCCCGACTCATTAGTTCTATTCCATTCCCTGAAACGAATGTGACTCATCTCAAAATTACTAATGTGGTTGTGGGTGGACCCGATCGTGATAGACATACTCAATATAATTATATAAACTAAAACCGTGATAAGAAATAAGTTGTCTCCCAGAAGAGGGGCAATGGATAAAATAAAAGTTTGTGGATACGTGTTATTGGTGTGGCTTTGAAAGTCATTGACCTCGTAGCTATATATCATATAAAAAATCATCCTATAAAATAGAGCATCCTTGAAGATGAAGGATGAAAATGTTGAGACATATTGATAAAGAAAATACTTATAATGGTGATGATAAAGTTCCATTCTTCCCGAAGAAGCAATGGACGTCAAATATTGAGATTAAATAATAAAGGTGATATTTGTCTAATTGAATGTGCTAGTATTCACATCATACTTAAAATGAACACTATTGTCTCCCAAGTCTCAAAGAAGTTTGTTGAGCTTTAAAAATATCCGCAGAAATGGGTATCAATTGAAACTCTAAATGAGATAAAAGTATTTATGTGATCCTTGAATTAAAGTATGTGAACTAGAAGTTTACGAAATTATATAATTGCAATAAGTTACAAATCAATTCACAGACATAATTAGTGACTCTAAAAGAGTTACTAAATTACATATTCCTGCAGAATATGTTCCAATTAAAATTGACATCCCTGAAGTACAAATAAGGAGTTCTTATGAATGTAATGCAGGCCTGAAGCGTGAGGATCTCTTGATTCCAAGGATAAAAATCCTCGAAAGAAAAGAGGATTAAATCTATTTGGATTTTTGACATAGAGTCAACTCTACACACTAGCCTTGAGATCATTTACAAATTTCGCAATAGAAAAAACATCATTCCTAAAAATAATATCATTCTTTAATTTTCACAAAAGTTAAACAACACCTAACCAAATACTTACGAGATCAAATTTACGTTTTTCTACCTTGAAATGCAACTGTGCGCTAAGAAAGATATACGTTGAGAGTGAAGAACAGCGTGACATTGACCCATTAAAATTTCTCCATTCCCACCATATAAGAGGAAGAGGAATCACACTCAAATAATAGGTGCTGCATGGATTCCTATTGGCACAAAGCAGGCCCTAACAACTCCTTAATTTTGTTATTTTAGGACAAATTGACCCAAATACCCAAACAAACCCAAAAGTAATAAAAATTGAGTAATTGAATTTGAAAATAATAAATTTAAAAATACAAGAATACTACACTTATTATTATATCCAAACGCCATGAAATAAATATGAAGACTATAAATTAATATAAAGCCTCAGTTCTGTATGCACTAGGTGCAACGTGCATTCTATATTATATTATAAAAGCATGCAACTTGTGACACTGACATCTGTAATTTATTTACACCGAACTATGCAACTATTAATATAGAAAACAAGTTGCATGATTTAATGTAAATAAGTTGCATATTTCAGTACAACAAGTCGCATGATTTTAATATACACTATGAATGCACGGTGATGTACAACTGATGCACATGAGACCCACTCTAATCTAATAAACACTAAAAAATAAAATTGACCATATTATTATATTTTGTACAATTAATTTATTAAAAAAAACCAGATTTTATTTGAATGTATTTTTTAATTTTACATTCGATTTTTTTTTCAAGAGTGCTTATTATTTTTATTATTATACATATTGTTAGACTTTATTTAAAATTTTAAAATTATTTTCAAACACATTATTAAACAATTCAAGTTTTTTTTTAGTTTATTTGGTATTGTAACATTAATATATTTCGTATAAAATTAATTATTATAAATTTGTATTTTAATTTTTAAATTGTTATCAATTTTATTTATAATTTTAGGTGTTTTGGCCAAATTGATTCTAAGATAACAAAATAAAAATTATTAATGGTCAAAATAGCAAACCAAAAAACATAATAGACAAAAACTTATATAAAACAGTTTCATGCATGAGACGGGTACAACTTAACACAAATAATACCCACTCCTCCCAAAATGTTAACGCGTCAATGCCCAACTAATGCCCCATCTCATCGTGAGATTGTCTCATGCAAGTGTGCCTCAACATAATATCCCTATTGCCATTCCGAATAATGGGTGTTCTAAACGATTTTCTCACTTAATCCATCGTCTCAAACTCAATTGAACATTTGTCAAAAATATTTGTCCAAAATTCAATTGAACATTTCTATAAATTATAATAAATCATTTTTTTTTCTTTTTTATCTGTACCCCTTATACTCCTCAATATTATATCCAACGTCATTACTTTTTCAACACTAAAATCAATTTTATCTCATTTAATTTACACAAATGACACTATTTTACCATTTAACCCCATCAAAATACAATTTTATCTCTTTTAATAATGATAAATGAATATTTTTTAAAACCCATATGTACAGTAAATATTCAATCAACTATGGGACGAAGAGAATATTAAATAGTAAATAAAATGTGATAATACTAAATACGCGTCATCTACTAAAATCCTAATAATTTTGTTTTATTTCTTCTCTGATTAGATAATTTGTTTTCTTTCTTCTCCCATTAGCTAAATCTATTTTCCTTTCTTTTCAGGGAGAATTTGTTTTCTCTTTAGAGAGAATTTTTTTTCATTCCTCTCCCAGGTGACTGAGATTTTCCTTAACTATTTCTATTTTCTTCTCTCGTTAGAGAATTCTAGTTCTGAGATAATTCTTTTTTTTCTCTCTAGTTAAAGAATTCTAGTTTTTTTTTGTTTCTTCTCCATTAGCTCTTCTATTTTCTTTCTTCTCTCATTAGAGAATTTTGTTTTGAGAGAAAGCTCTACCTTTTCACCAGCAGGTGGTGAGTGGTTCACCATTTTGTTTTGAGAGAAAGCTCTACCTTTTCACCAGCAGGTGGTGCGTGCATGGTTCACCATCCTTTCACCATCACTAATACACATTTGGACTTGGACAGCTGTTAAAAAAACCCTTAGAGAGCGGTTATAACAGTTGTCCAAGTAACAGTTGTCCAAGCTTAGACAGCTATTAAAAAACCGTTTTCCAAAAGTTGGGCTTGGACAACGGTTTTCAACCGCATTGCAAGAGGGGGGCTTGGACAGCGGTTATTAACCGCTGTCTAACTTAATTTTTTTTTTTATAATTTTGTTTATTATGTTAAATAGACAGCGGTTATTAACCGCTGTCCAATATCTTTCTTTTTTTCAATTATTAATTTATATTTTAAAAATTCTATAATAAAATTATAAACCAAAACTTATATATACGTCCAATACCATAAACCATAAACCAAAAATCCTATAATAAAACCATAAACCAAAACTTATACCACATATATATATACCAAAACATCAAATAAATAAACATACACATCATGAAATAAATAAACATACAATCATAAACATACGTCCAATACACCAAAAACATGAAATATATATCATCACAAATATATAATTTAATTACATGCTACCAAAATTTCAAACAACGATCACTCAATATCGTATGAATATAAGAATCGATTGTAAAGGTACCCCGTCCAATCGTTTTTCCATTTCTCCGGTCTTTTCTTAGAGTAAGAATTGAGCTCACGTTCATAGACAAACCGCAAACAACGAATCAATCAATATAGTATGAATTTTTATTCAATCAATAATAATTTAAATAAATTGATAAATTGACTTACATTGAGAGGAATGTTCGTTAGAGAAGCGCGGATTATATCTTCAATAAAGCAACACACAAAATGTCCACAATGTTCATTATCTCGTTGCCTCAGAACCTATTGATCCAGTTCACTTTTTTTAATAAAGCAAAAGAAACAACATTTAATATAGCAGAAGAAACAACATTCAATAAAGTCGTACATTTCTTTTTAGCACTTGTTTTTCTTTTCGTTTTTTGGTTGACCTTTCTCGTTCATGACCATAAATGTTAACAAGATCCGGATTGTCATACTCATCCTCATCTCTAATTATTCTCTGGTATGGGCGTGGATTTGCAGGATCATTGAAAGATGGTACAGAATGAGTGAAGTTCTGAAAAGGATCATCAATTGTGTCAACATCTTCATCGACATGGTCGCTAATCTGGAAACTATTGTTAAATTTGTTTGACAGAACCACAATGGACCATTTCTTATTAACTGGGTCGGGGACATAGAAAATTTGTTGAGCTTGACTGGCCATTATGTAAGGGTCATCTCTGTATCCCACATTCTTCAAATCAACGAGTACGAACCCAGAACTTTCAACTTGGACCCCGTTAGGGATCCTCACCCAACTACACTCGAAGATTGGTTGACGGTGAACAATATAGTCGAGTTCCCAAATGTTGACAATCTGTCCAAAGTAAGTAGTATCTGATTGATCCACTGCAGTTGCAGTAATGGACACTCCACTATTCCTCATAGTAATTGTGGCATCATGATCTCTGGTATAAAATGTGTATCCGTTGTTAAGATAACACTTGTATGAATACACATGTCTATCAGGCATTCTGGATAACCACTTAACTCTTTCATTCACTGATTTTGTTTCCCGTGACAACATATTTGCTACATAACCATTGAACCAGTCAACAAATGTGCGATTGTGCTCAACTTCAATCCATGATCTATCTCTGGTGGGATTTCTCTCAGCAAGTGATCGCATGTGCAGGTCAATAAAAGGAAGCACGTCGACCGTGTTGTGAAGTACGCACAAGTGCATCCGTGTTAGTTCCTCCATGCTAACACTTACAGGTTGACCACCGGTAATGCCTTCACCATCCATCCTATTGGTGTACCGGGTAACTGGAAGTCCAATTGCATCGACATTCGAATAAATTCGACCCCGATTTCGACGAACTTCTTCTACTAAATAGCATTCTGCAATGCATCCCTCCGGCCTGGACTTATTCATCACATATCCTTTGAGCACTTTCATATATCTCTCTACACCATACATCCATCGCATACGAGCAGGACCACACATCCTTGTCTCGTGTACCAAATGAACTGTTAGGTGAACCATTATATCAAAAAATGATGGAGGGAAATACATCTCAAGCTCACAGAGAGTCCCCACAATCTGCCTCTGAAAACTAAGCAATTTTCTAGGATCTATGACCTTGCTACTCATTGCCTTGAAGAACCAACATAACTTTGTTATGGTTATGCGCACATTTTCAGGCAAGATAGAACGTATTGCAATGGGCAAGAAAGTCTCCATGATGACATGATAGTCATGCGATTTCAGATTCATCAGTCTCACGCCATCATCTGATACAAGTCTTTGTATGTTGGAGGAATAACCCTCTGGTACTTTCACATCCTTTAGCAGTTGAAGTAACTCTTTTCTCTCATTCTTGGACAAGGTGTGTGCAGCAGGAGGTAAGAACGGTTGACCCCTTTCTCTAGGCACATGTTTTAATTCTGCTCTTATTCCCATATCAATCATATCCATTCTTGCATTGTAACCATCCTTGGACTTCTTATCAGCTAGGAGAGTGTTGAGAAAGCTGGCACAAACGTTCTTCTCAACGTGCATTAGATCAATGAAGTGTCTAACATACAACTCTTTCCAATAGGGCAATTGAAAGAAAATTGATTCCTTCTTCCAACCGCTAGTGGGGACACTCTTTGCGAAAATTGTGTGTCGATATTCTTCATCTCATTCAATACATCCGAACCTGACAATAAACGTGGTGCTTCACATGTCTCAATTGTGCCATCGAATGCATCGGCCATTGTTCTGTACTTATGGGTTGGGTCCAACCACCTCCTATGTCCCATATAAACGGTCTTCCTACAATGACTCAAGCGAATGTGATGTGTCTTCTTGGTACAACAAGGACATGCATCGGCCCCTTTCACACTATATCTAGATAGATTCCCGTAAGCGGGAAAGTCATTGATAGTTCCAAACAGCATGGCCTTCAACTTGAAATTCTCCTTTCTACAAGCATCATACACATCGACACCCTCATCCCACATGAGCTTCAAGTCCTCTATCAAAGGAGCCAGATATACATCTATGTCGTTACCAGGTTGTTTGGGTCCTGATATCAACATAGACAACATCATGTAAGTGCTCTTCATGCACAACTCGGGTGAAAGGTTATAAACTAATGTAATCAATCGGCCATGTACTATGGTTGGTACTTTGGATACCGAACGGATTCATTACGTCTGTTGAGAGTGCAAGACGCAAGTGTCGTGGCTCGTTGCCAAATTCTGGATGCCTGACATTGAATGTCTTCCACTGGGGTGAATCAGCAGGGTGTCTTAGCATTCCATCTTTGATCCTATCATCATGATGCCAAATTAAATTTCTAGCATCCACAAATATTACTATACATTCTCCTGAATCTTGGTATTATTGGAAAGTACCACAACACCTTCGCGGGAGATTTATTTTTCTTATATCGCTTCTCCCCACACTTGGGACATTCATCGAGGTATGCATACTCCTTCCGAAATAAGATACAATCACCCGGACAAGCATGAATTTTCTGATGTGTTAACCCGATGGACTTGAGCATTTGTTTAGCATCATATGCTCTCTTAGGCAGTACATTTCCATCAGGCAATAGACCACTAAATGTTTCCAGCATACTTGTGAAGCGCTCATCGAACAACCGTGAGAAAGCTTTTAGGTTGAACAATATCAACACAAATGACAGCTTTTGTTGCCTTCTTACACCCGGGCCACAGTGGTAATCCAGCAGAATCACTTAACTTCTCTGACATATAAGGGTGATCTCGCAGATCATCGTCATCCCCACTCGATGTATCAACAGTCGGTACATCATCGAAAATATCCGCATACTGTATCTTCAAACCTAAAGCCAGTTTCTAGGTTGCTTGAGCTACATCCATCTCTTCTCTCACCATGATATGTCCAAACGGCATATGTTTTATCAATACCGTGAATCATCAAGTGGTCAAACAGACTTTCTCGACCACTAACGGTTTTTCCATTCATACATTTCCAACACGGACATGGAATGTACCGAGGGCGGTCAAAGGTGTCTAATTGCATGATTACAAAATTCTTTCACCCCATTACTATACTCATCTGATAATCGATCTGCTCGAACCCACTTTCGATCCATATAGAACTAGAGATGCCTATAGAAAAGGCAATATGAAGTGTTTGTCAAGATAATGTATCCTAATGTATTAAACCTAAAAGTATTACAATCCTAATGTATAAAACTTGCATATAGAATGTGGTAGTACCTAAGGTTTGTATATTGCATGTATCTAAGGATTTGTTGCATCTCAAAACAATGTATATAACCTAATGTACCATCGTTAATCATCTAAAGCAACACACTACTATCCATTCACCAAATCATCAAATTAATATAAACAAAATATATTCTAATGTATTAATCCTAATTTATGCTTAAATCCTCACACAAGCATATTATCAAACACCTTGAGTGCATCAATTGTTCATATCTAAGTTAGCATAAAAAATCAAGCCAAGCCACACAATATATATTCATCTCTAAGAAGTTGTTCATCTCTAACACTAACAACATTAATCCTAATAAATTAACACTAATTTATGCTTAAATCCTCACACAAGCATATTATCAAACACCTTGAGTGCATCAAACACCAATATATATACACCAATATACATACACCAATATACATACACCAATACATACAACATGATATATATACACCAATATACATATATATATATACACCAATATACATGATATACATACACCATACATACAATTAAACAAACATACTAACAACAATTAAACAAAATAATTAAAATATATATATATATATATATATATATATATATATATATAAAACAATTAACAATATATAAACCAAGCATCAATTGTTCATCTCTAACACTAACAACAATTAATCCTAACAAATTATATAAACAATTAATCCTAACATATATATATACTAACATATATATACATATACACATTAATTCAATATATATATATACTAACATATATATATATAAAAGAATAATTACTTGTGGAAGTAGAAAGGCGGCGATTTACGGCGGCGGGAGGTTAGGCGGCAAGGCGGCAACGGGCGGCGGCGGGGGGGGAGGTTGGCGGCAAGCGACGGCAGATGGTTCGATGGTTCGATTTGGGGGAGAGGGAGGAGGAGGCTAGGGCTTCTGGTTCGCGATTTTGGGAAATAAGAGCTAATGGGAAGACGACGGCAGCGGCGGAAGGGGATGACGCGCGACGGAGTTCGATTTAGGGTAGAGGAAGGAGGAGGCCCTACTGCAGGTTCGCGATTTAATATGGGGAAAAATATAAGTCTGGTTCGCGATTTGGGTCGTTATTTAATTATCCGAACACTTGGACAACGGTTCCAGACTATGCCCTTGGACAGCGGTTCAAAACCGTTGTCTAAAACATTTGCACAACGGTTCTCAACCGCTTTCTAAGTGTTAAACTTGAACAGCGGTTTTGAACCGCTGTCTATTTTTATTTTTTATTTTTAATTAAAACCACTCTCCAAGTTATAGCTTGGAGAGCTATTTGAAAAAAAATTTGTCCAAAGTCAATGCGGTATTTTAAATGCCAATGTGTAGTAGTGCATCTTTGATCAATTGATTCTTCAATTAGCCGCACTATCCTTGATTATATTCTCCAATTAGCTCTAGCTCTTCACCAGCAGGTGGTGCGCGTGCACTCTTTACCATCCTTGATCAGATGCTCGTTGATCAAGTTTTTCTTCTCCTGAGCTGCTTTCTTGTGAATTTTGTTTTGTTTTCTTGTGAGAGAATTCCTTCACCATCTGAATATACACTTTTTTGCGAATTTTATTTTCTTCAGAATTCCTTCACCATCCGAACTTTCTTTGTGAATTTTATTTTCTGAATATGAACTTTCTTGTTAATTTTGTTATGTTTTCTTGTGAAAACTGTTTCTTTTAACAATTCCTTAGCCACATCTGAATATTTTTTACCACAATTATGTTGCAGTCTCTGCATTCAGTAATTTAAGTGCCATATACATAAACAATAAAATATAAATACAAACAAAATTGCAAGGAAAGAAAAAAATAAAAATAAAAAATTTAAGGGAGAGAAAGAAAAAAGAACTAAAAAAAAATTCAAGGGAAAGAGAATATTAAGGAATAAGAAGATTCTAGAAGATAACCACCAATTTATTTGAATTGGTCATACAATGTAATCCCATACTTATAGGATATAGAATTTTGTACAACACTCACGAACGGTCATACAATGTAATCCCATACTAATAGGATATAGAATCTTGTACAACACTCACGAACATATATTTATACGTGTAATCTCAATGGAATAAAAATCACATTTTATCTCATTCTATATGGTATCCAGAGTCTTTCTCATCCTATACGTCTAGTCCTAGCCGCCCACCATCCAATCCCCCAATTATACCATCATCATAGAGAAGAAAAGTAAAACAGTTCAAAAAATTCCACTTAATTCTCTTTTTAATTTTTTTTTTTCGTTTCTTCATCGTTTATATATTTTGAGCCTTTTACGTTTTTCAAACTAGTAGCATTTTACGTACTAAAGGGAAATGTAGTGATTAACTTTCAAAACAACATTATGGGATGTTTGCAAAAACTTATGGTTTTAATGAAGTGATTAAAATTAGTGATTAAGGTAAAAGTGATTAATAGTAGAAATTGAGAGTGTTTGTAAAAAAATTCAAAAAGAAGTTGATAGTGTTTGCAAAAAAATTTAAAAGTTTTAAAAAAAGACTAATAAGCTATTGAAATCACCCTCTTTGAAGCTTATAACTTATAGCTTATGAGAACTTATTTAAGCTACTAAAAAATAAATAAAACACTCCAAATTGTTTTTGCACACAATTCTAGGTGACTATAATTACTTATAAGTTTTTTAAAACACCCCCTACATAATCATCGATGTTTTTTATCCTAACAATTAGATAAACTCACTAGAACTCTCCGTAATTCTTTCTATATCCTAAAACTTTATGAAATTATTTAGAGTATTGATTGTGTCTTTACCATTGTAGAGTAATATATGCGGTTCACAAATAAAATATCTTATCTTTAAATATATGAATTCGTATCCCACATCGAATAAGTATTAAAGAAGATGTACAAATAAAATATCTTATCTTTAAAGAAGATGGAGTAATATAAAAGGGAGAGTAGGTGGACTTATGGATCTCTCATTCCACATTAAATAAGTATTAAGAAAGATGTGAGATGAAGTAATATAAAAGGGAGTGGAGGTGGATCTAAATTCTACATAAACCTCCTATCCCATATAAAAGGGGAGGGTCTAGATCCTTACTCACAAAAAATATTAGTGAAAAATTGATTAGTATTAAAAATAATAATTTTTTTTCCTCAAGAATTTATAGTTTAGAATTTTTTTAAAAAGTTTACAATTAAAAAAAAAAAACAGAACTGATCGAACCGATTTTGACCGGTTTAACCTATAAACTGGTTCTTAGGGGGTGTTCGGACCGGTTCCGAGTCCTGTTCCCGATTCAACCGGTCGAACCGGCCGGTCCGGTCCGATTTTAAAATCATTGGTACATGTACTTACCTTAGGTCACCTGCCCATCTTGCTGGACTCAAATTCATGGTTCAGCTTGTGGCCAACAACTTCATTCTATTCCTTTAAAAAAAATAAAATAATAATAACCTCACTCTATTCAACAACTCTAGGAAAGGGAGATACAATTTCAATCCATAAAGAAAAATTAGAAACAACATTTTGAGCTGGATTCCACTATAGACTGATTAGAAATATATCGAAGAAGACCAATTAATAATATTATAAAATTAAAATACATATATATATATATATATATATATATATATATAATTATGATTATAAAAATAAAATAAGTTGATAACAATATACAAATAAATAGAAAAAAAACATTTTTTTAGATTGTTCAATTACTAATTTATAAAAGAGACAAACTTGTATGAGACCGTCTCACCGTGAGACGGGGCATAATTTAGGCATTGACGTTTTAATACTTTAGAAGAGTGAGTGTGATTTGTGCTAGTATGTATCCCATCTCATGCATGAGACTGTCTCATATTAGTTTCTGTCTTTATAAAAATAAATAATATGTACATATACATGTTTATGTACATAACATGGATTTGATCATATGCCCGCAGGTGGACACAAACTTATATCTCCACCGCTTATATGACGTGTCATATATGCAAGGTTTCCACCATCATTTAATTAATTTCTTTAATTAATTCAAATTTCTCATTAATTATATAAACCTAAACCCTAAACTATGAACCCTAAACCATGAACCATTCGGGCTGGGTGAACCATGAACCACTCGGGTCGGGTTTGGGTTCGGGTCGGATTGTGTTCGAATCGGGTAATTTTTTTAATATAATTAATAAAATTAGGTAAAATATGAAATATATATTGAGAAGATCGAATTAATTAAAGAAACTAATTAAATGATGGTGGAGACCTTGCTTATGTGGCGCGCCACACAAGTGGTGGACATATAAGTTTTTGTTCACTTGTGGACATATAATCAAATTCGACAGAACACATATACTATTACAAGATAAGAAGGTCTTGTGTGAAATATTGCACACTAGTGTTATGTGCAGTACAATATAAATAAGATAAAAATGATCTAAAATCCGCGGGTCAACGTGGGCGGGTCGGGCGCGGGCAGGGCGGGCATGAGTTGTGGGTTGTGGGCTTCAGGTTGGGCGGGTGCATATGTATTTATAGAAAAATATATTTATCAAATATGTGTTGTATCCTAGTGGTTCAG
Organism: Stenogyne calaminthoides; assembly: GCA_037126765.1. NCBI lineage: Eukaryota > Viridiplantae > Streptophyta > Magnoliopsida > Lamiales > Lamiaceae > Stenogyne > Stenogyne calaminthoides. The sequence continues at coordinate 16,911,269 of JBBCBC010000029.1, forward strand.
GTTTGTTGTTAATGAATTTGATCATAGGTAAGGTAACACATTATTGTTCATATGATAACACATGAGTATTCGCATAGTATTACGACGATATGTGAACAGTGCTACATATTACTAAAAAAATATGTGTTACTACATGAACAAAAAGTGTTACCCTATGAAGAAAAACTTGTTACCGCATGAACAAAACCAGTACAAGCGCGAAAAGAAATCATCAGTCCAAAATTACAAATTTAAAGAACAACTTGATGTGTTACTACATGAACAAAAAAAAAGTGTTACCATATGAGCAAAAGAGTGTTACTACATGGAGAAAAATCAATACAAACGCGAAAAAAAATTCTCAGTCCAAAATTACAGATTTACAGAACAGCGTGAAAAGAATGCAGAAGGATCTGAATTTTATCACACATTTTGTATTGAGGGGTAATTCAAACACCACGCACATATTCTTTCTTTTTCTTGCGGAATCCACACCAAAATTCAAATTGAACAACCTAATTTCATCCAATGATAGGGGCGAAAAAGAGAATTAGGGCACGAACGAGGAAGAAGAAAGCCCATGAGATCCGCCAGCAATCTGAAAAGAAGAGAAATAAGAAGAAATCTGACCGTGTCCGTGACTGCGGAATGGAAGAAGATGAAGAAAGTCTATTAGCCCGCCAACAATCTACCCTAATCCGTCCCCTACCTAACCCGCGAGGAAAAAAAAGTTCAATTACACATATAACTTGTATGTAATATTGTATACAAGTTTTTGCGTTACAAGATTACTAATGAGTATCAAGCACTAATGAATAATTTAACTTCCAAACAAATAAGATAAAAATATTGTACAGGGATGTGTCAAGAGAATACCGGGCTCACAATTTTGACTAATAACTTCTCAATTTCATTCTCTTAAGACAAATTATCCCGAATACCCAAATAAATAAAAATAATTTAAAAATACAAGAATACTACAGTTATTTTTATGAGTTGGTATACTGTGAAATTTGTTCACAGTGAAACTGGTTTATTTTTACACTTCAATTATCACGACTACACTCTTTAATAAAATAAGTCACATTCTTCAGTTATCATGATTATACTCTCTGTTGTGATATAAGTCACACCTTTCATTTTATAAGTAATACTCCCTCCATCCCATGAGGACTTGAACACTGAAAATGACACTAAAATCAAGTAAAGTGGGTTTTAGTGGATTTGAGTGGAATAAAATAAGGGAGCTGTGGGTATATTAATATTATATTTATTTCCATTTTGGGAATGTTCAAGTAATGTTGAGATGTCTCGTAGCGTACCCGGTGGCGCAAGTGGTCTTGCCGCAAGACAGGCCCCCCTTTCGTGAGGGCCCCCCAATTTTTTTTTTTCTTTATATATATATTTACATATGTATTATAATATATAAAGTCGATATAGTATCATATCTTGTGGGTGTCTGAGTTGGTAACAAGTGTGCTTTTAAGATATATGTTTGAGCGATGTCGTGGGATTGAATCCCTTTAGCCGCGATTTTTTTTATTATTATTTCTTGAATTGATTTATATTTCTTATGTTATTGCTAATAGTTTAATTGAGGATTTTAGATGTCTCCTCATCGAAAATATCCATGTCCATTTTTTCTGGAATTGATTTATATTTCTTATGTTATTGTTAATAGTTTAATTGAGGATTTGAGATGACTCCTCATTGAAAATATCCACCTGGACATGGAAAACGTAGGAAAATTGATTTATATTTCTTTCTTGAATTGATTTATATTTCTTATGTTATTGCTAATAGTTTAGTTGAGGATTTTAGATGCCTCCTCATCGAAATTATCCATGTCCATTATTTCTTGAATTGATTTATATTTCTTATGTTATTGTTAATAGTTTAATTGAGGATTTGAGATGCCTCCTCATTGAAAATATCCACCTGGACATGGAAAACGTAGGAAAATTGATTTATATTTCTTATGTTATTGCTAATAGTTTAATTGAGGATTTGAGATGCCTCCTCATCGAAAATATCCATGTCCATTATTTCTTGAATTGATTTATATTTCTTATGTTATTGTTAATAGTTTAATTGAGGATTTGAGATGCCTCCTCATTGAAAATATCCACCTGGACATGGAAAAAACGTGGAAAAATTGATTTATATTTCTTATGTTATTGCTAATAGTTTAATTGAGGATTTGAGATGCCTCCTCATCGAAAATATCCATGTCCATTATTTCTTGAATTGATTTATATTTGTTATGTTATTGTTAATAGTTTAATTGAGGATTTGAGATGCCTCCTCATCGAAAATATCCATCTGGACATGGAAAACGTAGGAAGAAAAGGGATGCAGAAAATTTTATTTGTACTAATAATTATATTTTTTTATCATAAAAGAAAAATGAAGGGCCCAATTATTTTTTTACACCGGACCCCTAAAATTATAGGACCGGCTCTGGGACGTCCAAATAAGGCAAGTGTTCAAGTAATCGCGGGACGGAGAGAGTAATTTTTATAGTAAAAGTCACACTCTTCAGTTATCTATATATATATAAAAGCAGAAACCGCCCCAAATTTAGAAACCATTGGATTTTCCAGCAAAAAAATATTGTTAAATTGAAAAACGTATCTTTGAAAAAAATATTAATAAATCTTTGTGATAATTTCAAATATTAGATTTGAGAAAATATTTTCCTACCTTTCTTGTGTCTCTTTCTTCTTCTTATTTACAACATATTTTTTTATGCTTTTTGATGTTCGATTTTTTATTTTGCGGAATTTTTTGTTTTGTTTTTCATGCTCGATTTTTTTGTTTTGCAGGATTTTCCTTGCAGGTTTTTATTTTACATCTAATTATTTGGTGAGATAATTATTTACTATATATCAAACTTATAGTTCATATTGATTTATTCACTACACAATTTGTGTTGGTTTAATGATTTATTTGCAAGTAATACTTAATAAAATTGACAGATCTATTTTACTTATATAATTTTTTTAATATCTGCATTTCGTACAAGATTTTTAATTTTTTTGTTGCTTTGAGAATTTTTGTTACTTATTTTACATCTAATGACATAGTAAGATTTTTTTCACCGTATATCAATTTTATAGTCAAGTTGATTTATTTGATTGCTACAAAATTTTGTGTTGGTATAATGGTTTCTTTTACATGTAATACTACTGCAGATCATATAGTTCATGTTTATTTATTTGATTCCTACACAATTTCAATTGGTTTAATGGTTTCTTTTGCAGGTAATACTCACTAAAATTGTTGAACTAATTAATTTAAGGTATATTATATTGTTTTCTTGATATTTGTATTCATACAAGATTCTTAATATCTGTAAGTATGTTATATATGACTAAGAATGTCATTCCTATGTTAAATCGCATGAAGATTATCGAAGGTATCGTTTACAAAAAATCTGAAATCAAAAGCCCCTAATACTTTTTTTAATCAGAATATCTTAAAAAAAAATTACGTTTTGAACATTGATTGTGTGGTTCCTTTTTTCTCTTATAAAATCACTATTTTATCCTTCCATTAACGTGCCATTTTATTCTTCGGACTACGAGTGTCAGATCAGCCCACGAGTGAGTTTGTTATCATAAAATTTTCGGTAATATCGTGTTAATAAAAATAACAATAGTATTTGTTGGTCCCGGTGCAAACGAGTCTTACACGTGTATGGGGGGGAATACACGTGTTCAGTGATTTTAAAACTTTTTCTTCACTGAGGTCAGATTGGGTCAGGTTGTCCTGATGATTTGGTCCTGAGAAGCACAAATCGCCCTGAGTCAAAGTCTACCCGAGACAGTGATCCTGAGCTGCTTCCAGAAACCTCAGATAATCCCAACTGATCCTGAGTTTTCAGAGATACTGAGTTGCTTGAATAGCTACTCAGATGTGCGGAATGGTTGGCCCTAAGTTTATACTCGTTTTTATGCTTTGCTAAAAAACCTTCCTTTTAATGGAATAGTGATTAAGCTGTGATTCAGTTAGATGCAACTTCAGTAGATTGATTCCAACTGAGTGTCAGTGAAAATATGCTTTCAGTTAAAGTTATGCAACAGATAATCAAAGCAAATACAGAAAGCAAAGAACACAACAAATTATAGTGGTTCAGAGACTCAAGCTCCTACGTCCACTCTCTCTAATCTCTTCAGAGAAATTCCTTAATCACCTCCTAAGGTTTTCTGACTACCTCTGTAGTTTACTAACCTTTCTATTTTGAGTTTTCTGACTACCTCTGTAGTTTACTTACTCAAAACACACACAAGCTTTTTGACTATCCAAGATAGTTTACTCACTTCTTCTCTAGAGTTTTCTGACTACCTCAATGTAGTTTACTAACTCTTTACAACTCCAACTCACCAACAATCACACTCAAACTACCTTACAAAGGGTTTGGGGTTTCTTGGTTGGTTTCCAACTAGGATGAGATATCCTTTACAATTAAGAACAATGCAAAGGCTAGGATATCTCTACTAAGCTTTGGATATATCTTATCAAGACTAGGCTTAGTGAATGAGCTCTCTTCAATATAAAGCACTTGGGAAATTCTTGGGTTTTCGAGTGCTTCAACTTGCAATAATAAGTTTGAGCTCTTGAGTTGCTTATAAATTTCTCGTAACCTTCAATGTAGAGGGTCACAAGTATTTATAGGCATACACCAAGGTCAATCTTGAAAAACTATCCGTTGGAAGAGATAGCTCCATGAGTTTCCTCTTATGGTGTGTGATGAACGACTATATTTAGGGTTTGAAACTCCCTAGCATGTTTTAGGCAATTTGATTTTCATGCAGCCATTCAACATTTTTTTTGTTATGCGAACATAGTACTCTTGACATGCTTGATGACACAAAGCTTTCAATGTCGATAAAATCTGATGTTGTCTTCCTCTCGATTGGTCATTGTCTTGATTAAATGTAGACAACCATAATCTTGGCTCTTTTTGGTCAATATCTCCGGTGATATAACCTTAACAATATTTTGTTTTAGTTCCTTTTGTCTGCATGAGAATGTCTTGGGCAATATCTATTTTTCTGAGTAATCGCGTTTTCTCAGTATTGTATCCTTCAGATAGATATTTTCAATGCCTCGGAACATTCAGGTTTATATCTTGAGCATTCATACATTCTTTGAAGTCTTGATAATTCTTCCCCTTCAATATCCTTTGTGTCTTCGATCTTGATTCTTACATCTTTTGTGTCTTGATTCTTACGAGTCTTGATGTCTTCGAGTCTTTCCACGATATATCTTGGTGATATCTTGAGTCTTCATCTTTGAGTCTTGATTTCTCGATTTCTCCTTTGTCTTGATTTCTCGATTTCATCTTTGAAACTTGAAACTTTCATCTTTGAAACTTCTTCGAAACATCTTGAGTCTTCGAGAATCTATTCGATCTATATCTCTGCGACTATACACGATGCAGATAACATCCTGGACACTCTAAAATTGAATCCTGACTCATCTATCAAGATTATCCCGAACATGTCATACTCAGGGGTTTTGGGATCTAATCAAAATCTTCTTTATTAAATTCATCTCCCAACAAAGATATATATCTTCATAATGACAAAACACTTTAATCCAAATACTTATACAAATTTAATATTAATTAATTTTAAAAAATATAGTGCAACGCATCGGTTTCAATTACTAGTATAACTAATATCCTTTAATAATATAAGTCACATTCCTAAACCCGGTTTCACCGTGAAACTTGTTCACCCTATGCTTTGTCTATTTTTGTATCTATAAGCTATGAAATAAATCCGAGCACTACAAAATCTAATTTTGTATAATATTTTGATAAAATAAATCAGATTTTATTTAAACGTATTTTTAAAAATTTATATTAAATAATTCAAGTTTTTAAGTTTATTTGGTACTGTAAAATTTCCAAATATCTCAGATCTGAGGATTGAGCAGGCACTTCCTCAGTAGGAATCTGAGTTGTCTCTGAGGTCTGAGGTCCTTTGAAGATTTCTTGAGAAAATTTTTCATGAGCTCAGTGATGTCTCAAGAACCTCAGAGGAGACTTGCTCCTCAGTTTGCTCCTATGCCGTAGATACAACATGTACCAACACTTGTAAAGGCGATTTCTGAGCTTTATGGCCCTCAGGTTGCACCTCCTCAGTGGAAATCAGCATCCTTCTCCCTTCTCTCTCTTGACCTCCATCAAAGCCTTCCCCCTGGCTTGATGGGCTTCTTCAGCAGCAGCAGTGGATTCCACTTTCTTCTCTTTCTTCCCTTTCAAAGTCTTTCGAGTTGCTGTAGGTTTGAACATAACTTTAGACTTTGAGAAAGGTGAGGAGTCGGCAAATATATCCTCCTCTTCACGACACATCTCCAAAATAAAAGCTATTTTGGTTGCATGTAGAATCTTGCCTTTGATTGAGATCGATTTGTCATCCTTCTTGATCTGCTTGGCCTGGTCACTCACCACTATAATCAAGTACTTCAACCAATTGAAATCTGTGGTGGGTGAGTCCTCTATTGCAGCCATCAATCTAAGCTTGGGAGTGCTTATCTGCTCAAAACTCCATGATCGACTCATTATACACTTGCTAACAATATCTAACAAAACTCTGTACTTCGGCTTCAAATGCCGTTTATTCAAAGTCGCCTCAAACTTAATAGGATGCTCTGTTATCCTATCAAGGTATTCCTGCTCCCGACCCAACATATAAGTCGGGGGATCCTCTCCTCTATCACACAACTCAAATACATCATTTAAATTTTTGGGGACTATATACAACTCCTGTACAAAATTTACATATTTCGAGCTATGTTCTAGATGGGAAACAGTAGTTTGGGACTCGATACAATCTTCCTCATCTATTTTCAAATTCGAAATAAACTCTATTACCTCCTTAGAGTATTCCGCTTCCTGTTGGCTTGCGACGAGATTTGTGAGTTTTGCGATTCGGATCATATGTAGTGCTTCTTCGTGGGTCGCGTTTGATGAACTCTCGAGCGATACCACATATTCATACCATGGCTTGTTGGAAACAGCCAGTTTATCAAATATAGAGAAAGTCATTTTTGAGGATTTTTGAAGTGTAGGGTTTGAAAAATGACGAGGGTTTCTGGGCAAAAGGGTTTTGAATTTTGCAGAGTGTTTTTGGAGATGAAGGTTAATGAAATAGGGCTTGAATGACTTTCAAAAGAATATATAGAGGGGTTCGTGAGAAATTCGTATCGATTGATTAAAATCAACGGTTGAGATTGATCACCGACTAATCGGGTATGCGAAAGGACGATTTCACGAAAAATACGCCGCCATTTTAACCTTATTGGTGATTAATTGAATCAGAGCAATTAATGATTGTTGACCTTCTTCGGCATTTCAAAGATCCCGCCCAAAAACATTCCCTTCAGGTGTTTAGTATTTATTGCAAATGATTACTGAGATTCACTTAAGCAATAAATGAGTTGTGTGAGTCATTACTTCTTCAGACTAATTTTCCTCTATCAGTCTTACTGAGTATTGACCTTGATAAAATGTCAGTATGATACTGAGTACTGAACGGGTTCAGTATGATACTGAGTACTGACTTTCAGTACACCTGAGTTTCCCAAGACTCAATTCAGTATTCTAATTTTATCCTGAGTTTCTCAGTAGAATCCTGAGAAAACTTCATGCATCTGAAAACCTTCAATTTTTTAGATTTACTCTATACACCTGGATCCAACATCCCTAATTCAACTGATAGTTCCTGAAATCTTGATTCAGCCAAAGGTTTAGTCAAGATATCAGCTCTCTGCTTATCAGTATGAATCTTCTCCATCCTGATGTCCTTTTTCTCTACATGATCTCTGATGAAGTGATGTCTGATATCCACATGTTTGCATCTGATGTGCAATACCGGATTTTGTGTAATAACAATAGCACTATTATTATCACAAAAGATTGGTACTTCATTGGCTACAATCTTATAATCCCTTAATTGTTGTCTGAGCCAAAGAATCTGTGCACAACAGCTTCCTGCAGCCATGTATTTAGCTTCAGTAGTACTGGTTTCTACTGAGGTCTGTTTCTTTGAAAACCAGGATATCAGCTTACTTCCAAGAAATTGGCAAGTTCCTGTAATGGACTTCCTGTCAATTCTACACCCTCCATAGTCAGCATCTGAATAACCAGTTAATTCAAGGTTATCATCAGCTGGATACCATAATCCTCTATTCACTGTGCCCTTAAGATACTTCAGTATCTTTTTGGCAGCCTCCATATGACTAGCCTTAGGATTAGCTTGGTATCTTGCACATATCCCAACAGCAAATGTTATATCCGGCCTACTTGCTGTGAGATAGAGCAATGATCCAATGATCCCTCTATAATCAGTGTGACTTACTGATTTGCCTTCAGGATCAGGGTCCATTTTGTAGTTAGTATTCATGGGAATCCTAACTGCATTGCAATTCTGTACACCATACTTTGCAATTAGATCTCTGGTGTACTTTGCTTGGTTGATGAAGATTCCTTCCTTTGATTGTTTCACTTGAAGTCCTAGAAAGAAATTCATCTCCCCCATCATAGACATCTCAAACTTTCCTCTCATCAGTGTAGAAAACTTTTCACACAACTGATGGTTTGGAGATCCAAATATGATGTCATCTACATAAATCTGAACTAGTAAGATATCTTCCCCATCTTCTATCTTAAACAAAGTTCTATCAACAGTTCCTTTGATAAAACCATGGTCAGTAAGAAACTGAGAAAGGGTATCATACCATGCTCTGGGTGCTTGCTTAAGACCATACAAGGCTTTTCTAAGCCTGTAAATTGGTCATTCTGTCTGAAACCAGGAGGTTGTTCCACATAAACCTCTTCTTTAAGCACACCGTTCAGAAATGCACTTTTCACATCCATCTGATAGACTGTGAATCTCATGTGGGCAGCATATGCAAGAAACAATCTGATGGCTTCTAGTCTTGCAATAGGTGCAAAGGTTTCATCATAATCCAAGCCTTCTTCTTGGGAATAACCTTGTGCAATTAGTCTTGCCTTGTTTCTGACAATATTGTTGTTCTCATCTCTTTTATTCTTGAATATCCACTTGGTTCCAATAACATTGTGCCTTTCAGGCCTATCTACTAGCTCCCATACTTCATTTCTTGAGAATTGATTCAGCTCATTTTGCATAGCAGTAATCCAAAAAGAATCTTGTAGAGCTTTTTCAATTTCAGTAAGCTCTTTCTCTGATATGAAGCAGCAGAATAGTGCACTCTCACCATGGAACCTTCTTGTTTTGACACCATCAGTTAGATCACCCACAATCTAACTTGTAGGATGACTATCTAACCAATTTCTTCTAGATGTTCCCCCTTCAATAATATCTTCAACATTTGAAATGTTAGGTTTAGGCAGTTCATTAAATTCAGGGAACAACAGAAAAGGAGAAAATGAATCATCTTCCTCAGGGGAAATTCCATTCAGAACATTGTCAGTGACATTTGTTCCCCTTTGGTTGATAGATTCAGAAATTGCCTCAGTTGTGACCACATCTTCATTGGCATCACATACCCGAGTCCGAAATCGTGTTTGTTCATTAGTCGACTTTGGTGTGTTGGCTTTCCTGAGTCTCACCATCCTGAGTTCCATCCTGAACTTCTTTGTCTGAGTCTGAGTCACTCCATTCATAGAAGGTGACTGACTTCTCCTTTTCAGGTTCAGATGATGTTTTGTCATTCCTTTTCGGCTTAGTCTGGTGATTCTCTTGGTCGGGTTCTCTGCATCATGTTCTGTTTTTCTTCCGAACACAAGTAGATTCATCAAAAAACAACATGAGGTGTTTCTTCCACAATAAGAGTCCTACAGGTTGTAAACTCGAAGCTTTCTTGACTTGAACATCCTAAGAATATTCCTTCATCGCTTTTGCTATCAAAAAGTTTTCAACCGATCTTTACCATTATTGTGTATGAAACACTTGTAACCAAACATACTGAAAAGAAAGAAACAAGAGGCTTCCTTTCATTCCAAAGCTCGTATGATGTTTTGCCTTGACTTTTTGGTCAAGATGGATCTGTTTTGAGAATGGCATGCGGTGTTGATGACTTGACCCAAAATCTTTTAGGAATATCGACTTGACTATCATTGTCCTTCCAAACTTCTTTTAGAGTTCTTCGTTTTCTCTCAAAGAACACCATTTTGTTGTGGGGTCCTTGCGGTGATGTTTCATGAGTTATTCCATTTCTTTGCATAATAATCGATATAATATGGTTTATAAACTTCGGTTCCTTTATCTGATCTGATTTTGACCACACTCAGATTCTTTTCAATACTGAGCTTTTTCAGTAGTTCAGGCAGTTTTATCTGAGTCTCTTTCTTACTGAGTAAGAATATGACCCAAGTATATCTTGAGTAGTCATCAACTACTACGAGTGTATATTTCACGCCATTAGTGCTCATTTGGTGTTCTTTGGACCAAAAGATCCATATGCAACAATTGAAGTATTCTCTCAGTAGAAACATCTACTTTACTTTTAAATGATGCTCTAATTTGTTTTCCTTTTTGGCATGCATCACAAAAATGTTCTTTACTGAATACTTCATTTGGTAACCCCCTCACAAGTGCTAATCTTGCAAGTTTGTTCAGGGTTTTGAAATTTAGGTGATTCATCCTTTTGTGCCATAGCCAACTGGTATCTGTGGAACTTTTTGCAACCAAACATGTATCTTTAGGAGTTGAACTCCAATCAGCAAGATACACATTTCCTTTTCTAGTACCAGTCAGTAGTATTTTCTGTGAGGTATCATCTTTCACATAACATAAGTTCTTTGAGAACTCAACATTAAATCCCTTGTCACATAATTGGCTTATTGAAACCAAGTTATGCTTCAATCCAGATACATATGAAACACCATGGATATGAACTGAATCGATTTCCAAAGTTCTATATCCTTCAGTCTGTCCTTTGGAGTTATCTCCAAATGTGATCTGAGGGCCTCTTTTGCTCTATATAGTCAATTGAGTATTTGCTTGAATCTCGTCATATGTCTTGAGCATCCACTGTCAAGATACCATACAGCAGGGGTCATTTCATCTCCACTCATCAGTGCTATGTGATCTTCAATCAACTTAGTGCCCTTGTTTTTCTCCTGAAAAATAGATCAATTTTTAGGTACCCATTTGGTGTAGGGTCCTACCAGGTTAGCTGTACCTTTTGGAATCCAAATCAGCCTGACAACTCTAATTACTTTAGAGTGGCCGATCCGTCTTCCATAAACATCTACATACACATTTACCACTACGGGTGCCTTAGCAAAGATCCCGTATGAGTGCTAGCCTTGGCATGAACATGAGCCTTAGAATTTTTTTTGGGTACAAGCCTTTTGTTCCATTGCTTTGGCTTTTGTGCAGCTGGTCTGAGTCTTTGTTGACTTGGGTTCAGGTAACCTTTACCCTTAGGCAAGTGGGGCTTAGGTTGCCTGTACTGAAATTGGGGTCTTTCAATGTCGAGGACTTGGTCTTTTCAATTTGAGAATGTCTCTACCGAAAGTGTTTCTCTTCTAAAAATTCCTCTTTGGTTCGGTCTGCATCTTTTTAGGTTTACATTCTTAGCCTGAGGCTTTGAAGTACTTGCCTGAAAATTTCCTACTGAGTGGTCAAGTTTTCTAGCCTTCACCTGAGGTTTGGGCTTTCTTACCTGAACATTCAATTTTTCTGGAATCATAGGTCCTTTTCCCTTGTCTAAAACTTTGGGAAATTCTTCAGTCCGAAGAGTAGGTGCCACTTGTTTAACAAAGATTGTCTTAGTGCTACTAGAAGCATCATTCGATGACCTTGTGAGGTTCCCCTCGAATGTATCCCAATCCGCATTTTATAGTGGCGTGTCTCGATAACTCAATTTCATATATTACTTTAGATGCAGAATTCAATAGAGTTAGCTTTCTCTGCGCACTATCCTCACATTTTTGTAGAGTTTCATGCTTCCCAGAGAGGTCATTGAACTTAGTTCTGATCAGCTGAATCTCCTTAGTGGATTTCTCTAGTTTTCCATTTAGGACTCTATCAACTTCTCTTTCTCTGAGAGTTGTACTTTCAGAACATCCAGTTCATCAGTAGTTCCCTTTAATTGAGAAGTGATCTCGTCATTACTAGAGTCTTTCCACTTAAGATTTTCAGCAATCAGTTCTTTGTTCTGCTCTTGAGTTTCATTCAGCAGTTCTTGTAAAAAAAAGATAGTCCTTCATCGACTCTCAAAAGAATCCATCGTCAAATCGATTGCTTATGTGGAACTTGACAACTCTTGTGCTAGTGTAGGAGCAACAACAGAGATAGAAGAATTTACCTCCTCCACAGCCATTAGAAAGATGTCATCACTGTCACTATCTGAGAACATTTCATCTGAAGAGCTGGAACCTTCTTCAGAGTGTTCTTCTTCTGCAACCATGACTTTCTTGCTGGAGAACTTCTTGTCTCTCTTTACTTGCCTTTCTTTTCTCTCCTTAGCACTTAGGTCTGGACAATCATACTGGAAATGACCTTTCTTTTTTAAGTAGATTATAGCATCTGTTGGCATCATCATCCCGATCACTTTCTTCCTTAGACTTGGAGTCCTTCTTTTTGGATGAAGATCCTTCAGCTTTCAGGTCTTTTCTCTTCTCAGTGGATCTATCCTCAGCCTTTAAATCTCTCTAGTACCTGTGATTCCTGTAATAGTTTTTATATTTTCCATATCTACTATTAAGCCTTTCAAACCTCATTGCCATCAGTACTAGCTTATCCTCTAGCTCATCCTGATTTTTAGCAAGGGAGTTCTCAGACTCTCTAGTTTTACATGTTTTATCCTTGGCTTTGAAAGCCACATTTTTACTAGATGAATAATCATCTTTCTTTGTCACTTTCTTTTGTTTTCTTATCAATAACAAACTCATAAGCTTTCATTTCGAGAGAAGACTTGTTGATGCGACATTGAATCAATGTTCTTGGTGTTTTCAATCACCAACGCATTTGAGTATCCCATTTCTTAGATAGACCTCTAAGAATTTTCAATGCTACTTCTCTTTGTGGATATCTCTTTCCAAGTGCATTTAGATCATTCATTATACTAGTGAATCTGACTTTCAGTCTGTCAATAGATTCACCTTCTTCCATTTCAAAACTGTCAAACTTTCCAATAACAACTGAAAGTTTGTTCTCCTTGATATGATCTGTGCCTTGACACATTACAGCTAGTGTATCCCATATTTCTTTGGCAGTATTACAATGAGAAATCATTCCCATCACACCATCATCAATAGTGCTATATAATGTGTCTTTGGCAATATAGTCTAGATTGACTAACTTCCTCTCCTCAGAGGAAGTTGATCATCGGACTTAGGAAATTCATCCCGGATCATTTCTCTCATTTTCTGTAACTCTGGGATTCACCACAGTGAATTGGAATGGTCCTTTAGAGACCACTCTCCACATACGTTCATGCTTAGAATACAGATGAGTCTGCATTCTCAATCTCCACAAATCATAGCTCTCTACTGAGAACATGAGAAGTTTCTTAGAAGGCATTATGTCTGATCATTTTAAGATTTCAGCAAATAAGATCTGTTCAGATAGACCACAAGAATCTTTTAGCAAATAAGACTATGGTCAACAAAGCAGTGGTCAAGTTGAACCAATCGCTTCTCGATACCACTTATTGGTCCCGGTGCAAAATGAGTCTTACACGTGTATGGGGGGGGAATACACGTGTTCAGTGATTTTAAAACTTTTTCTTCACTGAGGTCAGATTGGGTCAGGTTGTCCTGATGATTTGGTCCTGAGAAGCACAAATCGCCTACTGGTCAAAGTCTACACCGAGACAAATGATCCTGAAGTCGCTCCGAAAACCTCGGATAATCCCAACCGATCCCGAGTTTTCAGAGATACCGAGTTGCTTTGAATAGCTACTCGACAAAGTGGAATGGTTGGCCCTAAGTTTATACTCGTTTTTATGCTTTTCTGAAAAACCTTCCTTTTAATGGAATAATGATTAAGCTGTGATTCAGTTAGATGCAACTTCAGTGGATTGATTCCAACTGAGTGTCCGTGAAAATATGCTTTCAGTTAAAGTTATGCAACAGATAATCAAAGCAAATACGTAAAGCAAAGAACACAAAAAATTATAGTGGTTCGAGACTCAAGCTCCTACGTCCACTCTCTCGATCTCTTCGAGAAATTCCTTAATCACCTCCTAAGGTTTTCTCGACTACCTCTGTGGTTTACTAACCTTTCTATTTTGAGTTTTTCGACTACCTCATAGTTTACTTACTCAAAACACACACAAAGCTTTTCGACTATCCAAGATAGTTTACTCACTTCTTCTCTAGAGTTTTCGACTACCTCAATGTAGTTTACTAACTCTTTTACAACTCTAACTCACCAACAATCACACTCAAACTACCTTCAAAGGGTTTGGGGGTTTCTTGGTTGGTTTCCAACTAGGATGAGATATCCTTTACAATTAAGAACAATGCAAAGGCTAGATATCTCTCTCTAAGCTTTGGATATATCTTATCAAGACTAGGCTTAGTGAATGAGCTCTCTTCAATATAAAGCACTTTTTAGAAATTCTTGGGTTTCTAGTGCTTCAACTTCAATAATAAGTTTGAGCTCTTGAGTTGCTTACAAATTTCCCGTGTAACCTTCAATGTAGAGGGTCACAAGTATTTATAGCATATACAAGGTCACTCTTGAAAAACTATCTGTTGGAAGAGATAGCTCCATGAGTTTCCTCTTATGGTGTGTGATGAATCGGTTATATTTAGGGTTTGAAACTCCCTAAAGATGTTTTAGGCAATCTGCTTTTCATGCAAATGCATTCACAACTTTTTGCGCTGCGAACATAAGTACTATTGGCACGCTTCAAAGGATGACATGTCGCTTTCGATTAACGAGAAAGTACGATGTTGTCTTCCTCTGATTGGCTGTTGTCTTCAGTTAAATGTAGACAACCATAACATCTCTTTTTGGTCAATATCTCTGAGTGATATAACCTTAACAACACTTTGTTTTAGTTCCTTTTGTCTGCATGAGAATGTCTTGGGCAATATCTACTTTTCTGAGTAATCGCGTTTTTCTCAGTATTGTATCCTTCAGATAGATATTTTCAATGCCTCGAACATTCGTGTTTATCTTGAAAGCATTCAAGACATTATCGAAGTCTTCGATAATTATTGTCCCCTTCAAGATCCTTTGTCTTCGATCTTGATTCTTTCGTCTTACTGTCTTCTGTGGTCTTGATTCTTGAGTCTTCGAGTCTTTCTCGAATATCTTTCACATATATACTAACTGATATACTGAGTCTTCATGCTGAGTCTTCAGTTTCTCAGTTTCATACTGAAACTTCAGAAACTTCAGTTTCTTCAGAAACGTACCGAGTCTTCAGAATCTATCATGATCTATATCTGCTGACTATACACGATGCAGATAACATCCTGAACACTATAAAACTGAATCCTGACTCATCTATCAAGATTATCCTGAACATGTCATACTCAGGGGTTTTGGGATCTAATCAAAATCTTCTTTATTAAATTCATCTCCCAACAGTATTATATCTTCATAATGACAAAACACTTTAATCCAAATACTTATACAAATTTAATATTAATTAATTTTAAAAATATAAAGCCTGAACGACAAGGCTCAATTACTAAGATAACTAATATCCTTTAATAATATAAATCACATTCCTAAACTAGGTTTAATTTGAAAACTTGTTCACCCTATGCTTTGTCTATTTTTGTATCTATAAGCTATGAAATAAATCCGAGCACTACAAAATCTAATTTTGTATAATATTTTGATAAAATAAATCAGATTTTATTTAAACGTATTTTTAAAAATTTATATTAAATAATTCAAGTTTTTAAGTTTATTTGGTACTGTAAAATTTCCAAATATTATATTTTTTTGAAAAATTAAATATTAATTTTTTTAGTTGTATTTAAAAAATTTAATTATTATCAAATTTATTCATAAAATTTTAGTTGTTTTCGGGCCAATAAGGGTGTTATTTGGCCAATTTATAAAATAACAAAACAAAACAATTAATGATCAAAATTGCAAACCCCAAAATATACAAAGAGCCTCGCCCGGTCTCCGACTATTAAACCCTAGTTATCTTTTCCTTCCTTCCCTCCCGTCGAATTCCGCCCATCCTTCCTCAGGTTAGGTGCGCTCTGTTCTTATTGCGTGATTATTGCACTGATTTATCGTATTTTCGCTTGTTTGATTTGCTTATTTTTCAGGTGCGCTCTTCTTATTGCAATAGTGATTTACAGTATTTTCGTTTGTTTGATTTGGTTCTTGTGGATGCTCTATATACTTTCTCTAGTTTTTCGCTTAATCCTTTTCAGGTGCACCTATATTATTTTTAGTGATTTCGTTTGTTTGATTTGATTTGTGCGAATGCTGCATATACGCTTTTGTGTAAAGAGTATTTTTTTTTTCTGTTAATTGCCCACATTTCGTGAGGCAGAACGAACGATTCTGACGCCGCAAGGGTAAGAATTTAAAATCAATTAGTAGATACAGTTAAAAGGATATAATGATTATGCCTACAACAAATTAAACATTTAATTAGCTCCATTTTAGAAATTAAACGCATACTAGAAGAACCTGCTAGGAACAAAAACCTCTGTTCTCATCAAAACCTAGCTGTATATTTGAAGCAAAGGATTTTCGTTTCAACGAACATTTCTAATGACCAAACATCACTGCTTATCTTCAACTTTAATCACCAAATTCAAGCAAAATGGCAAAATAATTCCAATTTCAGTCCACCTATCAAAATTCAAGTGCACAAAGATTCATCTCATCATTATACTATTTCAACAAGTTCCTCGAGCCCACATGATAAACAACAATAATTAAGTACAACCCATATCTGAATAGCCCTAAAAACAACATTCAGATAAGTAAACGAAGCAAAATCTGTTTCGGATAGTGTTATTTTTGGTTAATAAGTAATTCTGAGGTCCGACTGTGCTGAGGTTACAGTTACCTTGAATATTTTTATTTGATTTGCGAGTAGGGTGCTTTTTTGACGAAAGACCAAGATGAGGTTGGAGAAGTGCTGGTTTTGTTCTTCTACTGTATATCCAGGGCATGGAATTCAGTTTGTTCGTAATGATGCTAAGGTCAGAGCTTTTACTGTTATTCGTTCTATTTAAGCATTTTTTCAAATTTTGTTAAAATTGTTGTTGCTAAAATTTGTGTAGGAGCACAAGTTGTTAGTGCCTGACTTAGTTATTTAACGATTCTCTAGTTTCATTTTAAATGAATGAGGGAAGGAGTAAGGAAATATTTTTCTGTATTTTTCAAGTTTTATTTCATGGAAATGAGTGGGATGTTGGTCTTTCATTGTTTCAAGTTTAAATTTTGAAACAACATTGAACTGGTCATGCTTTTCTTATTCAAAGTTGCTGTCTTTTATCGATTTACCTGTTTAATTTACGTCACTGAACTGTACATTTACAGTACCTTAATCGAAAAAAAATTGTGCTATTCATTCATTATCATTATCATGTTTCTTATTTGTAATTTTAGTGCATGACCTCCTATGATTTGATTGAGCAGATCTTTAGATTCTGTCGGTCTAAATGCCATAAAAACTTCAAGATGAAGAGAAACCCTCGTAAAGTAAAATGGACTAAGGCTTACAGACGGTTGCATGGGAAGGACATGACTCAGGTATAATATCTGTTGTAGGACTTCATAATGTTTTATGCCATTTAATCCTTCTACTTGTTTTTTTTCGTTTAAATTAGATTGCATTCTTGTCTTGATTGTAGATTTTCTTTATGTGGGTTCTCGTTTACTGCTAATGGTATTCCCCCACTGGGTTTTACATTAGTAGGTTTTAATGAGACCCGTTTTAATCCTTGTTTGGGTTGTGGTTAAACACATTTTTTTCTTTTCATTTCTTTATAAATTAAAACATGTATATAATATTTCTTCTGATTATTCTTACTGAACCTGTGTTATTGTCTTCTAAAATTTGAAGGATGCAACCTTTGAGTTTGAGAGAAAGCGGAATAGACCTGAGAGATACGATAGGAATGTGACTGAGAACACTCTCAAGGCCATTAAGAAGATCGACAAAGTCAGGACCGATAGAGAGGCCAGACATCATACAGAGAGGTCAGTATTCGTGTTGCAAAATTGCATCCTTTGTTAATCCTGAGTTACTATATAATCACAACTAACACTTGGGCGCACCAGTTGCACCATGTAATTGATGCACAACTAATATTGTTCAATGAACTCCCTTCAATTCAAAATATATGTCATTTTGGATCAAACGTTAAAACGACATCTAAAAAGAATTGGAGTGAAAACAACTAATCTGACCAACTTATACATTTTAGGTTAACAACCATTACCATTTTAACATGCAATTGAGTTGCACGAATAACACTTGGGCACACCAGTTGTATGTTGCAATTGGTTCACAACTCATATTGTTCAATTGAAACAACTAATAATGTTCAGTGAAACAACTAACACTGACGATCTAATACCTTTTAATAAAACAACTACTGCCATTTAACATTATGCACTTGAGTTGCACGGTGTTACTGGTGCATTGAAGTATTTGCCTCTAATCACACGTGTTGTGAAAATAAACAGGATGAAGGGAAAGAAGGGGCAGTTGCGAAGAGAGGATGCAAAAGAACTGGAGCAGAGCATTCACATGGTCAAAGCTCCCCCTTCTATTCAACGAGATCCTTCAAAGGACAAGTCCAAGGTCAAGGTACCCCTACAGACAGCAGAGGACAGTCGAATGGAGGAGTAATTGAATTACTCTGGTTTGCAGGTCTAACCACATTTTCATTCGTCAAGGGGGTGTATCATGATTAAAGATGTGCTGCTTATCATGTGATTCATATCAGTAGAAAAGGATTGGCATTATAGTATCTCGAATTGTCCTATAAGTATCTTGTTTTGTTATTGTTAGTCTTTTTACATGTATCTTTTGTTGACTGGGTACCACCAAAGTTTTGTTATGAATTATTGGTGCTGGTATGTTTATGAAATTCTCTGTATTCTGCTGCCCAATTTCATGTGTTTCCCTTGTATGAATTTAGTTGCATCAGATTTAGAAGAGTAAAAACAGGTGGGAATGGTGGGAGTTTGGATTGTTAATGTGTACGTGTGTGTGCCATTTTGTTATCAGATGAAGGAAACACAACTTAAGGGTGTAGAAATGTTTTTTTTTTTTAAAGATGGTGTGATCCAGTTTTTTTTTTTTTTTTTTTTTAAAAAGAATTTTGACCTTTTTAGTTGTGTTTCAAAACACATATGAAGTGTCGTGCGCTCTTGGATATCCTGTGCAGAATTTTGCTCTTTTAAATAATTCTTTTAGTACTGTCAAGCAGTCGTGTTTATCTGGTAAAATTTTGGTCAAATGTTAAATGAATTTTGCTCTTTTAGAAATGAATTTGAATGAGTTAATTAAGTGTGTTGATTAGTTTCAGCATTTTTTATAATATCAATGTTATGCATACATTGTCTTATTATTTTAAAAATACTTAATCTTTAAATAATGAGCATTTTATATGTATAACAATCATAGTGCATCTGCGTAAGAGTTCAATTTCAAATTCATATATTTTTTTGTTAAAATATTGCAATAATACATTTTTGTTACGCTTTATTAGGGACTGTCATAATTATGTAGTATCTCTAATTATTTTATTCAAACACTTATTAGATAGAGTGCATTATCTACATTTTATGAAGCACGTTAAGATTTTGCAAACATTTTAATTTAATTTGAATCTAGAAAAAAACTGATTAATTCTATTTACTCCCATAAAAAAGAATTTTGTAACAAGAAATTATCTCAAGATTACGCGATTCTCAATTTTTATGGTCCCAGCTTCAGAGGTTTTTCAAGTCGGATCCAATTTTTACTCTTTCATCAAGTTACAGGTCCATCAATGCAACTTTTTTTCTTTATTGTTATGTTGTATAACTTGAATTTAAGCAACATATTTAGTGTTTTCTTTATCGGACAAATGATAATTCGAATTCATAATCCCATGACATAGATATTGATGTTCTAACCGTTTGAGTTATTTCAATCCGTCAAGCAACATATTTAGTATGAAATTTGAATTTGAATTTGAGGTAACAAGAAGAATAACACTTCATGTAAGTGTATACAATTAATAGATACAATTGATATTGTTTAATGATAATAACGAACATTGACCAATTAATATTTTTTAACAAAACAACTAATAATATTTAAAAATGTATTTGAGTTAACGGTGCAACCTATTTATAGAAATATTTATTTAAAAATTGGGTTAATCTCAATTTTCAATATGTACAATTTCTTTTATTAAATTACAAAGTTTATTACACAAAATTGACCAATTTGCAATATACTATGATATTTTATATATTTGCAACATGTATAATTTTTTTTAATCAAATTGCAGTATGTATTATATAAAATTAACCAATTGCAATTTTCAGATTGTATTTTGATAAAAATATTTAATAGATATTGCAATTTGGTTAAAAAAAATATTTAATACATATTAAACCTAAAAAATTTGAATCCCAAATTTAAAAGTGCTAAAAATTGGGAAGTGAGTATTAATCCAAAAATTAAAATTTACCATCTCCTCCGCCGTCTCCGTCCAGCCCTACCTCTGAACAGAAATTCACCATCAATCCGCCGTCCGCCGGAAGCCACTGAGCAGTACCACCACTGCCGCACGGCAAGCCCTTTCTATCCCTAATCTTAATTTTTCTTCTGATTTTGTCTATGTTGGTTGATTACACATTAATTCATAAATTTAAACGGTTAAATTGACTTGCATTCTGTTATGCTGTTGAGAATTGGTGTTTGACATGTTAGATATGATGAATTCGGGGTTGATTTTGATTTTGTGATAGAATTTTAATGTTCATATTTAAATGGATTAAGGCGTTTAAAGAGTTTAATTTTGATTGCTACTTTCTTGAAATTGGGGACTAAAGGATTCCTTTTGAGAATCATGGTGTGATAAAGAAAGGTTCTTATACTCTCATCACTTGTCATCTGATGTAAACGACTACAAATTTGAAGAGTGTAACGAGTATTCGAGTAATGATTCTTAATTCAGATAAAATTTAAAAATTATATGGAGCCGGAGAAAAAACTATATCACGATGGGAGACATGTAAAATTAGATATATGGTGTGAGGTTTCATGATCATGCTATTGATTGTTTGTTTGTATCAACCATATTATGATGATATTCTTAAACCATTATTCTTCTTAAAGGTTTCCTTCCGCTCAAACGGGAGTTCTACTTGTTATTTTCAAGTTCGAGAGGTCTTTTGCTTAGAAATTGGAACTATAGTTGATTAGAGTTAAGCTTGGTTGCTTCATTGGGCCCAATTTTCTGTGAAATTTCTGAATCAAGTTTGTGTTTTTAAATTTTAACTAATAGGTGGTGTTTAAGTTGATTACTAGATTTGGATTGGACTCTGAATCTTTCTCTATTTGTTCTTGTTTTCCTATGAATAATTTTGTTTATTAGTTTGCTCGATTGTAGATTTCAGATTTGAATCTGTTCTCTATGACCATCACCATTTGTAAAATTATACATATTTGCTTCTTTGCTGGACTTTATCATATTTTTCCCTTGTGTTATTGGGTTACTCTAAGTTTTATGTCTTTATTCAATCAAATGACTTTCACTTGTAGGCATGATGCTCTTTATCAGCACTCATATATATAGTAGCCTTTTTATGTTTAAATTGTGGATCATCATCGTATTCTTCTTGCTCTTCATCTTCCCCAATGTCATATTCATCTAAAAAGATGAGCCTTTCACACTCTTTCCCTTTTCCACTTGTTTGCCTTTACCTCTTGATAGATTAACACTTGAACTACCTACATTTGTTAAGGTTTTTTCCCTCTAGTTTGATATGCGCGCTCATCAACTTCAAAAACATCACCAACCAAAATCCAATTCAAATCATCACCGTCAAGTTCCAACTTCTTCGTCTTCTCCATCAAATTACCCACGCAACCATTCATTACACTCATTAATGTTTTTCAAAGAAATTGGGTCAATGAGCACACGTGCTTCATACCAACGCGCCTACCAACTATTAAATTTTACAAACACCAAATCAATCATGCAACTTTATTCTAAACTATTTCTTCTCTTGGAATGAGCCTACAAAATGTCAATGTAATAAGACAGCTGTAGAGAGGTTGGTTCCAAACAAATATTATTTATATTGTCTTTATTACGTTGATATATTTTTTAGGTTCATTCCAAAAGAAGTAGGCTAGTACAACGCCGCATGAACGATTTGGTGTTTGTGAGATATAATCGTGTGTTTAAGCATCGGTATAATGTACATGGTCTAATTGATATATCTTAAAGACATTGTTGAGTGTAATTAATGGTTATGTGGTAAATTAGATGGAGAAGATGAAGAAGAGTTGATATTTGAAGGGAATGACTTGAATTATACTATGGTTGGTGATGCTTTTCAAGTTGATGAGCCCGTATACCAAGATAGAGAGAAAAAAATCATCAATGAGTGTAGTAGTTCAAGTGCTAATCCATCGAAAGGTAAAAAAAAAAACAAGTGGACAAGGAAAACAATGTCAAAGACTCATATTTATGACTTAGAGATGAAAATGAAGAAGAATACAATGATTATGATGTGGACTTTGATGTGGATGAGAATGAGAACTAGGCTAATGAATCTTAATTGCTGCCTTTTTTTTACAGTTGATGGTTTTAGTGTGTTAATGAAGTATAAATTGTATAATTTCACACCTTTAATGTTTATTTCATTTTAATCCACAATTTAGAGATGATTAGGAGGAGGACTTTGATGAGAATGACAACTAGGCTAATGAATTTTAATTGCTGCCTTTTTTTACATTTGATGGTTTTTGTGTGTTAATGAAGTGTACTTCACAACTTAGTGTTTATTTCATGTTTATATTATGTTCTAATGTTCATTAATATTATGTGATTTTATGTGGTATTAAATTTTATTCTGTCGGACAATATGTGTAAATATGTTATAGGAATATATATTGTAGGACAATATCTGTAAATTAAATTTCGTGGTGTGGCCCCTTATTGTACACAGTTTCCATTTTTTATCTGAACTGCCATCCCCGAAAGTCCTCTATGTGCCTTCATGCATGAGTTTCTTTATGAAATAATCTTTTTATTTCTTTTTCAATCATCCACAGCAGCTTCAAGAAATGAAAAAATAAATCTCGTTTTTCCTACCTTCTTATTTTTTGTTCAATAAGATTGAGAACATAAAGAAATCCCCGTGGACAATAAAATTGCACAATGGCTGTCACTAGTGAAAGTTCTGGTTGAAAACCAAAATACACAATAACTTACAATCTATAACTATTGTATATGTGTTTGACCAAGCCTGAAGTTCATTTCAATTTCAGAATTACCTCACAAGTTTTTATCAGTTGTATAGAACATGATTTTTATATGAAATGGTCATAAATATTATAATTTAGAATAAATTAATCATCCTCAAGTTTTAGCGAATGCCCATATTTTCTAAATTTCTTCACTTCTGATTGAGAAAAAGAGGAGATGGATGCATCAACAGACGTTGCCTCTGCCACGATGAACTCAACACCAGGGTACAACAGCAGCAGCTTAAAGAAGGCTATATTACAATCAACCTTAGAAGCACTTCTTACTGATCCAGCTCTTGTCGATGTGCCTAAGAAACCGTCACTCTCGCCTCTCGGATGTGGACACTCTCATCAACTTAGAGCTTGGAAGCGCAATGCGCATCACCATTTGTAAATTAGATTCCACATCCTTTGGTAATGAGTTTTTTATGTTTGTCGTTTTCACAAACATGTTTTGGTGGTCAGTTTTCTGAATTGTAACAAATTTTGACAAAAAATTATGTTCTGTTTTTCGTATTTGGGTGTCGCAAGAGGTGGTAATGATGAATTCTGCAACTGTGAAGGACTTGAAACTGGCAGTTAAGAAAAAAGTGAATGATATGGAGGAGTCGAAGATGGGTCATCGTCACATCTCTTTGGTAAGCTCCATACTTCATACATAGATATGTTCTTGAAATCCAATTTTGATGATTATGATAGAAATTGTTGCTAATATATTATCACAATTTAAGCTGTCTTTCCTTGATAATGTAATCGATGTCCTGTCATGGTGGTTTTGTTATTTCTTGACTATTTTCTCTTGCCAAAAATTGGGGAACTTTTTAGAAATTTTATGTACATGAAATTCATGTAATAGGTCCATAAGTTTCAATACATGTTTTTGAATTGATCTTTATATTCTACACATTTCTTTCTTGAGTTCAGGATCCATAATAGCCGTATGAGTTTTTTTTTTTTTTTTTATGATATATGTATAGAGGCTTTCCGATGCAGAGCTATTTTTCCATGAGTTGCTTAAAATGAAGAAATTTCAAGCAGAAACTTGAGAAATTGGCTTATTGGGTTCACAGGAAACATGTATGGGCAAATTTTTGCCTTTCATACCACAACGAGAAGCTGCTTGACGACAATTCTCCACTTCAACATTATAGCATCAGGAACTCTTCTGAGGTACTTCATTTATTACCCTTCGTATATTTCATACAACCTCCGTTTCGCAATAGGTATTTTTTTAGATTTTTACAGAAAAATTAAGGAATATAGAATAGAGGATAGAGCAATTTATGGTATATGAAGTATACAAGAGATCTTTTAGGTGGGGGTGAATTGGGAAGAAATGAGGAAAAAATAGTTAAAAGGACAAAGAATAAAGAACAGAATTTAGACTTAAAAAATAAACTCATTGCGAGAAAGTGATAATATTTATTATAAAATGTGCACTACAAAAATGGATTTTCTTCTTCCATGGTAGATAGTATATTGGTATTAAACTTGAGATCCCACATGCCTTGAAATTATCACTGTGCTGTACATAACCAGTATTTTGATAAACTATATATGGCTAAAGCTTCACATGTTATTAATTAATTCATTAGCAGTGTAGCAACAATACACTTAGGTGGCAAATCTGAGAATATTGTCTTGTATTGAGCGATATTATTTTTGTGTGATTTCTAATAAATGTAAGACCCCAAGAAAATCCTTCACCGAGTGCCATATCAAGTTTGCCATATTACTAGCAGCTAATTTTTCTCTGGAAAAGTCTGGAATATTGTTTCTTAAAAGTGGATAATTTGCAGGTGCAATTTATTCCGTATGTTGTTTCTAGAGCATCTGGAAGGCACACTAAGAGCAGAAAGCACCGTACTTTTCGTGGTCTAAACAGCAAATCTTAAGCCAAGATTTGTTGTTTCCTTATGTTAATTAGATTATGATTGTTAATAGGCAAAGTCCGATATATGCACTTTGCACAAGACCATAGAGATCCGCAGACTCACTTTTACCCCCTTGCATTTTTTATTGTGGATCTTTATTTTCACTAATGTCAAGGTCCCATTTTCTTAATAGATCACTCCTATACCCGAGTGCACGGTGCACAGGAGACCCACTCTTAATATATGTAGCTGATTAACCATCTTGTCTAGACCTTTTGCTTTTGCTATTTTTATTTATTTTTGGTTGGTTTTCAAGCAATTCATAAAATTTGAATCTGGATGCGGATAATGCTGTTGGGCTTTAGAGGGTTTCATTTTCTTTTAGGCCCAGGTTATTTGCACTGCCAAAATTAGTAGATACATCTCTTCAAAATTTTAACAAAATTTTCTTTAACCTAAAAAGACTATTCTACCCATTCCCTTCCCCATCAAAACTGCAACTGCGGCCGTCGCCACCTCCGTACGCTGTCGCCGTAGCCGGAAATTAGAGTATCAAATATCACCTATAACCAAATCAAGAAACTAAGACTAATCAACATATGAAAATTTCCAAAAATAAAGATTCGAAAAAAGTGACAGATTTCAACAATAATATTCAGAAAGAATCAAATTTTCGGAAAATAAATAAATTCAGGCAAAAAATATTCAAAACCAGCGATTTCTTTGGAAAAGAAAAACGTGAACATAGTGCATTTAAAAACTAGATCTGAAAAATATAGGAAAGAAAGAGAATCGAAGGTTAAAATTAGACATTACCGGAGGTGGGGAACGCTGGGGATGTGGTGTTGCGGCGGTGGGGAAATCCGGGTGGTGTGCATACTAAAACGTCGGTGTGAATAACCTGAGCCTTTCTTTTAAATCCGTTTGTTGATTATGCTATTGGGCTTAGCCCATTGTCCTTTCTACAAATGGATTTTTTTAAGGCTCAAGTTACTTACACCTACACATTTAGTAAATACACCTTTATGTTATTTTTTTTAAAAATAAATACACATAAAATGTCAAAATTATCATTTCCATCGATTTATATGTGAAATAATGATACTACTGTTCGGAAATATTTTTCGATTTTTTATAGTAAGTTTGAGAAAAAATTTCGAATTTATGTACATAATTCGAATTTTTTTTCGAAATTTTACATGTGAAATTTTATTTGGGTCTGAGATGCAATTAGAGTTTTTTTTTTAGAAACGGGCAGCTCTGAACTCGGGTTAGCTCATTAAGGCTCGAACCCAGCTCGTTCGTAAAATACTTGATTTACGAATGAGTCCACTCGAACTCGACTATTTAGGCTCGATAATCAAAAAAAATCTTGTAATTCCATTAGGCTCGTTAGACTCGTTTGTGAGTTGAGTCAAATTCTATTTTCAGGTATTTAATGTAATCAAGTTAGTTTGAATTCGGTTCTACAAGAATCCGAGTCGAGTACGAACTTAAATTACGCTGCTTGAATGATAGTTCTACCCGTAATGTGGCTCCTCTCATTTTCCATTTTTTTTTAATTTTGGGTTCGAAAAACAAAAAGTGTTGCACCAACTTAATTTTTCAACCAATTCACCATTTAAAGTAACAAAATTTGAATCTTGCTTTCTTATTTTAATTTTTGACGTTTTGAATTACTTTGTATTATAATATTATGAGAACCAATGCACCATGTCTGGGTTTGACATACATCTTCTTAATCAGACCGATCTAAATTTGAAATGGGGCAGCGCCGTCTATTCACCTTTTCTTTTGTTATTCATTTTTTTCTCTATTGGCATCTAATTATCCTTGCAACAATTATTTAAAGAGACACGTTATTCATTTTTTTAGATTTGGCATCTAATTATCCTTACAACAATTTTTAAAGAGACAAATTGATCATTAACACTTTAACACTTTAAAAGGAATAAGTCTGATTTGTGTTAAGTTAAAATCCCATCACGAGATCGTTTTCATTTGAATTTTTGTCTTAGTTAAAAAGACGGACTATTTATAGTCTATTTCTACTTACACATTTTATACTTGATGTACTGATGGCCGAATTGTGCTGTGTGACAATTGTGCAAGTTTCAACTTTCACGTATATATAAATTTCATGATAATATATGACATCGATTATTTTATGAGAATTATAAAGAAAAATATTTAAGGGTGTGTTTAAATTGGGATTCAGTAGATTTTGAAATATAAATTGCAATGGGGACAAGTTGGATTTTCATTTTATTTTAAGTATGCACGTTCGCAGATGTAGCCTATGTGTCATACTAATTTAAAATAATAAATCTTGTGTCATACTAATTTAAAATAATAAATCTTGTGTCATACTAATTTACTCCCACATTTCAAAGTTATTTACCTTTTTTTTCCCTATGTGTCAAACTTGTTTATCATTTTCTATAAAAAATAATAAAATAATTATACAATTTTCAATTATCCACTCCCAATACTATAAAATTATATATCATGTCATTACTTTTACTCAAAAAAAGTAATCTATTTTAATAATAAAGTAAATAAAATTACAATACTCTCAACTAAGGTGGTATTTGCCATTTCTATTGAGGGGTCAAAAGCACTTTTTTTTTTAAGTTAGTCCCTCACAACTTATGTCTTTTAGTAGTGATTTTCACTATTTAATGATACTTGCAAACACACCTTAAAAATCACTTTATCTTAAATACTAATAAACAACTCTCACATTAAAACTCGTGCCAAAAGTAAAGGGGTAAATAATTTTGGGACGATTGAAAGGATACTTTTGAAAGTTGGGAGGGAGAAAAAGATGTGTAGACTACAGAGTAATGAATGACATTTTTTGTAATATTATATGAAAAATGAGAATAAAAATTAGGGAAAACTTATTTACGATAGATAGAAAATAAAAATGAGAAACTTATAGTGGGACGGAGGGAGTATATTATATTAAATTAATGCACACATTATAATAATAAAAAAAGAGTAAATCAAGTATATTTTTTAAACGTACAATTAGTTTAACTAAAATGTTCAACTTAGTTACACTAAAATGTTCGATTTATTTTACACTGAACTAGTTGAACGTTTTAATATAAACAAATTGAACATTTTAATAAAATAAATTGCATGGTAAAAAAATAAACTTAAATTACACGATATACTTGGTGTATAGTGTATACATGTAGGGTGAATATCAATCGGTTTGGCCACCTAACCAACCAATAACAAAAATCAAACCAAATTGAAATTTTATTATTGGTAAATCGAAACGAATTTAATAACCGTGAAAATTGAATTATAACCGAACTGAAAATTTTTGGTTCCATTTCGTTTTTAATTGAACCGCTGAAATTTTGTGATTTTTTTTTTTTTTTGACTTTTTTAAGTCATATATGATTAAAAAAAAATAACATAAAATTTTATATAGAAAAAAATACAATCCATAATTTTCATGCACTAAATAACAACAATCCACAAGATCATTAAATAAAAATCCTACCGAGTACATGCGAACTCGTGTAATCAATTAATCATGTTATAAAAAAAATATTATATACATAATAAATTAATAATTATATATTTAATAATTATATTTCGTTATTCGATTTTTGTTCGTCACCGAGCCAAACCGAAAATCTAAATTTTATAAAATTAAAAATCATAATCGAATAACCAAACCAAATTAGAAAAATTCAATTTGGTTCGATTGATAAATTCAGTTTTCACTGAATTCTACACCTCTATACACGAGACTTTGCCCCAAAAAAAAACACTAATGTGTGGACTATGATTAATGTTATGTATAATAAATAAAAACACTAATGTGTGGACTATGACTAATGTTATGTATAATAAATAGATCCAAAATTTTGTATTGTATGCACAGAGTGCTATGTTGCATAGGTGCGGGTGTGGGTGCGATAAAATACGGGTACGGGGATACGGATTTTAAAAAAAAAATTAGGCACGATACTTACAAGGATACATCCATTTATTTATATTTTATTATATATAATACTTATAAGATATATGAAAAAATTAAAATTAGCATATCAAATGTATGTAATTCACATAAAACTTAAGCATTTTTAATAATTTAATGTAATTAAGTAACAAACATTAATTCAAATAACATCACTTCAATACAAAAGTTATACTCCCTCCGTCCCGTTATGATTGTCACGTTTTTTTTGTTGAATGGTTTAAGAAATAACATTAAAATAATAGATTGTGAGTTTTTATAGTATTTAATGGATGGAAAGTGAAGATATGTGGGGTAGTTGAGATGAAAAGTTAGGGGAATAATATTAAAATAATAGGTAATTGAGTGTTATTTTTTCCTTTTATGGAATGTGACAATCATAGCGGGACACCCATAAAAGGAAAACGTGACAATCATAGCGGGACGGGAGGAGTATAAAGGAATTCAATAAAAAAAAACAAGTGATATATTTTCAATTTAAATTATATTGTATAATAACGTTCAATTTAAATAACACATTTAGTACTTAATAATATGATCATATAGATTTTAGTCTTGAAAAATTACAAAAATAAACAAAAAAATAAAATTTAAAAATTATTTTTTTCTAAAAAATAACTACTCACGCATTTTTTTCAAGACCGGATACGCGTATCCAAAGATATCGAATCTGCCAGATCCTAATTCTTTTTTTTAAAATTACTCATGGATTCGCCACGTGGCGTATTCGGTGCGAATCCCACAAGAATCGCACCCGCAACCGCACCCACGGAGTATTTGATACTGCACCGAAATTTTTTTAGGAGAATCCGTGCATCATAGATAGAGTGTAATGTGTGGACTATGATTAATGTTATGTAGAATAATAAATGGATCTAAAAGTAAAAGAAGGTAAAAGGATTTTAAGCAAGGTTTGATGTAAGTATGACATGATACGGGTCAGAAGGTATCACAGTCACAGGGATGCTTGCTATATCCTATATGATTCATACGTAGGTTGTGTTTTGAAACACTTAGGTGGTGTTTTAGAACACTATTAAGACCCTAGAAGCATTTCTATTTTTTAAAAGTTATATTTAACCAACTTAAAATTTAAGTACTTCTGCACTGTAGAAATGTGACTGCAAACAGACACTTAAAACAACTTTTAGAAGCATTTATTTTTAAAGCTCTCTCTCACAGTTTTTGAAAATAAATGTCCGCCGTAATGTAATCTTACTTGTTCAATTGGTTCACCTTTCTTTATACTTAATAAAGAATCCACACAGCTATATAATAGCCCATCACCTACTTCCTTCCCTAACCTTTCCCTCCAATCAAATTTCTGTCAGCCTTTCCAAGTACATCACCTTAATTAACCACCCTTACTCAACCCAATCTCTTGTAGTCTATTCTATTTACATTTATTAATCTTTTAGATTTCGGTCAAAAGTATATATGTTGAATGATTTATTGCAATGGTTGTTAGTAAAATAATATAAAAGAATTAATAACATATCTTTTAAGTGTGAATTTTAAATGAGATAAAACTCTTTTGTTGTATCAAATACAAAAAGGTTCACGCTCACGTTTTGAGTTTTATTTCTGCTGAAAACAATTTTACTCATATTAAATTGTTTATTCAACGATGGAGTAAAGTAATTCAGCTAACAAGTGAGAGGAGGGGGAGTGCTAAAGAAATAATGTAAAAAAATTAATTTCACACCTCTCTACAAGTTTGAATTTTTAAATGATGAAATTATTTCATACGGATAAGTTAATTATCTCATTTAGATTAACTATCTTCACTCTTAAAATCACTATTCTTAACCAAGAAAGACTTTTTGTTTACACTTATTTTAAAATTAGAGCAAACAATAACAACGTAATTATTATTCTCATTATAATTACCTTTTCAAGTCATATATGCTTTCGGCTTGAGGTGGATGAGACAAATTCAGTTGGAGAAAAAAGGTGGAGGAGTCAAATCCTATGAATAATAATCTTTGTTTGTTTTGTTCTCGATGAGGTAGAGGTGAATGAAGTTTTATGTTAAATCGATATTTTTTAATGATGATGATGTGCTATTTTATTATTGTTAGTTAGTGAGGTAGTGATTATATGAAAGAAAATTGTAAAAAAAGTACGATATATAATGAATTGTTATAAAAAAAGTACGAAATAAAATGAGTTGGTGTAAAAAAGTAATGATGTGATAATTTTAGTGTAGGTGTATAGAAATAAAATGAGTTGGTATAAAAAAAGTAATGATGTAATAATTTTAGTGTAGGTGTATAATAGAAGTGAATGTATATTTGAATAGGGGATGAAATATACAAATCCGAAAAGTGACCTATATAGGGGGAAGCTCATCCAGCATTCGGATCTCCCTGGCCTAAAACAAACATGACATATTCTAATACCTTTCCCTTGGGGGTGGGAACAATGATCATACTCTCCACCCGTTTTCACGTAGGGATTTATTTATATTATATATTAATTTTATCATCTTATTATTATAATATGTATATTTATAAGTATTTTTAATTCTTATCTTTACTTATTTTTTATTTTTAATAATTATTATGATTTTTATTATATATATTTTAATTAATTTACATAATAATTTAAAAAATGTAAAAAGAAATAGAATAATATACACATTTTTCGGGGAATGGGGAATCCCTATGGGGACGTGGAACTCCAGTGGGACGGGATGGAGAGAAAAAAAATCATCATTTACTCTGCAGGAATGGGTACGGGAAATCCCTGAATTCGCAAGGACTGGATAAGGATTAGTCCCCCATCCTCACCCCATCCCGTTATCAAGCCTATTAAGCCATGTCTGTTTCAAAATAGGGTATATAAACTCCCTAATATTAATCTATGGTTAATTTGTATTATTTGTAGCTACTTTTCAGCATAATAAGATATCATATCTACTGTCGTGGATACATCTAATAATTGTTAGTGAACCACTAAATTTTTTGTACTCTTGCTTATCAATTTTATTTATTTTTCTTGAATCCGTTACAATAATACATATACATTTTGATATAGAACCTATTTGTAAAGAACGCAGGTAGACTTGATTTAAAATTATTTAATGAGAATGACAATGAGTATAAGATAATTTTGATGTTTAATGAGAATAAAAAATATCAAAATAATTAAATATGATCTCCCCTCTTATTATCATTAAATTCTCGTTAATTGTAACCATTATTTCACGACCAAAACCCATTTTTTATCCACACTTATTTCAAATTATAACACACTTTATAATTGTTATTCTCATTGTATCACTATTCAATAATTTTTAAAACCATTCTTATCAAAGAATTTGAAATAAACACCCTTTAAATACTTTATAAGTTGGGCTTGAGTTTATTTATAGAGTACTAAAAGTCGAACTCTATCAAAATCATTACATAAGTACTTGAATTTACGTGTTAACCTATACTCGATATTGCATTCCGCCCGTTCTTGTATTTTATATTTTACCTGCCTACCCATATACGTGTGTTAAAAATTATACTGAGGTGGTGTTTGCAAATTTTAAAAAGTGAATCAGGATTACTTTTTTTTCTTCAAAAGTTACTTTTCACCATTTAAACAGAAAAAATAATTCTGAAAACTATACGTAAAATTAAAAAATACACCCTAAATTATGCATCAAATCCAGCTGGTATTAATAGTAGATAAATAAATTAATTTTGCACTTAGAATATATCTAAAGTGATAGAAAGATGAGAAAAGTATTATATTGTACTGGAATTGACAATTATATGATCGGGGCAGTGGAGTCCTCAATAGTACGGTACACCATTTTTTCAAAACTTAGAAATTAATGGAGTCATGGCACACTTATCCAGCGAATAAACCTCTCAAAATATATTAATTTTGTGAGTCATATTCAACAAACAAATTTCTCAAAGTATTTTAATTTTGTTATTCATATTAAAAGTAAATTAATACTAATCATTTCACAAATCATTTTCAATAGGGAAGTCTTTTATACACTTTGCTCATCGATACACTTCAAGCCAAGATTTTTAAATCCTTCCGTCTCATAGTTGTTTTCCTGTTTACTGTGTGCTCGGGTTTTAAGAAAAAAATGATAAAGTGTTGTGTAGAAATAATTGTTTATTAGTATTTTATATGATAAAGTGATAAAGTGATGGGTAATTGGAGTTAAAAAGAGTTATTTATTAGTATTTTTATATGATAAAGTGATAAAAAGTGATAAAGTGGAAATTTCCTTTTAAGAAATAGAAAAAAAAGTATGGGGCCCAAAAAATCGGAATACAAGAAAAGCAAATGTTTGGACCGAGGAGTATTAATTGTTTAACTAAAATATATTATTTGATCATTATTAATTATTTTTATTGAAAAGTATTAGGAGAATATAGTCATAGGTTGTCACCTAACAATATACAAAGAAAATGTAATCATCATTCTCATTGTACTTGAAAGATTAAATGATTCTTGTTAGGGAAATTAAATAAATGAATTAATTTATCACCTCTCTACAAGTTCAGACTTTTAGAGGAGATAAAATTCTTTCATGGTTCAAAGCTCACACCCACGCCCCGGGTTCGATTAACTTGAAAGCAACTCTACCCATATTAAATTGTTGACTCAATGGGCCTCCTCCTCGGATGAAGAAGAGAATTTGACCCATGAATAGGGGGGGTGTTATGGGAATAATATAAACGAATTAATTTCATAAATCTTTACAAGTTCAACTTTTAGATGAGACGAAATTCTTTTCATGGCATCAGAGCCTTCAGCTCATGTCCACGCCCCGGTTCGATTCTCACGAGAGCAACTCCACCCATATTAAATTGTCCACCTTCGATGCCCCCCATGGAGTAAGAGAATCCTCCAAAACAAAGTGATGGGGAGTGTTCAAAATTTTTAAATAAATTTAATTCTCACATTTCTACACGCCTCGGACTTTTAGACGAGACATATTTTTTTTTCAATTCTCATTACCATTCTCGTTGAAGTTTAATGATTCTTTAGTCAAAGTGGCTCGTAATATGCAAATTTTGATATAGAATCCGGTGCTTGGTTCAAAAAAATTTCAATGAGAAAGATAATGAGATTGAGTATAAAGATAATTGTGGTGATTGATGAGAACAAGAGATGACCAATTCACATTAATCATATACAAGAAAAACCTCGTTAAATTAATATTCGATAAATTAATAATCTCGCTAAAATTAATAATTTGTCCGTCCCAAGTTGGGATCAAGATAAATTTGGGGGACCCAATCAATAAAATTATAAGATAATAATTTTTTTGAGATCCCAAAGGTATATATATTGGTCCCGATTTAAACTATAAATTAATAATTATTAAAAATAATCCATATACATATATATGATGCACTTGAATATTCTTAAGACAACTTAGTAAAATAAGAATCTATCAGAATTTGCTTTTTCTTGAACTTCAAAGCTATGTTGATCTCGCCTTTAAATCTCCTTATCGTGACTCAATAGTTGTGGCGTTGTCTTCTCAGACTTTGCAACAAAAAAGTTATGAAGAGTTGTTGATGCTTGCAATGCTTCTTTAGAGTGACCGGTTTCAAAGCTATTGAATCATCCTCTCCTTCATCATCTTCCCATTATGAATGACATCGCCACTATCTCTTTCTAGACTCTGAACTTCGTGACATTGATTATTTTCACCGGGAAGTCGAGCAATTGATTCACATCCATTTTGTGGTGATATTGCATACCGGTGATCAAATTCTCAAGCTCACGAATGTCTTCTCCAGAGTTGCATCATTTGCACTTTTGAG
Source organism: Stenogyne calaminthoides (assembly GCA_037126765.1). NCBI lineage: Eukaryota > Viridiplantae > Streptophyta > Magnoliopsida > Lamiales > Lamiaceae > Stenogyne > Stenogyne calaminthoides. The sequence continues at coordinate 16,946,347 of JBBCBC010000029.1, forward strand.
TCGCTTTGATTTTCCGAAAATAATTTTATGTTGTCGGGCTAATTTGCTATTGCTTTTTTTGATGACCATTTTCGTCCAAGCCGACCTCGCCACATTGATAGCATCTAAAACATTGATCTTTTTCGGAGATGGTATGTTTAACTCATAGCCTTCCAAAAAATCTTACGGTAAAATCTTTTTTGTAATACATTTTGAAGGCTTTTATTATGCCGCATCACATGGTTGAATTTTTGAGGTCATGTTTGGGGGTAGGAAAAATAACTTGATGTTTCAGAAACCTTGAATATTGTTTGAATGAGCCGGGCAGCTTATCGACTCACCAAAAGAATCTTTCTTCCATGCATTTGTTCATCCAAAATTATCTAACATATTCTTCGGTAAGCACTCCACTATCCAAGCTCTCTTGTTGGGTACGGTATTGATAGTTCAAGCTATTCATATTGACATTCTTAAAAACAACGGGGCTTTTGCATACTTACCAATAATCCATAGAGGAATTTTTTTTCAGAGCCATCTTCATTGTAACAAATAACAATTGTCAACCTCTCCTTATCTTGTTTTCTACCTTCAAGTTGTTTTTTTGTTGCAAGTGAATGATCAGCCAGAATCTCAGTAAAAACAAACCGTTTCATCCATATTAAAAACATTTTTCCTTGAAATTGATCATTTTTTTTTTAATGGACTCCAATTTATTCTCCATATCATGCATGTCGACGATCCACTCTCTCCTCAAACGGTTATATGATTTGATACCATGCCTTGATTTGAATTTCTCCAACCTTTTGTGAAAGACGATGATCCGGGGATCCTCTCGATGTAAAAAGCTTATGCCTCTATTCATTTTCTCTAAGATTAGCTCCCCAAATATATTCACACGCTCTTGATGTTGGAGAAACCACTCATAAACAACCTTCTCAAGGTCCTGGATACTTGGCCGATTGACGCTTTAGATCTAATTTAATCTTTCAAAGTCGATGATAGAATTCCGCAGATCTCTTAAAAGTGTTCAAATTGTTGCTTGGCTAACTTTCAAATTGAAAGATTTTTCAACCCATTTCACCAAATCATTCTGAAAGTGCATCCAAAGGATCTCTTTATACTTTCATAACATCTTTCGTTGTTGGTTGATCATTGTTGATTTTTGAATTCCTTTTAGATGAGTGGTCGTTTTTGTGTGTGATTTATCAAGATTCCAATGGATAAATATATAGTGCTGATTTCTATCCATGATTCAATGCACAAATGTTAGTCCAATGAACCATATTTTGTATTTTTCAAAATCAATTAATTTAAACAAGTCATTCCAACTTCCACGCGAGTTTGTATTCAAATTCTACTAGTACATTTGTATTTTAACTTAATTTTCATCAATAACTATGCATGTATATTTTAAAAGTTATTCAAAGAATTTGGAACTTTGAAGGTCAACTTGTCGTATACGTTAAAACCTCTTTTTTAAATTAATAAATTATTAATTTATCGATATATTAATATCTCTATAAATTAATAAAATCCTCCATCCCAAAGTTATTAATTTATAGAGGTTTTATGTATGAGATATGTGATTCAATATAAAAATTAATTATCACCTCATTTTGATCATCCATCTCCTCCTATGATCATTAATTTCTTTTCAATTATTTCATTATTCTTCCACCCACAACCATTTTTTTTATCACACATATTCAAAGATTATATCAAAATATTAACAATAAGTAAATTATGCATCAAAACCAGCTGGTATTAATCGAAGATAGGAAATTAATTTTGCACTCAGCTCAACCGATAGAAAAGATGAGACTAACTCTGACATTTTATTAGAACTGACAATTGTATGATAGGGGCGGTGGGGTCCTGCTGTAGTGCTATAAACTACTACCCCATTCCCAAAAAAAACGCACCATCATCTTTATTATTGATCGAGTTTTTGTGAACGAGTTGTTTATTAGTATTTTAAATGATAAAGTGATTTTTAAAGAGGGATATTATAGATCTACCTTTCATCTATTGCATGCATCTTTAAAAAATATTTTATCATTTTAAATACTAATAAAAAACTCATTCGCAAAAACACGTGAAAACAGTAAACGTGCATGTTTCTTTGGGACGAAGGGAGTATTTTTTAAAGATAAAGAGATTAATGAATTTATGGTACGCCTATCTAGCGGATAAAATTTTCAAAGGATTTTAATTTTTTGAGTCATATCCAGCGGATAAATATCTAAGGGTATGTTTGTTTCGGGACTCACCCGAATGGACTTAGAACTTTGAAATCCACGTCCCATTATAGTTTGAGATTTAAAAATTAGACTTCAAAATAATCTCCTATAAAGTACACCTACACCCCTATTATTCACAAAATTCAATACAACCACATCACTACTTTTTCCACTCTTAACACAATATAATAATACCACATAAATCATTATTAAACATTTATTTGACATAAAGTAAAATTCCACCCTATTAAAATTTCAAAACAAAAACATACTTTTTACTATTCACCAAGACTTTCAAATCCATAAGATTTCAAAATCATGACTTTCCCCGTACACCTAAATCGCGAAACAAACATATACCCTAAAAGTTTTAACTTTGTGAGTCAAATCAAAAGTAAAACACTAATTATGACACCCTCCGTCCCTTAGCAACTTGCACACTTTCCTTTTTTTGTCCGTCCCTTACCAACTTGCACGCCTTAAAATGACAAAGAATCTCACAATCTCCACCCTCACAATCTCCACCCTTCATCCCCTTTGAAAAATCAACAAAACAGTAAAAAACTATTTTTTCTTAATTTGTGTGTAAAAGTAAGTGTGCATGTTGGTGAGGGACAGAGGGAGATTTCACAAACCATCCTGTTTAAGCAAATACTTCTATGTAGCAATTTTAAATGATATTAATTACTTTACTAATCAGTTCATCAATATTAATTTTTTTCACTGAAAAATATTAATTATCTTTATTTAATAATATTAGTTATGCACCAACTGCACACATGAAATGTTACTCGTCCCAATTATGGATGAACTTATTTTACAGCTTTTATAAGATTAACGCATATGTGCCGAATTAATATTGCTCAATAAAAATAATCAGTGATGTTCGGTTATAACAACTAACACTAATCAACTAATATCTTTTAGTAAAATAATTAATACCATTAAGTTATACTCCCTCCGTCCACTAAAGCTGTGCTCATTTCGTTTTAACATGTTGTACGAGAAGATATATTAAGTCCATTTATGAATAACATAATTGGTTATGAGTAAAGTATAATGAAAATTTGAATAATTAATTGATTGTTGGATATTGTAAGATAAAAAATCGCTATTCATAAATATACTTAATTTATCTTTTCGTACAATACGTCAAAACAAAATAAACATAATTTTTGTAGACGGAGAGAGTACAATTGTACTGCACGACACTAGTGGTGCATAAAATTATTTGCCCTTTTTTTTAACGGAATTATTTGCCTCTTCATGCAATTTCTATTTTGCAATTTTTTAAAGCCAAAAAGTAGCATTGGGTCCCACTTTGATACAATCTTTGCATGTCATATCATCCACAATTAAATTCCATGAGTGTTTTTTTTTTATGAATTCAATTTTCACCACAAACTCATTGTGTAAAAAACCATTGTAGATGTATGCTTATATATGATTAATTGCTTTGAAGCCA